>CM062644.1:5576915-5975498 GCA_025617555.3 Puccinia polysora
TCTTTTTTTTTCTCAATTTTGTTTTTCTCCATTTTTTTTATTGTTTTACTCCAAAAGAAACCATGTATCTTTTACCAAAAAAGTCAAAAAAGAACATTGAGTTTTTTTTGTTTTTTCCTATGTTCATATGGATGTAAACATGTACTAGATTTTGTTTGGGTTTTTCAAGGGAACCCCCAAAAAAAGATGGGTGGTTGATGATCTGCGCAAGCCCAATCAATATGGGGTGTCAAGACCTAAACCTTTGTTGGTTGGTTTAACAAACAGGCAAGCCACAAATCTGAGATCAACATTCAATTGATCTATCTGAGTGTCACACAGTATGTATTTATTGTCTTTTCACAAAATCTTGGGCCCTTTGCTCAATGGAATGAAGCTGAGATCACATAAAGTATGTTTCTAATTTTATTTTATTGACTGTTTTGTCATTCTCTGCCATTTCCACCTGATATCCCAAGCTGCATGTCCCCTTCCTCATCTCATCATTTATCTGCAAAAGGATATAATTTCCTCTGGAACACCTGATTCCCCACAATCAAAGCAAAAATGAATCCAATAGCATGTGCCTTTCAAGGATTTCTCAGAAATATCACACTCTCCTTTTGTTGCTATATTCCCCCTTGCCTTCCCAAAAAATTAATTTTCCAATAATCATGCTAGACAAGCCGCTAATTGTTGTGTTGTTTCACCACCATTTCAGCATTAGAAAACCCAGACATATTACCCTCCACCTATTCCAATACAATCCTAACAATCTCATTTAGTAAAAAACCTTGAATCCCACATTTCTATTTTTGCCACAGTGAGGGGAGGCTCACCAACTCAAATTTGAATTAAACTTCCCCCTTTTGAGGTTATCAAACAACCTTGAATGCCATATTTCATTTGTCCTGTATTTACCAGGGGCAAAAAAGAAGATGAAAAATTGTGTTCCCATATGGAAGCAAAAAAAATATTATTTTCAACTTTGATCCAATTATCATGCAATGAAATTGCTTCAAGACTCTCATTGCAAACAAGTGCAACAAGCATATTGACTAAATAGGCAAGCTAATTTTTGATGGAACCAATTCTGACCCCCCCAAGATTCACTGTTTAGGATACATTATCAAGTCCAAGGTATTCAAAAAAACCTCTCTAGCCCAACTGAAAGCTTATTTAAGCTTTCTTCAATGGTTGGATGAAGTTTCAAAGGCTCCATCTTTAAATAGAGAAATTAACCTGAAGATGATTGACAATCATGAAGAAGCTGCTGTAAAATGTTAAGAGAGTCTGGAAACCTGAGCCAGGATTTTATTTCAATGACAACAGAAAGAATGAGTAAGAATAACATTGGTTTGGACAGGAACAGTTGATGAAAGAATGTAAAGAAAGAAACCAATGACCAAAAACAATGATTTATTCTACAGACTGGATTGTGGCCTCTATAGAGACTTATTAGAATACTTGCAATTGAGCACTTAGCTAGAAATAACTTCTGGCAGATTGGTTGAGTCTTGAGTTTTCTATGCTGGTTGTTTGGATGGTGTCTGGAGCTGAGTTGGAAGAGAACAGGAGGCTCACCCCACTAGGGGTGAAGGCTCTTATTGAGCGTGCGGGAGTAAGCGTGAAATGGGAATGACATGAGAAATTTTCAACATCTGATCCTGACAGGTCTGGCAGTGCCCGCGTCAGTTAAGACTTATATTCTCAACATTTAAGCCTTATAATCTCAACACGCTGGCTCAACTCAGATTCAGACACCAATAAAGTTGACCAACCTGGAAACAGAGGAGGTGGAAGCGGCTTTGGTGAGGGCATCTGCCAGCATGTCTTGCAAGGAGACTAGTTTGAGCTAATTTTTGTTGGACTGTCAAAGTTGTTTTGGAGGCTTTTGAGATTTATGTCAATGTGTTTTGCATGTGACTTTGACCCAAATTTCTTGATTTTGTCATCTAAGCCTTTGTTGTCAATTAGATGCATGGGCGGATTGAATTTGATTCTCCGAATTTCATCCACTAAAAAGCTTATCCATTTTCCCTTGAGGTGACTAGCCAATAGAGAGTTGCACTTGGATTCTGTGGAAGAGTGGGCAATCAACCATTGAGGCCGGCTTGTCCAGTAGATTGAGCTTCCTTTGAAAAAGATGATGATGCCTGTTTTTAATAGTCTGGTGCAAGGATTGTCCCCCCAGGTGGTGTTGCTGTACGCTACAAGGTGATTTGCTGCCGACTTAGAGCTGATTTTCAGTTTGAAGTCAATGGTCTTCAGGAGGTATCTCCAGACATGAGTAACCTCATTCCAGTGGCTGATTCCGGGTCTCTCTTTATATCTTGCTAGACTTGACACTGCATAGCAGATGTTGGGCCTAGCTAGAGTCACTATAAAGTTGAGTTGACCAATTGAAGATTGATAGCTGACTTTGAGGGATTTGAATTGGTTGACCTCCTTGTTGGTGGCTGGTGCAAGGGTTGTTGATAGGTTTTGCATTGCTGAGATTGAGAGCCTCTAGCCCTTTCTTTATGTGAAGAGGAAGCAAGAGATGGATGTAGTCCACACCTTTTTCTACCTTCATGCCAAGTAAATTGTTAATCTTGTGGGCGGATGAGTCCTTGAACTTTCCAAGGAAAACAGTCTTGAAGTAGCTAACTTCCCCAACCACAACTAGATTGTCTATGTGAAAGTAGAGAGATTTAACACCATCTTTGTGGAGATAAAGACAGGGATCACAATTGCTTTTGCGGTATCCTTGGCTTTTGATCCAACTGAAAAGCATTCTGTACCAATTGAGCAGTGCTTGTTTGAGTCCGTAAAGAGACTTCTTCAGTTTCAGATATTTAGACTTTTGTTTTGATCCAGTGGGTGTTTTGATGTAAAAGTTTTCATTCAGTGGGGGGTGGAGAAAGGCTCCTTTCACGTCAAATTGAAGAATAGGTAATTTTTGGTCAACGCAATAAGGGAGATGGGCCCTGAGAGAAGCCATTTTGCCAGTTGGAGCAAAAGTGTCAAAATAATCAATTCAGTATTTCTGGTTGAATCCCTGTACACATACTGTAGCTTTGAGGTCTTTCTTGCCGGTGTGCTGGTCCTCTTTGCATTGGAAAGTCCAAGTGGTTTCTGAGGTATTGAAAACTTCTGAGTCATCAGCATCCTCCCAGACTACTAGGTCCTCTGTGGTGTTTAGCTCCTTATTCACCATTCCTATCCATGAGGGCAATTTCAAGGCCTCATGTATGTTCTTGGGTATTTTGGAGTGATAGAAACCATACCGGTTGGGAGGTTTGATCTGGCTGCGGTTACAAAGGCGGGATCTCAGGTTGGTGTTTATTTCTTGACGGGCTTCAGGGCCGTTGATGTCATTTAACATTCTGGGAATATTGATGCTTGGTTTTTTTTCTTTGGCAACTGGTCTGGCCATGTTTGTGGATAGATTGATGATTGGCGCTTCATCTTCAACAGGAGAAGAGTCTGTGTTTGGAGGATCAGTTGAGACAACGTTGGGAGTAATGGCAGTCATGTCATCAGAGATCTCAGTTACAGTTTTGGCAGGCTGATTTTTGAGGAATGAGACGTGTTTAGTTTCAATTGTCTTATCCAATTTAGACAAGATTTTGTATGACAGTAGTCTGGGATTGAATCCTATTAGCAGACTGGTTTTGCCTTTCTTGCTGAGCTTGGATGAAATTTTGCTCTGATTTAAGAGATACACAACAGGGCTGCCAAGTGGTTTCAGGTAGTTAGCAGGGATTGCAGTCTTTTGCAGAAGCTTGTAGGGAGACTTTTTGCCCTTTTTGGCAGGAATCTGATTGAGAGCCAGACAGCAGCCTTGAATGATGATATTCCACTGGTTCTTTGGAATGGAGGTGCTGCTGAAGATGGTTTTCATTGATTCTATGATGGTGCAATTGGCTTGTTCAGCCTTTCCATTATGTTGAGGGTGATATGGCTCACTGACTATGTGGTTGATTGATTTGGATTTGAAGAAGTTGGAGAGTTTTTTGTTGAAAAATTTGTCTCCTCCATCACTGACCACTTTGATTGGATATTGATGTTGATTCTTTGCCTTGTTTTTGTTGGACTGAGGGCACGCAGAGTAGAAAGCAAAGTAGAAGGATCAATTTCATGAGCAGTGATGATAACTGATATGGAGAAAAGGAATTGATGAAAGAAAACATAGCTTACCTGAGGGCACGCAGAGTAGAAAGCAAAGTAGAAGGATGAGAGAAGAAGATCCTTCTGCTTTGCCCAGACTCTGCCCTCAGGTATAAATGACTTGCTGAAGTGTCACACATGTCGTGACAATAATGATAAGTATTTGATATTGAATATTGAAATTGAGACGTGCGCGCGCCAGCATAGAGAAAGAGATGAGACTGTTGTGAGACTAAATGGAAATATAGAAAGAAAGAAATGTGAAAGGAAAAGACATGGAGGAATGGAGGTAAGTGTTTACTCCAACACCCCCCCTTCCTGGCCAATGCCTGAGATACCAAATAGACATTGATGAGTGTTTAAGAGCACCCGGGGGAGCGGCTTGGTCAGCATATCCGCGATCATGTCTTTTGTGCTAACATGATGAATTTTGAAGGCTTGTTGAGAGACGCATTTGCGGATGAAGTGATGCCTTGCATTGATGTGTTTCGTTCGCAAGTGATGTTTGTGATTTTTTGCAAGGGCTTCCGCTCCTTCGTTATTGACAAAAATTTTGAGGGGGGCATCTCCTTGTAGGCGGAGCTCACAGAGGACTTTACGGAGCCATAATCCTTCTTTGCAGGAGTCGGATAAGGCTTTGTATTTGGCCTTGGAGCTTGAGAGGGAGACAGTTGGCTGCTTCCGTAATTTCCAGGAGATAGCTCCCAAGCCAAGGCGGAATGTGTAACCTGAGATGGAGCGCCGATCATCCCTATCTTCTGCCCAGTCGGAGTCAGAGTAGCCGACTAGCTTGAGATCATTGCCTCCAAGGGTGAGACAGAAGTGTTTGGTGGCATTGAGATATCGCAGTATCCGGATAGCGGCGTTCCAGTGGTCAAGGGATGGGTCTTGCAGGAACTGAGACAGTTTGTTGACTGCAAACAAGATGTTGGGACGGGTACATTGGGATACCCAGATTAAGGATCCAATGAGTTGATTGTACTGAGAAGGGGACTTAGGGGAGGTAGGTGACCTCTTGGAGAGGAATTTGAAGTTTATGTTGGTTGGAGAGATTGCTGGAGTGGAAGAGGGGGGAAGAAAGGAGGAGACGACGGAGGAGATGTAGTGGCTTTGGCCCAAAGATACCGTGCGCAAAGGAATGTCCCGGTGGATGGATATGGAAAGGAACAGCGACAGGTCCTCATTGGAACCAATGGAGAAGCGTTTCCCAACGTCTGAGATGAAGGACTTAACAAAGTCCGGGAAGCCAACTACAGCTAGGTCATCAACGTGTGCAGTGATGGCGCCTACGAGAACACCACGCAAGAGCTTGAAGTAAAGGGAGGGGTTGTAAGACAAGCGCGTCAAACCAAGGGATAGAAGGGCTGAGTTTAATTTGATGTTCCACTGTCGGGGAGACTGTCAAAGGCCATAGATTGCCCTGGAGACCTTGCACACCCAGTCGGGATGAGAGGGATCTACAAAACCCAGAGGCTGGGACATATATACGGGTTCGTCTAGATGGCCGTTCAAGAAAGCTGTTTTGAAATTGACCTGACGGCCGACCCACCGTTTGTTGCCTAGCAGGGAAAGAAGTAATCGCAGAGTTTCGAGACGGAGAGTGGGAGCGAAGACTTTGGAAAAATCCAAACCTTGAACTTGCGAGAATCCCATGGCCACTAGACAAGCCTTCAGCTTGATGATGGATCTGTTGGCGCGTCGCTTGACTTTGAAGACCCATTTACAGCGTATGATCTTCCGACCGGTAGGTGGGGGAACAAGCACCCAGGTGTTCATGCCTCAAAGAGAGGAGATTTCTTTGTGGGCGGAAGTAATCCAGCGGTGGCAATGAGGCGACTTCATTAACTGCTTCCAGGTCTTAGGCGCGAGGAGATCGTCTTTCACCTTGGCTGATTGGGAGTAGTTCCCGAAGCAAGACGGAGGGCGAGTAACCCTGGAAGAGCGACGTGGGAGAGAGGGAGAGGACGGGGAACAACAAGCGGAGGGGACAGGAACAGGACTCGGAAGAGAGAGTGGAGGGATGGAAGGAATGGGTGGCAAGGGATGCGGAGAGGATACGGGAGAGTTGACCGGCAATCCAGATTCAACTGAGGAAAGGGGAGGCGAAAGGAGGGGGGGGAAACTGAATTGTTGGAAGGATTGGGGCTTGGACTGCAATGACGAGGACGGTGGGTTGAATCAGTCGGGAGGTAGACTTCCGCATCAGGAGACGACCCGGAGGGAGGAGATGCAGGGATGAGATTGGATTCACCAGCAGGAACGGAAGAAGGGGAAGGGGGCAGGGGTGGAACAACGCGGGAGGAAGAGTCATTGAGAGAGGCGGAGGGAGGAGGGAGAGAAGGAGGGGGGTAATGTAGAAAAGACGGCCAAGGGAGTTCAGCGACAATGGGAACATGATTTGAATTTGCGTCTGGATTTGAGGAGCCATAAGGAAAGAGGGTGTAGTTGAAGAGACAGTCCCTAGACTTAACAATCTTCTTGTCAACAAGGTCCAGAAGTACGTAGCCATTTCCTTGACTGAGATAGGATAACAGAACTGACAGGCGAGCTTTTGGTGAAAGCTTCTGTCAATCGTGTTTGGGTACTTTGTACCAGGTAAGACATCCAAATGGGTGAAGGTAGGTTGGCGATACATCGTTCAGTTGAAGAATTGAGTTGGGAGAGGTGAAGCCCTGGCGAGTCTTGCATGGAAAGGAGTTGAAGGCAAAAAGAGAATGTCGGAGAGAATCAGCCCAGTAGTTTTTGGGGAGATTGGATGATAGGAGGGCGGATCAAATCAAATTTAAAATAGTCCTATTTGACCGTTTGGCTACGCCATTAAGCTGTGGAGAATGTGGAGGTCCTGGTTCGTGCTTGGTCCCTCTGAGTGATAGAAAAGTCTTCACTTTGTCATTGATGTATTTGCCCCCGTTGTCAGTGCAAAGAGAACTGATGGAGCACTTATACTGATTCTCAAAAAAGGAAAAAAAGGTTTTTATGCACTCATAGGCATCTGATTTTTGTCGGAAGGGGTACGCGAAAAGTGCTTTAGAGCAGTCGTCTATGAAAGTAACAATGTATTTATACCCTTCTCGTGACGTATTTCAAAACTGCATAAGTCTGAGTGTATGATTTGGCCTGGGAGATTTGACCGGTGGCTGAGACAAGAGTGAAAAGGTGTTTGAGACATCTTGGATTGAATACATGTAGTGCATTGCTGTACTTTTTATTCGTTATTCAGGCTGGGCTTGATATTGTGTGATTTTAAGAGTTTGAGAAGTGATTTTAGATTGAGGTGTGAGAGTCTACAGTGGTAGCCAAAGAGAGTGTCGTCAGGCAAAATCTTGACGCTTGAGAGAAACAATTGTTCTTGGATTACCTTCTTTGAAGGGAGATAGTATAGGTTTGATTTTCTATAGCCAGTAGTGACTGGTGGAACATTCACGGAGAGGCTGGAGTCTTTGAAGATTTTGCACCCGTCGGAGGTAAAAATTACGGCGTATCCAGCATCACATAGGCTTGAGATGGACAAAAGTGGTTTGTGCAGATTAGGGACAACCAAGGCGTTGATGTTACCAAAGGACAGATCAAGAGTCCCTTCCATGCTGGACGCAATTGTTGAACCATTGGCCAGTCAAACTGAAGTGGAGCAGGGGAATTTGTTCTTGATTTGTTCCTTGAAGGGAGTCATTGAGAACGTGCACCCGGAGTCAAGATTAAAATCCGTGTTGGATGTTGGCTTCAGTTTTGTCAGATTGCACAATGCGTATCCGGCATGGATTACAATTTCTGATTTGGAGAAGTCATCCTCATCATCATTTTTGTTTGTCGTCACAATATTGGCTTTGTTCAAATTTGATTTTTTTTGATTCTGCTTGTTTTGTTTTGATTGCTTGAGTGCTTCATGTACTTCCGGACATCTCAAGAATGAGTGACCCTTGATCTTGCAATTGGTGCAGTAGTAGATTCTTGATGGATTCGGTCTGTTTGGATACTTGGTGTTGGTTTGGGATTTGGCTGAGTTTGCCACAAGCAAATCTTTGTTTCTGGTTTGTCGTTGCAGGTGTTCCTGTTTGAGTGCGTTTATAAGCTTGGAGGAAGGCACTGACTCTTCATTCATCATACTGGATACAAATCCAAGCCAATCATCTGGAAGAGAAAGAAGGATGGCCATTGACTGGAGATTGTCTGCAGTGAGAGGGTTCTCAGGTGTGATGAGTGACAATAATTTTTCTCCGTAGGAGACTATTTCTGAAAGATGAGCCGTCATTTCTTTGTTGTTCAGCTTGGTGAGAAGAAGCTTTTGAAGCCAGTACATTCAACCACCTGATGAGCTGTCCTGATGTGCTTTGCGGAGAGAGTTCCACATCCCAATTGCGCTTTCTTTGTGTTTTCTGATGAATTGGAAGTTTGAGGGATTTATAGATCTTGATATAACTGAGCATACTTCCAAGTTGTCTTTAAACCAGGTTTCATGATTCAGTTTTTGTGAATCGGTAGTAAGAAGATATCCCACGCCAGATGCTCTGAAATGGATACGTAGTATCATCACCCAGTCCAGGTAGCTTGAATCTGATCCTGGAGAGTTGAGCGGAATGATTGACGGTGTTTTTAACACCGGATGGGATTGGTTTTCATCCATAATTAAAAAATATAACAACACTTTGAGTACCGGATCCTTCAGAGATGATTCCACAGACGGTTCGGTTGCGCTTCTGGGCTCATAACCTGTTGGACTGAGGGCACGCAGAGTAGAAAGCAAAGTAGAAGGATTGATTTCATGAGCAGTGATGATAACTAATATGGAGAAAAGGAATTGATGAAAGAAAACATAGCTTAACTGAGGGCACGCAGATTAGAAAGCAAAGTAGAAGGATGAGAGAAGAAGATCCTTCTGCTTTGCCCCGACTCTGCCCTCAGGTATACATGACTGGCTGAAGTGTCACACATGTTGTGACAATAATGATAAGTATTTGATATTGAATATTGAAATTGAGACGTGCGCGCGCCAGCATAGAGAAAGAGATGAGACTGTTGTGAGACTAAATGGAAATATAGAAAGAAAGAAATGTGAAAGGAAAAGACATGGAGGAATGGAGGTAAGTGTTTAATCCAACAGTTTTCAATAGCAAAAATGATTGCTTTGGTGGCAAGGTTCTTGCTGGTTAAAGGGAACAAAGCTATATAACCAGACTTGTTGTGCACCATACTGAGTGAGAAGCAATTTCCTTTCTTGCTGATGGGGTCAAGGGGACCAATTAGGTCTAAGTGAATCCTGTAAAAACCTTTTTGAGCAGTGTTCTGCTCTTCTTTGAAGCTGGAGCGGCTGATTATTCTGAATTTGCACACGGAGCACTCAAATCATGACTTTAGTTCTGATTTGATGCACCTTCTCAAGTATCTTTCCATTTGGTCAAGTCCAGCATGGCCAAGAGTTCAATGTAGCGTATTAAGATCAATGCATGATAGATGTAAGACCAGATGGGGAGTTGGAGCCATGGTGATGGTGAGAAGTTGTTTGTGATGTTCCCTTTGAGTACTTTGTGTCCCTTGAGATGTAGGTTAAACTGAGCAGGTTTCACTTGGGTGTTAAATATAAGGTGACAGCCTTTTATCAGGAGGTTTCCCATTGATAAGAGGTTGACAGTTTCTTCAGTAACCCAGGCAGTGTTTTCAAGTTAAATGGAGCTTATGCCACATTTGATTACTGCGGTGTGTTAAAATACGTATGCACTTATGTGTGTGCTACGTATAAGTGTAATCCAAATGGGATGCACATATGGGCCTCTCCAGCCCATTGGACACTCACACGGACCATAGGGGCCTGTGTGGATGTCACTGATTTGGGGAAACTGACCTCAAAACGCGTGAAACAATCTCATTGGTACACAGGCCCTAACGGTCCCGGTGGGGGATATGGGAAAATACAGCCAGATAAGCTTGTATGGGCATAATTGGGCCCAAGGTTTATTTTGGACATACTTGGCCAGACGGGCTGGCCCACAAAAGTGTGTTTGTCTCAGGTTTTGGGCTTGGGGCCGCTGCCCGTGTTGCAGCCCTTGCTGCGGCCTGCTTGGGGACGCTTGTATCCCTCAGTTTGGCCCACGCGGGGCTGTCCCGGCAGCCAAGGGATCCCCCACAATGCGACGCCGCGCGGGCCCAGCCGGTTGCAAACAACAGCCACCGCCGTGGGAGCAAGGGCCAGCGGCCCCGGCTCCCTCCCCCTCCCCTTGCTTGCCATTGCAAGGGGGAGAGAGTGGCTGGCTGGGCTGAACCAGCCAGCAACCAAGCGCAACAAGGCCGTCGGTCAGGGAAGGGGGGATTTCATCACCCCCTTTCCCAAAGAATTATGAGGCCAGCCGCAAGGAGAGCAACCAGCGGTGGGGGGGATCTGATCACCCCTCCACCATCCAAGCAAAGCAGAGACCAGGGTCACTCTCCCCCCCCCCCTTTACCAAGGGGGAGGAGCAAATGGGCTGAGGGGATTTGACCACCCCCCAGGCCACTTCCATTGATGACGCCCTGGGGGTATCAACCCCCAGGGCCCCTGGTAGGGGGAATTTGTTGAATCACTGAGAGACAATTTGATTGATATTGATCAAAGATGGCTAAGAGTTATTAGTTTAGGAACAGCCAAGAAAAGAGATGAAAGAAGAAAAGAGAAAATAAAGAAAATAAAGATAACAAACATTGAGCACGGAACAGCTATGACGTGTGGTGGTCAAGTTGGTTGGAAGAGACACAATGGGAAGATTGAATTACAGGACAGGGATGACTTTGACAAAGAAGGAAAAGCTGAGGGTTAGATCTGACATGTGTTGGATAATTGGCAATGGATGATAGTCTTACCTGTCAGTCCATGATTGTTGACTGAGTCAAAGAGCGTGGGAGTCAAGATGATGAAAAGCAAAACAGAAGTTATAAAGAGAATAAAGAAAGAAAAGAAATGAAGAAAGATAAAAAGAAATGAAGAAAGATGGAGGTACAATCAGGTCCCAAGTGGTGATGTTGGAAGTTGAGATGTTGAGTTTGATTGAGTTGAGTTGGTTGTTGGTTGAGAGTCACAGAAGTCCCTAACGGTTGTACGTTGTGAAGTCTGAGAAAGATCAGGATCCCCAGGTAGGCGCGCAAAGATTGGGGATTAGTGAAAGGTGGACATGAGTTTGAGGTGAGGAGTGTCACAAAGGAGGAGCACAGAGGCAGGTTTATTTGACACCCCCCGTGACTTGTAAGACTGGAGTCAGAGCCATGAAGGAAGGATCTATTAGCTGAAGGAGAGAAGAAAGAGAAGAGAGGGGAAGAGCTTTTGTGAGTCCATCAGCCTTCATTTTGGAAGCTGGAATAAGTTTGATGATTAGATTTCCAAGATTGAGTTCTTCACAAAGAGCCTTGGTCTTAATGTTGATGTGGCAAGTTTTGGAGTTACACCCAAAATTTTTGAGCTTATTGTCTAGACCCTTGTTATCTATAAAATGAAGACTGGATGAAACTTTCTTTTTCCAGAGCTCAGCCACCAAGTGTTGCATCCATATGGCTTCCAAGAAGGAGGCGGCTAGAGGATTCAATTTGGCTTCTGTTGTAGAGTGAGTTACATTGCGCTGTTGGTAGCTACTCCAAGAAATGAGGGAGTTGAAGAGAAGGGAAAGGTGACCAGATTGAGAATGTCTTGTTTCCAAGTCATCGCTCCAAGTAGCGTTGCTTTAACATTCAATTTGAGTGTTGGAGTTATTTATTTGTAAGGTGAGTTTCAGATTTTTTGTGGCATGTAGATATTTCCAGAATCTCTTGACTTCCCTCCAGTGACTGATGCCTGGCTTTTCACAGAATTGGGCAAGGCTGGAAACCGCAAAGCTGAGATCAGGACAAGTGAGACAAGCAATGTAATTTATGAGGAAGAAGGCGGATCAATAATTTATATTAAGCAACTTGAATTCTTCATGCTCCTCATTGGAGGCAGGCATCAGGTTAAGGTTGGCTGAGAGAGGGATCAAAGACGGTTTACAGTCTGTCATCTTTAATTCTTCCAACCCATGTTCTATATGTTTGGGTTGCAACAGAAGTATTTTGTTGCCAATTTGTTTGTATTTCATACCCAGGATTGTATTATGATTGTGATGACTGGAATTAGGGAATCTTTTGAGAAATTTGCTTTGGAAGTTGTTTCCAAGGCCAACAAGTATAAGATTGTTGAAATGAAAGAAGAGAACTGAGTTTGAATCTGGATGAATGCACAAGCAAGGATTGGATATTGATTCATGAAATCCCTGTTCTCAAATCCAAGAGGTGAGAGTGTGAAACCAGTTGGCTGGAGCTTGTTTTAAGCCGTAGAGGGATTTTTTTAAGATAAGGAATTCCAAATTTCTTTTTGAGACTTTAGGTCTTCTAATTATAACCTTGTGAGTCAGCGGAGCATGAAGAAATGCAATTTTTACGTTTAATTGAGTGATGGGATGAGAGTGGAAAAGACCAAATAATAGAGAAATTTGCAGGGAAGCAGCTTTTCCAGTTGGAGAAAAGGTATCTTGATAGTCCAATCCATAAATCTGATCAAATCCTTGAGCACAAAGTCAGCTTTTGTAGATGAGACGGTTGCCATGACCATTGTCTTTTAGAAGATACACCCAGGTAGTGTTCAGAGGATTTTTGGGTTCTGGACCGTCATAATCTTCCCACACCTTGAGTGTTTCAATCCCATTGAGTTCATTTTCCATGGAGATATCCCAATTGAGAGAATCTGCGCACTTCTTTGCTTGTTCCAAGGTCTTGGGTACATGGTAATGATGATATCCGTATTGTTGAGGAGGGTTTAGAGTGGATTGGTCTTGGAGGGAGTAGTTAGGAATGAGTTTTGGTGTCAGATCTTCAGAGGTATCTGAATTGGTGTCCATTGGACCAATGTTTTGATTGTTGTTTGTAGGAAGAGAAGGGGAGACAAGAGGAGTAGGGACATTGGAGGAGAAAGGACCTTCAGATGATTTGACAGATTCATTCTTGACGTTATTCATGGAAGGAGCATTCAAGGCAGAAAACGGCAGATCGTCATTGAATTTGATCTGAAAGGAATCTTCTATTGGAGGAGAATCTGGGGCATTCTTTGACAAGGTATTGGTTTTCAGTACTTTGACGTGCTTTGTGCAAATAATGGAGTTGTCAGCTTTCATTATGCAATAAGACAGAAAATTGGGGTTATAACCCACAAGGGTACCCGGAAGCCCTCGATCCTTAAACTTTTTGCCGCAATTAATTTTGTTGTTGAGATACACTAACTTTGACCCAATAGGTTGGAAATAACTGGTAGGGAGAGTTTTGCCAATAAATGATTGATAAGGAGAAGGGGTGTTAGGAGTTTTTGGAATTTGATTTAAGGCAAGACAAGCTGACTTGGCAACTTCAGCCCATAGATTGAGCGGCAGTTTGGAGCTTCAAAGAACAGACCTGATGGATTCTGCAAGTGTGCAATTTGATCTTTCAACCTTTTTGTTGTGTTTGTGATGATATGGTTCTGAAATCAAGTGCTGGATTGAGTTAGTTTTGAAGAAATCTTTAAGTTCAGATGAAGAGAATTCCCCGCCTCCATCAGTGCAGACAGTGGCGGGAAAACAATTTTGCTTTTGTTTTTTGTGATTCAGGATTATTTTGAGTTGTTGACAGGCATCAGATTTTTGTTGAAGAGGTATTGCCAAGATGTATCGAGAGAAGTTGTCCACGATTGAAATGATATAATTCATGTTGTTCCTGGATGAGGGAGTGATTGGGCCAATCAAGTCAATGTGAAGTTGTTCAAAGGGCTTAGAGGATGAAGTCAAGGTGTTTTTGAAGGGGGTTTTAGTAATTTTTGAGAATACGCAGTCTTCACATTGGAAGTCAGAGATGGTTTTGGACAAGAGTGAGGAAAATAGGTTTTTGAGGCAATATGGACTTGCGTGTCAAAATGATTGGTGAAGGTGATTAATGTCATTGAGATCCACATTCTTAAGTGCGATGTGGCAAAGTTTGTGGTTGTTGCCCACACGAGAAGGAGGATTAAGAATGAACATATTTTCTGAAATGAACCTGGAGAATGCCAGTTCTGAGTTGATGGAAAGAAAGAATTGATTTAGGGAAGAGGTGAGTTTGCAGTTTTTCTTTGTGATTAATTCACCGGGACTGATGAGGTTCACCACAAGGTCAGGAACAAAGAAACAATTTGAGAGTGAGATCACTGAATTTTTCCAGGAGAGTTTAACAGTTCCCTTCCACTTGATCAGAAGTTTTGCGCCTTCCTTTAAAGTGTTGATAAAATCTTCACCGGGAAGTTCTTTGAGCTGACAAAAGAAGTTGGGAGAGTTAAACATGTGGAAAGCTGCACCAGAGTCAAGGATGATTCAATTCTGAGGATTTATTTCCTTGATCCAAGTAGTGAGAAGTGTCACGTAGTGAGCTACTTCTTTGGTTTTTGAATTTGAGTTAAGAGAAGCTCTCTAGCAGGCTTGCAATTCCTTCCACCATTTGGGAGCTAAGTGTTTGTGAAGATGCCAGCATTTTTCCGCTGGCTGATCTGGTTACAAGGGATGGTGAAATACTTTCTTGCATCTTTGCTCAGAAGGTACGGGTTTCTTAGGAATTCGAGATGATATAAGTGCAGTATTGCTGATTTTGGTTTCCTTGGATTTGACTCTGGTTTTGTTGTCAAGTTGGATAAGGTGGCTCAGAACAAGATCCATTGTGACTGTCTTTTCCAAGTGCATTATTTGTTGACAAAGAGAATGGATTTTAGGAGGAAATTTGAAAAGAATGAGATAGGAAAGAATATTGTCAGGAAGATTGATTCCTACATCTATCATTTTCTTTAACAAGATTTTTGTTTCCATAATGAAGAGATTGATTGCATTGGGTTTAAATTGATGGTAAAGGAACTCATTGAAGACATGCGCTTGATTGGCAGTTTGAGAGGAGGCAAATTGTTCTTTGATGGTTTGCCAAAAAAGCCAGGCAGAGGAGATGTTTGTAGGATTGACAACATTATTTTGCATCACGGAGTCAATTCAAGAGAGAAGAATCACCCGGGTTTCCATGTCATTGACAGCGCTAAGAGTTTTAGAATTGTCTTCAAGTGCCTCCTTGAGTCCCTTGAGCTTGAGTAACATAGTCATCTTGTCCTTCCAAATAGAGTATTTTTCATTGGTCAGCATTGGAACAGCCTCCAATGCAGCCTTGAGAATTATTTGACAAAAGCCATTGTTGCTGGATCCCTCCATTGGTTTGGTCAGATTAGTCGGATTGGTTTTGGCTTTTAACCGTGTTGAATCACTGAGAGAAAATTTGATTGATATTGATCAAAGAGGGCTAAGCTGGTAGAGTTATTAGTTTAGGAACAGCTAAGAAAAGAGATGAAAGAAGAAAAGAGAAAAGAAAGAAAATAAATATAACAAACATCAAGCATGGAACAGCTATGATGTGTGGTGGTCAAGTTGGTTGGAAGAGACACAATGGGAAGATTGAATAACACAACATGGATGACTTTGATGAAGAAGGAAAAGCTGAGGGTTAGATCTGACATGTGTTGGATAATTGGCGATGGATGATAGTCTTACCAGTCACTTCATGATCTTTGACTGAGTCAAAGAGCGTTGGAGTTGAGATGATGACAAGCAAAAGAGAAGTTATAAAGAGAATAAAGAAAGAAAAAAAATGAAGAAAGATAAAAAGAAATGAAGAAAGATAGAGGTACAATCAGGTTCCAAGTGGTGATGTTGAGAGTCAAGATTTTGAGTTTGATTGAGTTGAGTTGGTTGTTGGTTGAGAGTCACGGAAGTCCCTAACGGTTGTACTTTGTGAAGTCTGAGAAAGATCAGGATCCCCAGGGAGGCGCGCAAAGATTGGGGATTAGTGAAAGGTGGACATGAGTTTGAGGCAAGGAGTGTCACAAAGGAGGAGCACTGAGGCAGGATTATTTGAAAGAATTGACTGCCCCCTCCAGGGATCTGAGAGAAAGAGGTGGGGGACAGCATGTCTTCTGGTCACACCCCCCCCCCCATGTGGGTCTGAGAACAGACCCAGAAGTGTCCTGGATCCCACCTGGCCATTTGTATGGCCAGGGGCTGGTTGCATGAGGCAACCAGCCAGAGAGTGAGGCAATAGGACCCTTTGTAACAGACAACCGGCCCAGGGATTGAACAGCACAGGGGCTGGTTCAGCCCCGTAAGGGTGGAAACACCAGAATGGACTGGAATGGGCTGGTCGTAAAGGTTCAGGGACTGATGCCATGTGGGCTGATGTAGCACAAACCAAGTAACAAGGCCTGTAGATCCTGTAGAGCTCTTTTTGGGCAGAAAATTTTCCTTTTGGCTTGTTGTATCATGGGCTCACAAGAGGCCAATGTTTTGTACTTAAGGAGCTCTTCTCCCTGCTGTTTTCCATCCATCCATTCATCATCCAATCAAATTCATCAACAATATCATCCAATGTGTTGCCCCATTGTGAGAGCCCATCAAGCAATTATTGACAAAAGGTGTCCAGCATTTCTTTTGCTTTAATTACTGCTCATTTGCACAAGCTAATTGCTGGCCATAATTATAACACATTATCAGTACCAACATCATCATTACTTCCAAGCCATCAAGACCCTTGTACCTTACTCTGGAGAACCTCAAAGATATCAAGTTTTCCAAGAAGATGTCCTATATCCCTGATGTTAGCTCCACCAAGATAGTTCTGAACAGTCAGAATTATAATTCTTGGTCTGTCCTTATGGATAGTGAGCTGGAAAAAATCTGTTGTGGGGAGATAATGGATGCAGAGGACACTTTGATCAGTTCAGAGGTGGAGAAAAAGTCTTATCATCTCATCCTCAGGCATCTTGATGAGAATCATGTGACATGGGTTTCCAATACTCTTAGCAAAGATGAGAGAAGGAGCGGCAGCATCCTTTGGAATTTGCTTAAGTCCAAGTATTCTGGTGATTCTGTTCACCACAGGGTATAGCTTTCAACAAACTGTTCAAGTTACAATATTCAAATTGTAAACAGTTTGTTGCAGAGGCTAGGTCTAGCATAGCCAAGTTTAAGTCATCAGGAATTAAAATGGATCCTGAGTGTTTTTCACTCTTAATCCTTCAGAAGCTACCAAAGGAGTTTGATTCTTTAGTCAGAATTATTTCTCAATTGGATCCTCTTCCTGGGGAGGAGGATGTGCTGAAAAGGATTGAAAAGGATGATCTTCAGTTCAAGATGAAGGGGGGTTCTGGAACAGCCCTTGTTGGAAATACTGGAAAATATTGCAAGAAGGCAAAAAAGGATTTGTCCAAGGTCTTATGCTATAATTGTCAGAATAAGGGGCATTATGCTAAGGATTGCAAGGAGGCCAAGAAGAGGAAGAAGTCCAAAGAGAATGACAAGGAGTTCAATCTCACTACTGAAAACTTTTTGATGGTGGCGTTTGATGGTCCAATGGAAATGGTTGTTGGGGAAGAAGGTCCCAACAAGAAGGCCAAAATTGATGAGGATCAATAAATGGACTTTATTGATTAAAAAGTGAGTAATCTAAACCTCAAAGATGTGAAATTATCAGTGACTGACAAATCTTCTTTCCTATTAGGAGGATTGAAGGAGGATGTTCTTGTTTTGATTGATTCTGGCTGTACAGATCACATGTTATTTGAAACAAATTTATTTTCAAATCTTAGTGATTATGATGGAGTTGTAAATATTGGTCACAAAGGCAGAACAATTCAGATTAAAGGAATTGGAAAATTTATTCTTTCAAATCACTTGGGTTTCAAAATTTCTTTTGAGAAAGTGTTCTATGTACCAGAGTTTCCTTATAAATGTGTGTCCCTTGGAGTGTTTTGGCAAAAAGGTTTCCAGATCCATTATCTTAGAAGATAAGTTTGTTATTGGTATGAATGGGAGAAATTTTCTTAGTGGACAGGTTTGGAACAAGCTTTTGTGTGCAAGCTTGTTCAAAATCTCAGCTTTGAGCAATGTTGCTCACAATAGAAGTGGCCATAAGGTAAAGGACAGCAACTTTGAGAGTTTTACCTTAGGGGCTAAGACTAGAAATGTGTTCTCAAAGGGTAGAGATTGCACTGATGTTCCTAGAGAGGAATTTTCCATTGATTTGGCAGGGCCATTCACACCGGAGTCCCTTGGTGGGGAAAGATACTTCATCAATTTAGTTGATAATGCAACTAATCATGTTTGGGTTAAACCAATTTGATCTAAGGATCAGACCACAGAGGAGGTTTCTGTAATCTTCAAAATCTGGAAACAGAATGGTCTAATGAATGAGATCAAAATGGTTATCACTGATGGAGGTGGTGAAATTGTGAGTAAAGATTTTGAGAGTTTATTGAAAGATTATGTTATCATTCATATAGTCACTACTGCAAGTACTCCACAAAATAATGGAATAGTTGAGAGAATGAATAGGACCTTACTGGACAAGGTCAGAACTATTATGTCTCAATCTGGTCTAACAAAGTTCTTATGGGCTGAGTTGATTTGTACAGTCTGTCTGTTTCATAACATTGTAAGTGTTAATGGGAAGAGTCCTCATGATCAGTTTTGGAACTTGTACCCCAAAACATCACACCTAAGAACAATTGGTTGCTTGGTGTATTATAGTGTCCACCATAATGAGATGGTCTGAAAATTAGACTGTAGAGCCAGAAAAGGGGCACTTGTAGGTGATAAAATTTCATAGATTATATTTGAGAACTAAGAACCAGCAGAAGGTAATCTGGAAATAGGAGGTTGAGCAGTCAGGAAGAGATAGATTTGAGGCAGGAGAGAGATACAGCTGGTTTGACAGAAACATAAGTTGATGGTTGATCATAGAGTTGAGATGCAAATCATCTTACCAGGCAAGGAATGAAGACAAGCACTGGTTTGGAATTGGTTGAGGTTTTGGATGGTTTAGTGGGCCAGATTGACAAGCAGACAGTTTGATAGACGGATAGATTTTGGAAGAGGAGGAAAAGAGATTTGGAAAAGACAAGGAAAAGAGATATAGAAGACGAGGAAAAAAAAATGAGGAGATTGAGAGGAGAAGAGAGTCACAAAAGAAAAGAAAAAGACAAAGAGTCCAGAGAAGAAATCTAGAGTCGTCAAAGACCCCTGGGGCTGGTCTCCCGGGGATAGGTTTCAGAAGATAGTAGTCAAATAGAGAGTAGTTGTCCTTCCGGTGCAAGGACAAGTGGCATTCCTAACACTCCTTGTGTCTGGTAGGATGGAGCATTTCTTGAGACTGTGACACAGTAGAGCCAAAGATGGATTTCTGGAGGAGACTTAGGGAGTTGATCAATGAGGCTTTAGTGAGGGAGTCCGCCACCATGTTCTCTGTAGTGATTAACAATAGATTGAATTTGCAGCCTTGAAATTCTTCCCTCAGAACTTTTGTTTTAATATCAATGTGGCAAGACTTGGAGTGAGAACCAAATTGCTTAATCTTGTCATTGAGTCCTTTATTGTCAATATAAAGAACAGGCTTGGGACTGGGGAGGCAATAGATTTCACTTATAAGATTGGCAACCCATTTGACTTCTAAGAAACAGTCAAGAAATGCATTGAGCTTGGATTTGGTAGACAAGTAGGTAATATTTTTCTATCTTGACAAGTTCCAAACGACGGGACTTGCATAATCAAAAATAATAAAGCTGGACTGGGACTTCCAAGAAGAGGGATCATCCCCCCATGTTGCATCACTTTAACCAGCTATAACTTTCTCATTTGGGTCAAATCAAAGGACAAGTTTCTTGTCTCTTGTAGTTTTGAGATACTTCCACACTTTGCAAGCTTCCCTCCAATGAGACATACCGGGCTTAGAGTTGAATCTAGCTAGACTGGACACCGCAAAGGCTATATTGGGTCAAGTATACTGGGCGAGATGGTTAAGAAGACCGGTGACCAATTGGAAGTTGATGTTCATTTGAGTGAATTCAGCGTGATCTTCATTGGTAGCCGGCTCTAGATGTAGATTTTGGGTTAGGGGAGAACAAGTGTCCTTTCATTCAGTAAGACCTAGCTATTCTAATCCCCAATCTATGTGCTTTGGTTGAATCAAGAAGATCTCATCCTCTTTCACTTCCATCAGAATGCCCAGGATTTTGTTAGGTGGGTGACAAGAAGAATTTTTGAATCTTGTTAAGAAGCTTGACTCAAAGATCTTGCTCTTTCCAATGTGAATGAGGTTGTCCCCATGAAAGTAGAGTACTTCCTTCAATTTAGGGTTGTAGTAAAGACAGGGATCACTACTTGATTCAAGCTAGCCTTGAGACTTTATCCATCCAGTCAGCGTTTTGTACCAATTTTCAGGAGATTTTTTTAGTCCGTACAGAGATTTTTTAAGTTTGCGCTAGGGAGATTTTCTATGGGATCCTTTGGGGGTTTTTATGATAACCTCTTCCTCCAGGGGTGCATGGAGAAAGGCTCCTTCAATGCCGAATTGATTGAAGTTCATTTTTTCTTTTAGTCCGTACAAAACAGCAACTCTTAATGAGCCAAGGTTTCCGGTGGGGGCCCACGTCTCATTGTAGTCAATGCCCAGGATTTTATCAAACCCTTGAACACACAATCTTGCTTTATATTTTACCAGTTCTCCATGAGATTTATCTTTCACTTTTAAGACCCAGGTGGTGTTAAGGATGTTATTAGGTTCTTCATAATAGTCTTCCCATACCTCTTGATGATTGATAGAGCTTAATTCTTCTTCAGTAGCTTTATCCCATTTGGGCCATTAGGGACAGTTTTGGGCTGCTTTGTATCACGGTGGTTGATAGTAATGATGGAACCCATAGCGTTGCAGTTTACCAGTCTTACATTTTGGTTGTTGATATGGCTCATTTTTAGGTGATTTGGGAGCAGAGATTTGTGTAGGTTCTGGTAAGGGGGAGATTTCTGGAGCAGATTCAAGTGAATCAGAATCGGAATTAGGAGCTTCAGGAGAATTGGGATTGGATTCCGAGTCCGAGTTGGTATTTGGATTGTTCCAAAATGTAAATTGTTTGTCAACGGTGGAGAATTCTGACTTGTTGAGATTCTGTGGTTCATGTGAGAAGAGATCCATTCCAGTTGATTCTAGGAGAGGGAAGTTGTGCAGATGTGTCTTGACAAGTTAAACGTGCTTTGTTTAAATAATAGATCCTAACAAGTTAAGAATGATATACGAGTGAAAAGAGGGATTGAACCCAACTAGTTACCCTTTTTCCCCCTTTTCATCAAACTTTCTTCCTTTTTGAACACAATTCTTGAGATATATCAGAGATGATCCTACAGGTTTAAGATAATTAGCTGGAAGTTTCTTATTGAACATGAGTTCCCAGGGGGAAAGGTGATTACCTTCCCAAAGGATTTGGTTGAGCATGAAGCAGCAACTCCTCATGATTATGTGCCAATAAGTTTTTGGTAGGGGAGAGGACAAGAATTTTTCCCAAGCTGATTCAAGCATAGTGCAATTGGCTCTTTCTGCCCGGCCATTATGTTGGGAGTGGTAAGGTTTGGATGTCATCAGCTTGATGTGCTTTGATTTGGCAAAGTCTTTGAGAGTCGAGTTAGTGAATTCGGTGCCTTTGTTGGAGAAAATCTCAGAGGGATAGTAGTTGAGCCTTTTAGCTTCCATCTCAAGCATATTGATTACCACTCTTGGAGTCTTGTCTTTAGAATTGATAGGAAAGGCAGCTAAGTAGCCGGAGTAATTGTCTACTAGAGTCAGGAGGTATAAGTGACCGTTCTTTGACTGTGGGGAGATTGGTCCGACAAGGTCAAGGTGAATTTGTTTGAGAGGTTTACTTGAGGGAGTAGATACAGCTGAGAACAGAGATCTAACAATCTTGCTCTTTGCGCAACCGTTGCATTGAAAATGGTTCAATTTGTTGTTAGTGAAAAGGCCTTTGAGAATGGGCTTGAGAGTAGAAATTGGGGCATGACCGTACATCTTGTGGATTTCTTCTAGAGATAGACCTTGATCCAACACCGGATTTGGGGAGTGGTTGATATGATTGACTGAAGTTCCTTTCCCTACTATCTTAGGCTTCTCTACGACAAACAGATTGTCTCTGATAGAACCTCTGAATATAGTCTGAGCCATCCTTGTGAGGCAAAATTGATATTGGATTTGAGTAAGATGGCATCCTTTGTTTGCTAATAATCCCAGGCTGATGAGATTCAGAACTATGTCCGGGATATAGGCGCAGTTTTCCAAAGTAATGATTGAATCCTTCCATTCTAGTTTTACAGTCCCTGTGCCGCGTATCTTTAGGTTGGCTTTGAGCTTGCCAGTTTTCACCTCTTCCAATTCATCTTGCATTAGTAGTGAGGAAAAATATCTCTTGTCATTAAAGATATGGATATTGGCACCAGAATCCAGGAGTAAGTTTGGACTACTGTTGGCATTTATCCAGAGAGTTAGAAGAGTGTGATAATTGATGGTGGGTTTTTTGTTGATTTTAATCTTCCACTCATTTTTTTGTTTGAACCACCAACTAGGAGCAATTTGAGGGTGGAGTTGGAAGCAAGATGATTTGGAGTTAGGTGCGTTTGGATCATGGTATCCTTCTCTGCAGCGCATTTTGATTCTTTTTGTCTCTTTCTTGGATTTAGTTTTTGTTGTTACAAGGGTGAGATTGGAGTTAGACTTGGTAGTTTTTGACTGGGCCTTACGCTTGTTGTTGTATTGAATTAGATCGTTGAAGACCACATCCACAGTTATATGCTTTTCCACCTGCATGATCTGCTGTTTTAGATTTTTGAGAATTGGAGGGAATTTAAAGAGGACCAGGTAAGCAAGAATTTTGTTGGGCAATTCAATGCCAAAATTGGTCATTCGGGTTAGGGCCTTTTTTGTATTGGTCACAAATCCTTCAATAGCGTTTTTGTTGAAGCTGAAGTGGAGAAAGAAATTGAATAATATTGCTCAATTGGGGGTCTCCAATGAAGCAAAGCGTCGAGTGATTTCCGCCCATAGAAGTTTGGATGAATTTATGTTGGTGGAATTCATGACATTGGTGTGTGTTTTGTTATCCAATTTGGAAAGGATAAATGACCTGATTTCCCAATCCTGTTTTATGGAGAGTTGTCCCAAATTTCTTGTGATAGTGTCTTTTATATCCTTGAGATCAAACAGAATCAGCATTTTTTCTCACCAGATCAAGAAGTTTTCTTTGTTGAGAGGTGGAATTGCATCAACCGCGGCCTTCAATGCGACTTGATGGAAGTAGTCCGTAGCTCCTACTGGTTCATTCATCTTGACGGTGAGTTGGGATGTCCAGTTTTGGCTTTTAACTGTGACAAAATTTCATAGATTATATTTAAGAACTAAGAACCAGAAGAAGGTAAACTGAACATAGGAGGTTAAGCAGTCAGGAAGAGATAGATTTGAGGCAATAGAGAGATACGGGCTGGTTTGACAGAAACATAAGTTGATGGTTGATCATAGAGTTGAGATACAAATCATCTTACCAGGAAAGGAATGACAAAAAGCACTGGTTTGGAATTGGTTGAGGTTTTGGATTGTTGAGTGGGCCAGATTGACAAGCAGACAGTTTGATAGACGGATAGATTTTTGAAGACAAGGAAAAGACATTGGGAAAAGACAAGGAAAAAAGATATAGAAGACAAGGAAAAAAAATGAGGAGATTGAGAGGAGGAGAGAGTCACAAAAGAAAAGAAAAAGAAAAAGAGTCCAGAGAAGAAATCTAGAGTTGTCAAAGACCCCCAGGGGTGGTCTCCCAGGGATAGGTTTCAGAAGATAGTAGTCAAAGAGAGATTAGTTGTCCTTCTGGTGTGAGGAAAGGTGGAATTCCTAACAGTAGGCTATAATTTAATAAGTAAATCATATAGGATCTATTGTCCAGGGACAAGAAAGTTTATCCGTAGTAGGGATGTAAAATTTGATGAAAGTATCTTTCAACTCAAAAGGAGTGAAGATGTTGTTGTGAATAAGTCACAGCAAGAAATAGAATTAGCACCTATTTCACCAGCAAAGGATGAGGAACATGTGGTTCCAGAAGATGAAGAGATGGCAGACGCGCCACCAGAGGGTTCAGTTCTTGCTTCAGTGGAGCCTGTTAATTCAGAACCTGATGAGCCTCCACCTCCAGTAAGAAGGAGTGGTAGGGTTAGAGTACCAGTTGATAGGTATGGGGAATGGAAGTCCCATTATGCTGCCGCAGGATATGAGGAAGATACATTTCAGGAACAGTGTATGCTCAATGAAGTCCTGGATTTGAGTTCAGAAATGGGTAACAGGGTTAACCCAAATAACTTTGGACAAGCTATGAATTCTGATGAGAGAGCCAACTGGAAGAGTGCTATTTTTGAGGAATTTGATTCTCTAGAAAATAATAGTGTCTTTGAAGTGGTTAAGCGGAATTCTGTTCCAAAAGGAAAGACCATTGTGGGGTCTAGATTATTTTTAAAAAAGAAGTTTTACACATATGGAGTTTTGAAAAGATTCAAAGCTAGATGCGTTGCACAGGGCTTCAAGCAGAGAGAGGGTATTGATTACCAAGAAACTTTCTCACCAACTGGAAGGCTGTCCACCTTCAGGTACATCATTGCTCTGGCAGTGGAGTTGGGAGAAGAAATCAGACAAGCTGATTTTGTAACAGCATACCTGAATGCAAAACTTGGAGAGGAAGAGACTGTTTATATGTCAATCCCTGATGGTTTTTGTGAATGGTTAGTAGAGACTAAACCAGAAACCATGAATAAAATCTGTGTTAGAAGTTTTCTTTCAGCAGATAAAGGGGAATATGTCCTCAAGATGTGTAGATCCCTTTATGGATTGAAGCAAGCAGCTAGATCATGGTATAATACCATGAGTGAGAAACTGATACAGATTGGTTTCAAGACGTCTGAGGCTGACCCTTTTCTTTTTGTAAGAAAGGATGCAATTGTTTTTTTATGGTTCAATGACATTATCATTATTGGAAATGGTAAAGAGAGAGTCATGGAGGCACTCAAAAAGGAATTCAAGATAAAAGATCTTGGTCTGGTGCAACAGGTGCTAGGAATGAAAGTCAGTAAGAGCAAGAATGGTATTGAGTTAGAACAGAGCCATTATGTGGCAGCTCTTCTTAAGCAATATGGCTTAGATGATGCAAAGGAGTTTGGTACTCCCATGCAGTCAAACATTCATTTAAAGAAGTCTACAGATGAGGAGTATCTGGAGTTTGTTCAATCTGGGAACAACTACAGGTCAGCTATTGGATTGCTTGATTATTTGGGGCAGTTTACAAGGCCCAATATTGCTTTTGAATTGGTGTCTTGTTGCAACACTTAGAGAAGCCAAGCATAAGGCATTGGTCAGAGTTTAAGAGATTTATGAGGTATCTTAAAGGAATGCACAGTCTGGGACTGTTGTTTACAAAGTCAGCAAACTTTGATTTGGTTGGTTATTCTGATGCAAGTTGGGCAGATGGTAACACTAGGGAATCAAAAAGTGGTTTTGTATTATTCTTAGGTAAGAATCTGGTGTCATGGATGTCCAAGAAGGTTTTGGCAATAAGTCTTTCATCAACAGAGGCTGAGTATTGAGCTTACTTAGCAGCTTCACAGGAAGCAAAATGGTTGAGAAAAGTCTTAGAGGATACACGTAAACCAAAAGAGCTTGTGTTGTTGTATTCTGATAACCAGAGTGCCATTGTGTTGGCGCAAAACCAAGTGTTCCATTCAAAAAAAAAACATATTGATGTTCACTATAACTATATTCATGATGCAGTTAACTGCAAGGAGATTGTGTTGAGGTACATGCCAACTGGAACAATGATTGCATATATCTTGAATAAGGCTTTAGATAGGAACAAGCATCAAGGCTTTGCAACTAATATGCCTATGTCACCCCTTTTGGATTAAGGGGGTGTGATAAAATACGTATGCACTTACGCCTGTGCTACATATAAGTGTAATCCAAATGGGATGCACATATGGGCCTCTCCGGCCCATTGAACACTCACACCCACCATACCGGCCTGTGTGGATGTCCCTGATTTGGGGAAACTGGCCTCAAAACGCGTGAAACAGGGGCATTGGTACACAGGCCCTAAAGGGCCCGGTAGGTGATATGGGCAAATACAGCCAGATGGGCTTGTATGGGCATCATTGGGCCCAAGGTTTATTTTGGACATACATGGCCAGACAGGCTGGACCGCCAAAGTGTGTTTGTCTCAGGTTTTGGGCTTGAAGTGGCCCATTGGGGCCCCTGCCCATGTTGCAGCCCACTTGGGGCTGCTGCCTGTGCCGCGGCCCACTTGGGGCCGCTTGTATCCCTTGTTTTTGCCCATGCTGGGCCCGACAGCCAAGGGATCCCCCACGGTGCAACGCCGCACAGGCCCAGGTTGCAAAAAACGGCCACCGCCGCGGGAAAAAGTTCCAGCAGCCCAGGCTCCCTCCCCCTCCCTTCACTTGCCATTGCAAGGAGGAGGGGGTGGCTGGCTGGGTTGAACCAGCCAGCAACCAACCGCAACAAGGCGGTTGGTCAGGGCAGGGGTGATTTCATCACCCCCTTGCCCAAAGGATGACAAGGCCAACGGCAAGGCAAGCAACCGGCGGTGGGGGGGATCTGATCACTCCTCCACCATTGAAGCAAAGCAGAGACCAGGGGCGCTCTCCCCCCCCCCTTTACAAAGGGGGAGGAGCAATGGGGCTCAGGGTATTTGACCACCCCCCAGCCCACTTCCATTGACAACACCCTGGGGGTATCAACCCCCAGGGCCCCTGGTAGGGGGAATTGACCGCCCCTTCCAGAAATCTGAGAGAAAGAGGAAGGGGACAGCATGTTGGCTGGTCACACCCCCCCCCCCCATATGAGTCTGAGACCGGACCCAGGTGTGTCCTGGGTCCCACCTGGCCATTTGTATGGCCAGGGGCTGGTTGCATGAGGCAACCAGCCAGTTTTTGAGGCAATAGGACTGGTTGTAACAGACAACCGGCCCAGGGATTGAACAGCACAGGGGCTGGTTCAGCCCCGTAAAGGTGGAAACACCAGAATGGAACGGAATGGGCTGGTTGTAAAGGTTCAGGAACTGATGCCATGTTGGCTGATGTAGCCCAAACCAAGTAACAAGGCCTGTAGAGCCTTTAGAGCTCTTTTGGGGTGGAAAATTTGCCTTTTGGCTTGTTGTATCATGAGCTCACAAGAGGCCAATGTTTTGTACTTAAGGAGCTCTTCTCCCTGCTGTTTTCCATCCATCCATTCATCATCCAATAGAATTCATCAACAATATCATCCAACGTGTTGCCCCATTGTGAGAGCCCATCAAGCAATTATTGACACAAGTTGTCCAGCATTTCTTTTTCTTTAATTACTGCTCATTTGCCCAAGCTAATTGCTGGCCATAATTATAACATGGTGCCTAAGCCTCTGATAGGGATGCCAGCTCCTAACTTCCTGGTCTTGATGGTTTCTTCACCCGACTTTTCTTGAAGGTTTAGAAATTATTCTTGATTCTTGATAATTTGAATGGAGCAGTCGCTGTTGAGTATGTAGTGGTTCTCATCATTAGTTTCCAGTTTATTGAAACCACAGAAAAAGGAATAGTAGTGAGATTCAGGAGACTTCTTGGGTGCTGGCTTCTTTCCTTTCTTTGGAGGATGATCAGGTCTTAGTTTGGGGAATTCAACTTAGCAAGAGGAGGGGGAGTGATTGGTCACCCGGGGATTGTGTTTCCCATTTTTGCATCTAGGAACACTTTTTTCTGATTGAGCTTGGTTGTTGTGGTCTTAGAGGGCCAAGTTGATTTCAGATTGATCCTGCTCCTTGGACTGGATTTTTTTTTATGCTGTATCAAGTGTTTCAGCACCGTTGAGACGTTTAGGTCAATAACTGAGTGCATTATTTGAGACCGTAAGGCTTTCATTGATTCAGGTAACTTTAAGAGAATCAAGTAACTGAGGATATCACTTGGAAGATGAATTCCAACTTTTTCTTAATTGCTAACATGAAGTTTCACACTTGTCATAAAGGTATAAATTATTTTCAGATCAAAGGAGAGGTATAGGAAGTTGAAGAACATCTTTGCCCTGTTTGGGGCTTGGTTAGATGCAAAGTGGTTCTTGGCGGCTATCCAGATGAGTTTGGAGGATTCCTTTTTATTGGGGTTGATGATGTTGGTGTGAGTGGTTGGGTACAGTTTGGGAATCAGATAGCCAGTCATCTTGTAATAATCAGGTATGTCCTCAAGAGGGTTAGGATAGTTGAAGAGATGAAGGATGCCATGCATCTTGAATATTCTTTCAATCTTCTTCTTTCAGATAGAATAGTTGGACTCTGTTAGGAGAGGGGTTGATTCCATGAGTGATTTCAGTGCAAGTGCTTTGAGTTTTGATTCAATTCCTGGTCAAGGATTTTCAGAGGTTCCTGATTGTCCGGTTGAGTTTGAAGGATCCGTTTTATCTTTTAACCGTGTAAAATTTTAAGAGAGTCTGGAAACCTGAACCAGGCTTTTATTTCAATGACAACAGAAAGAATGAGTAAGAATAACATTGGTTTGGACAGGAACAGTTAATGATGAAAGAATTTAAAGAAAGAAACAAATGACCAACAATAATGCTTTATTCTACAGACTGGATTGTGGCCTCTATAGAGACTTAGCAGAATACTTGCAATTGAACACTTAGCTAGAAATCACTTCTGGAAGATTGGTTGAGTCTTTAGTTTGCTATTCTGGTTGTTTGGATGGTATCTCAAGCTGATTTGGAAGAGAAAAGGAGGCTCACCCCACTAGGGGGGAAGGCTCTTATTGAGCATGCGGGAGTGAGTGTGAAATGGGAATGACATGAGAAATCTTCAACATCTGATCCTGAGATTTCAAGCAGCGCGCCTATCAGTTAAGACTTATATTATCAACAGTTAAGCCTTATAATCTCAACATCTGCCAATGAAAAGAAGGCTGCATTAGTAGCTCATCAATTTCACATTAGGAATACTTACCAAGCCAAGCAATCATGTTACATTCAAAACCAGGGTTAAAACCATTCCAATTTGGAAGTAAGTCAAACTAGTATTATAAATGTGCAACACATCCAGCTGACTGAAAGATTTAATTTTGGTTCATAGTCTGAAAGCAGTGGACCTGAGTTCAGCTCAATAGATTTTCACATTAAATCAATATTTTTGATTTACAACTTAAATATTGCATATGATTGTTCCTTTCTAGTATATCCTTGCCCTTACAACTCTTAATGTTACATTCTACTAACAACCAAAAATTTTCAACAGTGGGCCTCAGACCAAGTAAGTAATTAAAAATATTTTTCCCATTTTTGAAACTTGCTGATGCAACATTGAGAACTCCCAGGCCAAGAAGATTCCCAGGGTCTCTGTAGCCTCTCCCCCACCTGGCCGCAAACTTTTAACCCAATTGCATAAAAAAGGCCTCCCATCAGGTGGTGATAGTACAACCAACCATTTATGATCACCAATGGTTCCTTTTTCAGACTTGGGAAATCTTGGGATTATTGAAGAATGCATTAATCTTGTGAGGATTCAAAAAAAAAAGAGATGGTCATAGAAAAATCAATCAACAACATTTATAATTACAAAATTTTTGGAAAGGACTTGCTTCCCAAAACCCAAATTCTTGAGCTTGTTTTGAATTTTGATTTGATTTCCAAGTTGTGCAAGGGTTTAAATAAATATAGAAAACACTTATTGTTGTAGTAGTGCTAATTTTGGATTCAGGTTCACTTTTATTATGGATTTCTTTTCAAAAAATCTTTTCCCCATCAATATTTTTTTTAGGTCTTGTTTTAGGAAATAAATTTTTATCCTAAATATACTCATAAGATAATTGCATAAATTTTCTTGTTTGGTGAATAGTATTGATTTAATTCACAATATGGGATCCAGTTGAATTTTCTGAGTCAGGCATGTCTATCTCCAAGTTGCTCTTGGATATTGCCTTAGGTATTGTTGGTTGATCTTGGTAAGCTATGATTTTCACCCAAAGCCCCCCCAAGAAAGTCCTCATGGTTGTTTCCATGGGATATTGTTAAAGGAAAGTTTTTGGTGACTTTCCAAAGAGTATCAGAAATCTGAACTGATATTGAATATCTATATTCAATTAAATACTGAGATACTGCAACATTTGATGTTCCTTTGGATACTTGATACAAATCAATATCAAGATATTGGCAGCCAGGCTTCTGTGTGATGTTTTGCAAGTAATATAATCACTCTAATACCAACACCATAAATTCCTTGTCATCTTGTCCATTTAATATTTAGAATGGCAATTCATGGGCAAGTTGCTGGAATTAATGGGGTCAAGGCTTGCAGTAAACTGATTTGAGTCATTCCAAACACCTTAAATGGGGCTCTTTCCACCTCTCTTCTCAATATCTCAATCAATTACTGCATCATTCACCAAACAGATTGATTACTCCCCATTAAAAATTTTCTCAGATGAATGCAAGCAGCAGAAAACCATCTCACTCAAGGTTTGATCATGGGCTGGTTGATTTCCACAAATAGGTCAGTCCAAGCATACATCCACAAAGTTTTTAAAATGAGGAAGGCAAAAATAAGAATAGCTGACCAAATTTTTACACCCCCGCCAGTTTAAATTTAGTATAAATATTTCTCAAACCCTTCAAAAAGTCAGTATGTGTAATTTTTGATTATTGCTTCCCTTGGGGTTGGTGGTTGGATGAAGAGAACCCACAATAATTTGCCTTTGTAATAACTGCAAATACATCTTGCAGTCAATGTTTCAAGGCGGGTAACACATATGCTGCAACTGTTAGGCTGATGAAGCATCCCAATGAAGAAAGTTTTGTTGTTTATTACACAACAGGGAAGCCCTACAACAAAGGCTTGAAAATAAATTTGAACATTGAAAACTTCAAATAGATCACCATGACATTTTGAGGTATTGTAAAATCAAGAGAAGACATACCAAAAACCAAAGGCCAGGGGGAAATGATATTTTGTATGATACATCACACCGATTGGGACTTCCAGGCATGTATATAATATGTTTTTCTTTTTTTACAGGTTTTATAGGGTCGTATTTTGCTAAAGCATCATTATGAAACTCTTTAGAACCATATGCATGTTGAATTTTATTTTATATAAATTTTTTTAAAGAAGGGTGTATTGGCCAATGCATTTGGTATTTTACAAGTTAGAAGAGAAGTATTGGTAATGGGTAAAATAATTGATTGGGATGAAAATGAGGCCACATGGATTGTGAAAGTGTCTTTTCTGAAGCTTTTGTGGAGTTGAAAGACAACAATCTCATCTAACACAAATCCTTATTCAGAAAAACACATTATCAATTAAAAATCACTCAAACAAGCCAGGATTAGCAAAACCTGCTTATAATAGATAGCAGGTAGAAAATACCCCACAAAAAAGTATTTTTTAATTATCTGTTAACATTTTTCATAAAAAAGAATGAAATTAACAATTAAGTATGTTGAAGTTTAAAGGGAAAGTCCAAAAATGCTTGTTCATCACCCATTTCCAAGCCAAAAAAGAATGAGCAGGAATTTTTTGGTATTCCCAGAAGCTCAAATGCTATCAATTTATTTTCCAAATTCATTGATGAAGGAAAAGAAAAATTTAGTATGGTGAGATTGAGAAAATACCATTTTTCAAGAACTATGCCAAAAAAAGGACTCATATCAACTTTCTCCAAGATGCTTGCAAGCGCAAGAATATAAAGGGTTGTTAAGGCATGCACCTTATAATTAGCTTCCCTGGGCCATGAATCTTATTATTATATTTTATTTAGAAACCATGATAAATTGAATATCATAAATTTCAGAGTGGTCCTTGTCAGGGGGGCATTGGTAATGAGAATTCTGATACAAATTTGAGCACAATGATTGAGTGATAAATTTTAAATTGATATTTATTGGATTGGAAGCTAATCTAAGGCCTTGTTATTGCTAAAGGTATGATTTTATTTGAGAAAAAAAATTCTCAATAGGATTTAGCTCTGGGAAGTAGGGTGGTAAATACCATAACTTGACACTGTATTTGAGGCAAAAATGTGCTACTTGTGAAACTTTGTGAATAGCAGCATTATCAAAAACAAGGATCAAGTTGAAAGCATGGTAAAGATTCATTTTTGAAAGCTATGAAAACAAGGATAGTTGCAGGCAATGTCAATTGGCAAATTTTGATGTCAAAAATTGGATCCAAGAACATGATTCTTCTTACCAAAGTCCACTTCAGGATTTTCTCAAAATCACCAACTTTTACAATGCCCTCACTAAGTGATAAAGAGACCAGGCCATAGAAGCTCATTGCTATTAAAATGTTGAATTTTTTAAAGTTTTTTTTAAATGGGGGTCTGTGTTTGAATTCATCCTCTGGAAGATTTGGAGAAAAATCTCAATAGCTTGCAACTACAGAGAGTGGATTCATCTATAGTGTATCATTTCAGACCATGATTTAATTACCAATTCTTAAAGAAAAGATTGGGAATAAAATACTTGTAAATATAGTAAATTTGGCAGGTATTTTCTGCATATCCTCTATCCAGAGATATTTGAGTATAATGAATTGAAGATATTGAGAGTATGGGCCTTCTTCAGAGTGAGTTGAAGTTCTTTGACCAGATTTTTGTGTAAGGCAAAGTGCCATTTTCATGATACAAGTATTCTCAAATTTTTTCCAAGAAGAATTTTGGTTCCAACCAAACCAATTGAATCATAAACTCACAGTCCTCACTTGACAGAATAAGAGGGCTACCTTGTCTATTTTATGTGTGTGGATCACAAAAGTCCACTTTTTTTCTTTTTTGGTATAGCTCCATCCAGCAGTTGAATGATTGCCTGGAGATGCATTACCCAAGTGCTTTGCAAATAAAATCCCAGAGGAGTTCTGGGAGGGCCATTTGGATTGCGGCAACTTTGATGGGCTTTACTGATGATAAAACATGGTTTCTGAAAAATGATTAGATAAATTGGTTAAATTTGGGCAAACAATTTTAAAACCAATAAAAAATAATAAAATTCTTAAATTATTTGGTCTATGAAATCCTTACTTTATTTAAAATTATGAAGCAAGGTTTAGAAGATAAGTGTAGCTGGGGCTTGGATTATTATTGATGGTGTCTGCCAGTATTGATCTTGGTTGAGGAAAGGAAGCTGCAGAAAGATAGGGGGTGTTTTATGGGATCAATGTTTTGGAGCTTGTTGCAGGTGGACTGATGGTAAATACAATATGGATAAAATATATATGGTGTGTAAAGCCCATCTGGGTGACATGTAAATTTATTCCAAATTTTTTTCAATTGCATGCGGTGCTTTGTAATGTTGACTTGGAACCTGGCCAAGTCATTTGGGTGCCTTTTCAAGCGCGCATTGGTGATCAGCCAAATTATCTTGGTGCCAATCAAAGCTAGTTGCAATTACCAACAAACTCTTTCTACTGGATCTATAACCTTCCCCAAGAAACCAAAAAAACTGTAAAAATTTGATCATCATGCAACCTACTCAGGAATTCCATCTCAAAGAGTCATGGAGAGGGAAGATGCTGTTAATCATCTTGGAAAACCATTCTTCCTTATTCCAGAAATAACCCCCAAATTTTCCTTTCCTTCTCTCTTTATATATATCCAAGCCTTCAGCCATAACCTTCTTTTTTCCTACATTGTATCTCTAACCACTGTATCCAACCGTTTGTACCCCATTTATGGATTTGGCCATATTGTGAACCACTCTTCTATCTTATATCATTACTTTGTCATGGGTGCCTTTGACAAGATCACAGTCAATTCAACCTAAGTTCCCCCTGGCTATAAATACAGGACCTTAAGTACATCTTGCATTTTTTTCCACTATTGAAAATGGGCAAGATTCACACTGGTTGTCCAAGTCCAACCAGCTTTGATTGGAACCCAAATGAGCTTGATTTGGATCCAAAATTGGCCCCTGAAAGCCCAAACCAATTGAGCATTCTGGGTGCACAATCAAGCGCTCTGGGTACCTATCCAATTCCTGCTTTTTTTGCGCCAGGTGGACTTTGCCTGGTTCCCAAAAGCACTTGATACACCATATTTATTTGAAAGGTTGACCAGCTGATATCTGGAAGGTCAGAAATATCTTGCAAAAAGGTCCTGGAGTTTTTCTTGTGATACAAAATGCTTACTTTTTATGGAATTTGGAAAAAGAAGGTCCAAGCTTTTGTGAAAAGAAAATATGTAGGTACACCCAACATGCCATAGTCCATTTAAACCAGAGCTCAAAAATTTTCTGTGATGGCAGGCTTGGAAGAACCCCCCCTTCTGTCTCCCTCTTGTTTCAAGATATAAATCTGTCAAATTGCTTTGTTTTTTCATTTTTTATCTCTTTTAGATGGGAGGGAGGTTAATGGGGTTTTAAAAGGAGATATACATTTATGGTGTATTGAGTGTTTTTGGGCGCCAGGCCAAGTCCACTTGGTGCCCAAAAAGTGATACTTGATAGGCGCCCACAGCATTTGATTGTATGCCCAGAATGCTTGATTTGGTTGGGGTTTCAGGGGGCCAATATTGGCACCCAATCAAGCTTCTTTGGATTCAAATAAAAGCTGGCTGCACTTGGCCTGTAGTACAAGATAAAAATTTCCCAAAGGGAAAAGGTATCTCTTAAATCACAGGTGTCTATATATATTAAATCTAAGTACATATTTGGGTTGTTGAGCAACAGGTAAGTCTATATTTGTAATTCTACAGACTTATAATTTGAAAAGATGCACATGGGAGTAGTTTATAGCCATGAAAATGATTAGAAAATATTTTCTCTGTATGAGTCACAACATTCCCCCCTCAACAAACCTTGCCTTGATTTGCAAAATATAACACATAAAAGAGAGAAACAAAATAAAATAAACCAGAAAATGCATGCACAAACCCAATTTTGACAATAGCCTTCTGGTCCACCTCTCATCCAGTGTCAAACAGCCATGGCAAAATAAAATATTTCCATTGGAGGAGCTGTGCCAGCCAAAATTAGTCATTGCAAGCATTGGTTCGAGTGGTTTCAGCCACAAGACAAATACAGTTTTTCAAATTTGTGCATAACTCATATGTCTTGTTAGTATAGTGGTTAAGGACTGAGACCACATGCAAAGTGGTGACAATTTTGAAGCATTGTCACCCACACAATCCACTTTTTGCCACCCAAAATTACTTGAAACACTTGCACAACACCTTGAGCATCAAAAATTGCTTAGTTTTCCAGATGAATTTTTAGCTTAGCTGACAATTCACCCCTGCAATGGACCATTTGCTTTTCCTTTTTCTTTGCATCCACTACAAAAAAAATAGTCCTTTGCATCCATAATCCAACCAAAAATCTTTTACATCAAATTTTTCCTTACTGCCTCTATCAACCATTCCCCCACACATTTTCCCAAAAAAACATTTTTTCTTGTCTTTAAAACTTTGCCAGATTCTTGCTCTGTAAGCACAATTAATCCTGAAAAAACCACTAGCCAACCAGCCAAACAACCCATGTTGAACCCTAGTCAAGTAAAAGAAATTATTGATTCTGCTGTCTCCCAGCAAGTTGGTTGATTTCAAGAACCCTTTCAAGCCCTTGAGGAAGAAATCAACAATCTCAAGATTTGTGCAAGTCAGCCAGATGCCCCTTTGAAGGCCTCCACAACAACCAGTAGCTTAAATATGAAATCAAGCCACAAATAGACCAAGAAGCTCAAGACTGTCCAAACAAAGTCTTCAAAATCAAGAAAACCCATCCAAAAAGTACTAATTCTCCTAAGCCTCCAGTCAACAAGGGTGCCAAACCAGTCATTCAAAGCACCAAAAAGAAACCTTTCTGTCGTGCACAACCTTAACCTGCACCGGGACTTTCAACCAAGTCTACCTCAACTCCCATTAAAAAAAATATAAATCAAGTTGACTCCCCCTAGTATCAACAAGAGACCAAATCAAATTATCACTGAGGATTCCCCACCAGACTTCAAGTAAATCAAGTTAAAATCTGCCTCTACATTATGGATTAATCATACTGAAATAATAATTTCCTTTTAGGAATGCTTGTATGCCCACCTTGAATTGCTCTGGGGACTACTTGAAACTACTTCTGTCCCACCCGCTGCCAACCCCAACTAAATCCAAACCTTTTCTTCTAATTTCTCTAGTATCACCAAATTTGAGAGGTTTTCCAAAGACTCCAATGCTGCAAAACTTATTTCAGAGAATGATTTTCTTACTTTGAAGGCTGCCCGTGATGGAAAGATCAAGGTAATAAGAAAACTCATCCACATTGAGGACAGCTATATTGCATATATTCATGGCTACCTTGCCAAAGTTGGAATTCAATGCTGGGGGCCCAATCTTGAAGAAAACGTTGAGATCTTATTCAATGCAGCCTGTTGCAGTGCTGGTGTCAGCCTCTTCCAACAAATTGGGGCTTTGGGAGGCTAGGACTTTGTGAACTTAAACTAGAAGTACAAGAACAAATCAACTCTGATCATGAAGGCTTACAATCATGACATGCATTTTGTACTTGCTGAGAAGTTTTCCGCTGAGAACAAAGCGGCTGGAAAGTACCAAGTACAAACAGAAACCAAGAATGCTTCCAAGAATTGCAGTTGTGTGAGTAACTTATATTTTGATCATTGATTTATTTTTCTAAATTTTTAAAAATTTGATCCAGTTACACAATTCTTGACTCCAGTTTGCTTCTGAAAATAATTATCCAGAAAAATATTGGATGACTCTTGCCAATAGGGCCGCTCACAGAAATGAAGAGTGGGATGATGAACACAATTTCTTTGCAATAAAAACACTAACCTATTGATCCAATACTGCCAACATCTTTTTTTGTATATTAGATGAAGAGATGGAGAAAGTGGCCAAAGTTATTGGGAAGCCCTCAAAGATGCAATTTAGGAACACCCCAAGAGTTCCTGTCCCTTCCAAGTTCATCAAAAGGCCCAAGGGATTGCCCATTGACTTCTATAACCACAAGTGGATGAAACAGTTGCCAATAAACCAAAAAAGTAACATTCCAAATGTGGGCCAAGTTGCATACCTGAAAGATCCAAGTAGGTCCCTCTTACCCAAAAACCATCCTCACTTTGATAAAGAGGAGAAAACCTCTGAACAACAGTTCAGAAAACTACCATTAGAAGCAATTCTTTATACCTATGTTTCAAACAAAATAATTGAAGAGGAAAATGAGGACAAGGACAAGGATGAAGATGAAGATAAAGAGAATGTTAAAGGTGGAGTCATTGATTTAGAGGTTGACAGCACCGTGTAATCTGAAACCTATCTCTGCAATTATGATTGGGGAAACATTCATAAATATGAGAATGACTGAAATTGTGAAGAGGAGGAGTAGGAGGATGAGGATGAGGATGAGGATGAGGATGAAAAGAATGGCCAGAATGATGAAGAGTATGATGAGAAAGATGGCAAGGGGTCTTTTGCTTACATGGTTGAGTGATATTTAGCTTGTAACATCCGGTGTTGTGTTGTATTTATAACCTTGGGTCAAGAGCTGCGTTGCGGGCTGCGCGCTCAGCAGTTGGGTAGGTCGGGCTCAGCATTTGGGGTGCACGCGGTCTCAGCAGTGTCTGCTGAGGGCTCAGCAGCAGCCGCTGCGGGCTCAGCAGTAGGGATTGCGGGGCTCAGCACCAGGTGCGGGTCAGGCCTACTCTGAGGGCACCGGGCCGCGACCTGCCCAGGAAACGCGGACCAAGTGATGGAGCCGGCCCAACCAAGCTTGCGGGTGGCTAGTCTGGAAGGTGAGGGCGGGGCAATCGGGGGGTTAGGAGCGCGCGGGCGGGCAAACCGGGGGGCTCCAAGTAGGGCGCAGCGGAGGGCTGCGCCATGAGAAGGACAAACTGGGTGTACGTTGATATTGAGGGGCATGGGTTATGGGGAAAGGGATGGAGGGGTAGGGTTGGGCTAGGGTTCTGTGCTTAGGGGTTGTGTTTCATTGTTCTTTCACGTTTGTGGTTATATTTAGGTTAGGGTTGAAGGGGGGGACCCAAATCCTCACCCTCAACTCTGGGTTGGGTTATGATCATCTACGGGACGACCACCAAGGAAAGGAATAGGAAGGATTGGGGGAAGAGGAATACATCTCATTATCTCTTTTTTATCTCACTACAGTTAAGAACTCATTGCATCCAACCTCCTTACAGAGGCCTAGACCAATAACTTCTGGACTTGCGGACAACTTAGGAGCGTAACTCTCCTTTACCTTCCACATCTGGGGGTCTGGCGGGGAAGTAATCTTTTGTCTAGGTCTCTCAAAGCTAGCGGGTGCGATGCTGCTCACAACTACCCCAGGATCAAATGTTCCACCCTTGTTCCCTCTCCGGCCGGGAGCTGGCGGGCCAACACCTCCACCACTGCCAACTACTTGGTCCGGCGGTTTTGCTCCTCCTTGGTCGGAGCCTTCGGAGGCGTCTGAGGTTCTGCAACGGGTGTGGCTTAGGCCGCAGAACGTCCCCCATCTCCAATTCAACACCGCGGACATTGGGCGCTTTCCCGCAAGATTTGAGGATATTGGGGACTCCAAAAATGTGACGGGTGAGGACAAGGTCCGCACGGTTGTTCTCTTCATTGCGGAAAAGAATATGCTCCGGGACGTGGAGGATATGGCAGGGTACAAGGCTCGCGACTGGGGAGGGCTCTGGGGCAAGATGATGGCAAGGTGGGGGAAGCGTGAGCCCCGCTTTTGGGAGACGGACTTCAAGCAAGCGGCGGGTGAGGCAATTTCCTGAGGTGGGGTGCGGACGCGGAGCGATCTGTCCGAGTACAAGTCCCAGTTTGACCAAATTTATAGTTACCTAGAAAAGAACCAGGTGGTGGCGGGTCAGACGGGGGCCATGAAGCGGGCGTTCCTAGGCAGGCTTGCGCCGCAACTTTGCGCGCGGGTCCAGCGTTGCCTATTCAAGCACGGGTTGGTAACGCGGTCAGTGGATGGGAGTGTTGCGCTCCTCCCGAGCCTGGGGGTAATCAACCAGGCAATTGAGAGCAAGATCAACTTGGAAGAGCTGATCAAGGATACGGCCCAGTTGTTCCCGGCGAGTTCAAGGGAGCCGATGGCCTCTTCCACCCCCGCCCCAATGCCGGTACCGCTTGCGGGCCTGCCAGCAACGGAACCGCCAGTAGCCCCTTTGCAGTCAATGGGAGTACCGTTGAACAAGGTAACAGACATGCTACGGGACTTGCAGATACTTATGAATTGGATGGCGGCCCAGCCAATGGCTCTGCCTCCCGCTTTTTTGCGCGATCTGCCGCCCCATGCAAGAGGGGGCTTTCAGCCCAGTAGCGGACCAACGGGGGGGTTTTGGTTGGCCTGTGCACATATTGCAGCAATAAAGGTCATTGGAAGTCTGGTTGTGCGGATCTGACCAAGGACATGGACAAGGGGTTGGTTTGCGCGTCCGGGGGGACCTACATATTTCCGTCAGGCAAACCGGTGGACCTGGGGGCCGTTCAGCCACCGCCGGTGGAGCAGGTTAGGGCAAGGGCCCGACCCGCAGGGGCCGCTCAGGTGTCCCTTGGGATTGTCACCAGGACCAATACGTGGCAGGCACCGCGTGTGGAGGCGGAAGTTAGGACGTTGGTGGCAAACAAGCCAATTGTGTCGGAAAAGATGGACATGGATGCCAAGGAGCGGCCATCAAATAAATCTCCGAGGGACGGGGCGACGCGCCGGCAATCAGCTCCGGAGGAAGAAGGAAGGCCGCGGAAATTGTCCAGCGAGTGATGGGGAGTGAGGTACCGAAACCTCTCACGCTACGGGAGCTGGCCACGGTCTCTCCCGGGGTTGTCAAGGAAATGGTCCAGGAGCTGAAGGAGCACGGGGGCTGCAGGATTCCGGCAACAGTTCAGCGCGTGAATGCGGCAACAAAGGAAGAGGAACGGGAGTTGTGCCAATCCAAAGCCGTGTCGGTGCCGCTTGCCTATGTCTCAATAAAGATTGCAGGGAGGACAGTGTGGGCAATGGTGGACAGCGGATCAATGGTAAACCTGCTCCCGTCAAAAATGGTGGATGAGTTTGGCCTGGTGCGGAGGAAGTGCGCTATGGGCTTGCGGGCGCTCAATGGGGGGGAATGTTGGGTAGATGGGGTGGTGGAGGAAGAAGAGATGGAGGTTGCAAAGGTTTGGAAGCCGCTGTTGTTCCTCTCGGTCAATTGCGTTGACGCAATTTTGGGTTGGCCGTTCATGTTTAGATTCCAGGCCCAAATGATGTTCAACGCGGAGGAAGGGACGGAGGCGCTGACGGTGGAGGACGCGTCCGGGGCAAGGTTCAAGACAACAATCCCCAACCATGGGAAGGGGAAATGGGTGCCATTGTGCGGGCGGTCGACTAGGGAGGAGCCAAAGGCGGAAGGAAGTGCGCGGAGGGCGCAAGCAGCAGAAGTAAGTCCTCTTCCTCAGTATGCGCCACCGGAAGGTACTGTGTTTCAAAAACCCTACCATAGTGCCACCCTCGTGAGCAAAGGCAAGAGCCGCGGGTTGATTGTTGCCAGGATTCACGACGACAACGGAGGGCGCGTAAGGATGGTTAGGTGGAAGGCGGGGAAATACAAGCCTGTGGCACGAAAGGTCCGGCCCTGGAACAAGCCCATGCCGCAGGGGAGGAATGGGCCTCTGAGGCCAATCTCCTGGTCTTGGGATCCCTGGGTGAGTCCGTTGAGGAAGTTTGGGAAGGTCACAGAATACTATCCTGAGGGTGCCGGGATGATCAAATGCGGCCATCAGCCCATTAAGGATGCCCTGGTAAAGATGTGTGGGGAGGACAGTAAGCGGTGGCAGGAGGCCCTTCCGGCGGTCCTCTTTGCGGACAGGATCTCGGTCAAACGCTCAACGGGATACTTGCCTTACAAACTTCTCTACAGACAGCGTTTGGTGCTTCCGGTGGACATCAAGCTCAAAACCTTCTTGGGCATGGACTGGTGGAAGGTGAAGACCTCAGCAGAACTCGTGGAAGCGCGCGCCAAACAGCTTCTCCAACGGGACAAGACCCTGGCAAAGGCCGCTGAAAGGTTGCGGAAGACAAGGACGGCTTTGGTCCGCTATTGGGACAAGCGCTGCTCCCACCGCCTGCGGGATCCGCTGCGGAAGGGTGACTTAGTTTTTTTGTAAAACCGGAGTCTGGAATCTCAGTGGGGAAAGCTTTTTGCCAACCAATGGAACGGCCCCTTCCGCATGGCATCCAAGTTTGAGGGCGGGAGCTACCAGCTTGAGGAATTGGATGGGGCGCCGCTCAAACAGAAGGCCGCAGCCTTTCACGTGAAGCGTTTCTTTGCGCGCGGCTCCACCTCCTTTGACAAGATGGCCGGGGATGGCATAAACGCGGGGGACGGCGTTGGAAGTTCAGGATCAGTGGATGGGCCAGATCCTTTTTCTGAGGAGGAGCCCGCGCGCAACGCGCCACCTTGGAGGAGTGAAAGGCTACAAACCGCTGGGGACAGCCGTCAACTTGGGGGGGGATGGGAGTAGGGTAAAGGTCTGATTTGGTGAGGGGGTGTCCTAGCTGGTTCACAGCCAGAATAACTAGACACCCCAGAATGTCTGTTCTCCTACTTCTTTTATATTTGATTGGCCTCTTGGATTGGTACTTGTTTTGGTTATGATTGATCACAGGGACGTGGGCGCGGCGCTAGCCGGGTCCGTAAATGCAAGGACAAGCCCTAAAGATTGGGCAATGCGGGACAAGGAGCGGAGGCCTGGGAAAAAAAAAAAATTCTTTCAGGTGGGTCGGTAGTGTGATGGGAGACCTCTGGGGACAGAACTCAACTTGGGGGGGGATTTGGTGTCGTATTTATAACCCTGAGTCGAGAGCTGTGTTGCAGGCTGCGCGCTCAGCAGTTGGGTAGGTTGGGCTCAGCATTTGAGGTGCACGCGGTCTCAGCAGTGCCTGCTGAGGGCTCAGCAGTAGCGATTGCAGGGCTCAGCACCAGGTGCGGGTCAGGCCTACCCTGAGGGCGCCAGGTTGCGACCCGCCCAGGAAACGCCGACCGAGTGATGGAGCCGGCCTGACCAAGCTTGCGGGTGGCTAGTCCGGAAGGCAAGGGCGGGGCAATCAGGGGGTTAGGCGCACGCGGGCGGGCAAACCGGGGGGGCTCCAAGCAGGGCGCGGCGGAGGGCCACGCCATCAGAAGGACAAACCCAGCGTACGTTGATATTGAGGGGCATGGGTTATGGGGCGAGGGATGGAGGGGTAGGGTTGGGCTAGGTTTCTGTGCTTAGGGGTTGTGTTTCATTGTTCTTTTGCATTTGTGGTTGTACTTAGGTCAGGGTTGAAGGGGGGGACCCAAATCCTCACCCTCAACTCTGGGTTGGGTTATGATCATCTATGGGACGACCACCAAGGAAAGGAATAAGAAGGATTGGGGGAAGAGGAATACATCTCATTATCTCTTTTTTATCTCACTACAGTTAAGAAATCATTGCATCCAACCTCCTTACAGACGCCTAGACCAATAACTTCTGGACTTGCGGACAACTTAGGAGCGTAACTCTCCTTTACCTTCCACAACGGTAACAGTTCAGTAGGAAGAACTATTCCTATCTTAATTCAAAAGTTGTAAAGCACAGCCTGAACCAATTTAATTTGATTGTAAATTTTTCCCTCTAGGTTTTGCCAAACATCAAACATGTTTCCCAAAAAAATTTGCAAGGGATTTTTTGAGAGTAGCATGGGCCCCTTCAACCCAAGACATTTTTTTATTTCCAAAGTCAGGGTTTTTGCAAGTCCAAACCATTAAAGATTTCTCCTTGATACAGAAGATGTTATGATCTGTATAATCAAGTACATCCTCACGGTGGGGTGTTCTTTTATGGACACAAGTTGGAATGGGCTGCGCACTGCGCGTTCAGCAGTAGCGGGTGTCTCAGAAATGGGTGGGGCTTTGCGGCAGCAAGCCGCGCTGCGGGCTCAGCAGCAGTCAAGACGGGCTCAGCATCTGGACATGCGGGGTGGGATGGACTGGGTTGGACAGATTGCGCATCTTGCAATGCATGGATTGGATTGCACAGATATACATTGGATATCTGGAATGGCGCGTTGGGCGGATGCAGACATGCATTGGGGGCTCCGAGTTGGGCGCAGGGCAAGGTCTGTGTCATGAGAAGGACAAACCAGGTGGACATAATGGCAGGCGGGCAATACAGGTGGATATGGGGTAAGGGGTATGGGATATGGATCATGGGATGGAGTTGGAAGGATAGATTTGGGCTAGGGTTCTGTACTTAGGGGTTTTATTTCATTATTCTTGTTTTCTTGCGGTTTTACCTAGGTTAGGGTTGAGGGGAATGTTACTTAAACCACAACCTTGACCCGGATGGGGGGAGGAACATCTTATCTTATCTTATCACAGAGGATGGGGAAGGATCAAAGGAACAAGGAACCAGGAACTCATCTTATTATTCTTTCTCTCTCTCTCTCTCTCTCTCTCTCTCTCTTTAAATCATTGCATCCAAACTCCTTACAGACGCTTGGACCATTAACTCTCAAACTTGAGGACAAATAAGGGATTTTCCATCTCTATGTTTCCACAACGGTCTGCCAAAAAACACTTTATACAAGTATAATGTAAGTAACCCAAAACTATGAAGATTAAAAGTAGAGGCAGTGATTTGGCACAATTACTCTAAGTTCTGCATCATTGAACTCGCCCTCCTCCTTGGTTTTCAAGGCCCCATACTTAGCCCACAGATACATAAAGCTTTGCCGCCCTTCAATGTCATTATTAAAGCAGACTTTACAGTTTTCTGGTATGTTTTTAGACAAGTGCCATTGACAACACTGTCTTGTTGACTCAGGGAACCTTTGTTCTATAGAACAAATCAAAGCCTTTTCAGGTTCAATCACAAAGAAGTTGGAAATTCTCTCAGGATCATAAGCCATCTCATTTAGTGCATTTACAGACCAACTGTAGAACTCAAACGTTTCTCTATTTATAAAAACAAGTGCTTTTGTGAAAGTTTTAAAGTTGGCTGTAATTCCTACAACATGCAATAGGGGGATGTTGTACTTATTTGTTTTATAAGTACAATCCAACATATAAATTTGATGAAATTGCTTGAAAAGCTTTAATGACTCAGGGTGAGCCAAGAATAGGGCCTCCAAGTGACCCTCTCCCCTGAATTTTGCTTGATGAACCCAACCTGAATCACCAAGTTGTTCAAAGAGGACCTCCATAACACTTTTTCTCTTGAGTTCTGCTAGCCGTACCTTTTGCTTAGTGTTATAGATTGTTTGGTCATCAACATATTTGCCACCATTGATCTTTCTCAATTTTTTTTTTTTTGAGTTGAATTATATTGAGCCCATCTTTCATGCCTTCTTTTAAATTCACTAAGGTCATCCCAGAGATTCTCCTCAGATGAGGATGCACTGAGGGGTGTGGAGATGGTTCATGGTTATGTTGATCATTTCTGTGGGAGATTTGCCACAAGGGGTCTGCCTTTGTGCAAATTGCACACAGATTAAAAACTTGCACCCAACCTTCCTTGTGTGAGTTTGCCTTGACCGTTTGTTGAGCAATTTCCCAGAGTAAAAACCATTTCTATCACAGGCTAGATCCACATATATCATGCTTTGATTTGAAAACTGTTAAAGCATAACCATGCTTCATTGCTCATGTTTGACAATAGCTTGGTGCCTCTTCCCTAGTAGGAAAATCTCTCATGGGAGGTGCATGAAGTGGATCTGTCATAGTTCCATAGTCATAGTTACAAGCCGCCAGTCATCTTCCATCAAATTAAATGAGGCAAAGACAAGAGTAACATAAAATTTTACTCACCACCAGAGGTCATGTCCATTTTTGAAACATTTTGTTCCTCAATTGTCACCCTAGACAAGGATGCAATTGGGGATTCCAATGATACATCAACCAAATCCTTCTTTTCCACAGCTTTGTTCATGGCACTATCAATTTAGTCCTTCAAAGCAGCCATGTTACAAAAAGGAGGGCTTGCCACTGTTCCCATAATTCGAAAAAAATACAATGTTATTTCATTATTCAATCCAACTTTCAATTGAACAACTACCAATTTTTCTCACTTTTGAGTTGAGAAAGATCAAGTTGAGTGGGAAGTTTTTTTTCAGTTTCACTTTAGTGTCACTTTAATTTCACTTTATTTCACCTTAGATTCACTTTAGTGTCACTTGGGGTTTGCTAGGTGTGGTCCAACAGTCCCACATAGTATGCATTGATCCCAAATTTGGGTTGATGGAACCCAAATGTGGTCCAGGGGGTCCAAAAAATTTTGGCACAACCCCTGGGGGGCCATGTACCCCCAAAAACGTCTCCAAACCGCCATGTACGGGGGTACACAACTCAAGAACACCATGTATTGGGGGTATACAACCCCCCTGGGGTTGCACGTGTTTGAAACAACACTGTTGATGCATGTAGATGCTTGTTTTGTCCTGCACGTGCACTTTGGATGCTTGTATGGGCCCCCACGCGTCCATTGGGTCATGCAGGGCCCCACATAACTCTCACACAACTGGGAGTTGTGAATTTATCATCACCCAATTTGAAAATATGCACATGAGAGTATCTTATAGCCTTGAAATGAATTGGAACATATTTTCTCTGTATGACCATCATAACACAGCCAACCAGCTCCCCTCTCCTGCACTCCTTACCAACCATCACTCATCAAATCTGTTTTGAAAAAGGCAAGTTTTTTTTTTCCCCTATTCATTTATGCTGAAACTTTGCTTGCTAACTTGATGGAAACCTTGATTGATTCTTATCTACACCCTACCCTCAACCTTGCTTGCATTCTTGGTGCCTTTGATTCCTACTCAACCTCAATTGCAACCTTGTTTGCTGTTCAGCTTCTGCTTTGCTTGCAACATCAATTGCCTTCTCAGTTGAACAGTAGATTGGCAGTGTACCTGTTCAAGTATTTATAGGGCCATTTTAGAACTTGTCTAACCGACACCAATACTTATAATTGAGACACAAAACTTTGCAATGGCAGAGACAGAGATGAGGGTAAGATAGAGGAACAAACACCAAAAACCAATATGATTGAGAATTGTATAGAGCCTTACAAGCGGGAGTTATAAAGTCTCCAGTCTAGCAGGTTAGGTCAAGGGTGAGGTCAGAATCCATACGGTTTGATTGCAGATGCACGCGCGGCTAGATATCTAATGTACAACTGTCACGGTTTGCGTGATATAATATGTGAAACGTCGTGCATGTATATATAGAGTGTAGTATGTATATATATGGAGCTGTGTTTGAGTAATATAACAACACATTTCAATATTTTAACCGGCCGGACATGCGCGACGAAAACTCCGGTCAGTTTTCTCGAAACTGATAGTACATACGTTAGCTTCTTTCTGTTCCTCGGTCACATGGCATGCTAAGGACACGCATCTTAAAAAGAAGACAAAAGATCTAAGGAGACAACAACCATAACCGAGAGAGGGATCACATTGAGATTTGCAAGGTGAGTGTTCTGGTTTGCCTTTTCAGTTACTGATCAATCCGATTGAGCGATACGATACAGCCTCTACACATTTCGATCAGGAAGAACAGCAAAGGTCCTTTTTTTCTTTTTTTTTTTTCGTTTTTTTTTCTGGAGCTTAAGTGCGTTTAACTTCCAGCTTCAATGTACATCAAAACGTTCAGAGATGAAGCGAGATAATTTGAACCGTATGATCCGCTAACCCGAGCAGTCCTAGGTTCCCAAGTCTAATTGTGTTAACAGATAGGTGGCAGTAAATCAAATCAAAACAAAGTTCGTCCGGTACATCTTCAAATCGGAATGAGCAGAGAGTCCAAATTGATCGCTTGGATGGTGTTTTCTTTCTCGAATCGTCAAGTAACAGTAGACGCCTCAGCCTTTCAAAAGCACATTCAAAGCAAACCGCGCCAGACCCGTCATTGGATAAACATCTTAGATGCTTTTTGGATCAAGCGCCATTAACCAACCGCGCAATGGCATTATGGATGGATCAACTCAGAAGACGACGGCTTTGACGATAAGTCCATGACGTTCGTCAGTCATTTTCCAAAGTTTTAGTCAAAACTTTAGAAATGATTCAATTTATGCTTGTGACGTTTTCTTGTCCTTGTGCTGTTTGTTGTCAATTCAACGTACTGAAGTAGAAAAAGGAAAGAAAGGGCTTCGAATCGCTCAGGATGCAATAGGTTTCTTTTTAGCCCGCGGATCGTTAGATTTGCTAATCGAATGTGTACAGTTCAAAGTCATCTGGGAGACCAGGTCAAAAAGAATGAAGGGGCAAGGATTTGTTAAATTGGCAGGTATCTTAAAAGAGGTGACTAGGAAACTCTCGTCTCCATCCCACCCGGTTTAGGACAATAGTCTTGAATCGATCAGACCAGCTTCCAGTGCGGATAAACTCTTAGCCGGTTGGGCATTGCTATCGCTTGATTTGAGAGAATAGAGCTGGGTAGGAGGACTTTCGGGAGGAGCGGTGCTGATGTGAACGGCTGAAAGTCTTGAATCGATCGGACCAGCTTCCAGTGCGGATAAACTCTTAGCCGGTTGGGCATTGCTATCGCTTGATTTGGGAGAATAGAGCTGGGTAGGAGGACTTTCGGGAGGAGTGGTGCCGATGTGAACGGCTGAACAGGAGGGTTGGATTGGCTGTCGCTGAATTGAATCTACCGCTGACAAATCTGCCAGCAGTTGCAATTTTCCGTCATCAGCGGCGGATTGACTAGCCTTTGAACAGCCTCGATCCAATTCCAATGGTAGGTTACCAGACGGACTCGACGAGGAAGTTGGGGCCATGGTCGGTAACGGATGAGGATCGAGTGATTGGGCCCCTGCCATTGGAAAGAGCCGGTCGTCGCGGTTTTGCGGCAGGACCGACGCGATTAGCTTTGTCTCATTGTACCTCGCTACCTCCAAACCTAAATTAGAACATGAATGACGGGTCAAGGTTCACGATAGAATTCAAAGAATCAGATTGATGCTCACCTTGGGGTTCACTGGGTCGAGGACCAACTTTCTTGGAATGGCACTCGACAGAGCCAAAATAGACCTTTGAATAAGGTAGTGCAGAAGAATGACCGTCTTCAAAGGTAACCGTTAAAGTCCTTCGAGATTCGTCTCGACTAACAAAAAAGACTTGAAAGACACCTTGGGAAGTTCGAACTTTGAGAGGCTGGCCGACTTCAAAGCTACCAACTCTTTCAGCCAACTCTTTAGCCTTTCTTTCGGCTTCGGCCCGTTGGTGAATGGGATTGTGTTGTTTGCATAATACCACCACCATCGGATCTTGCCCAATGTCCAACCCTGGCGGAGGCCCGGATGGTGACGGATCAAGTAGGCTATACGTTAAATTCCCATTCACCAGCTTTGCATCAATAAAAAATAAGCCCGTCTTCAGCCCGCAGGTCACGTGACAAGCTTTGGCACACTTTTGTGATTTGGTGCATTGCACCTTGGTTCCCATCTTTTCACTACATAGTTGACATTTCTGTGTTTTCGGGTGGTGGAGTGAAATTGCAAGCAAACAAGTAACTTGAGAAAAGTAAGACGGTTGACCAAGCATTCAAGCATGTATGGAGAGAGCTCACCAGTGCCCAACGCGCTTTCTCAATTGCCTCAAAACCTCTGATTACTTCTTCCCCAGAGGGAAGTTTTTCGATCCAAGTACTAGGTGTAAACATGCAGCAAACCTAACGCGGAAGAATGATTCGATAATCCCAGACAATAAGCCTAACTGCTGGGATTTTTTTTTTTCCTCTCTCGAGGATAAACGGACGAACCTTGTGAGCCCATTTCTTCGGTTTAGGTCGGGAATGGGTCTTGAGCGAAGGCTGGTCAGTATTCACGGGATCAAGGACCAGATTGGCTTCGGAGACGACTTGATTCGATGAATTGTCCTGGGGACAGAGGTCATCTGTCGCATGGGCCGGTTTATCGCCAGCTTGGTTTGATTGAACATCTTCTGATACACCATGAGGATCCTCTTCAAGGATTCTTACTAAGCCCTCCTCAGACAGATCGGGACAGAGAGCACAAGGAAATGCGATCTTCTGAGGTCCTGTACTAGGTCTCTTGTGGCTTAAGGGACCACCGCCAGAACCCAACCCACTGGGTCTCTTCTTTCGATTTTTCTCCAAGTCATTCGGTTTGGGAGAATTCAAAGCTTGAACACCGCTCTGAGAGTCGGACTTCTTCCTTGGTTTGGACTGTTTAGCAGGCTTCACCGTTGCCGGCAGTTGAGTGCCTTGCACCAATGAGGGATCCAATGAGTTACACGGCCTCGATGTTTCATCATCAGCAGGATTTTTTTGAATAAGCTCCTTAGGTTTGTGGTGGAGCTTCTTCCTTTTGAGAGATTTTTCGTTGAGAAGCTCGTTCCTCTCACGTTTGCGCCGCTCCTGTAGTTGCTTTCGCTCCAGTTTCTGAGCAGCTCGCTCGCGTGCCTCATCTTCTTTTCGGCTTAATTCTTCGTGCTCTTGTAACCATGCTTCCACGTTGATTGTAACGCTGAAGAATGCAATGAACAAAGACTGATGAGCCCAAACAGACGGATAAACTCAAGGAATTTCATGGGAAGTTAATCATCATTACTGACGCATCATCGATACACTTGCAGGATTGCGCTCGTTTGCCCTTTTCAATCCAAGCTTCGTTGGCAAAGTTCACGGATTCGGCGCAGTTATAACCCAAGTTAAATCCAGAATGGTAACCGTAAGGGTAAGTCAGGATAATTTCTCCGGGTAAATGGACGACCTTATTTAACTGAACTCCGACAGATTGTAAGACGGAGGGGGAGGCCAAAAAGGCCTTGTGCCTTAGAAACTGAGGACAAGTTCGGCGTTCTTTGGCGAATGAAGCAGACATAAAGTGCTCGAATCTTTGATTGTGCTCCTGGGGTATGGCGTACCAAAACTTGGGCGCTCCAAAATGAATGTAATTGATCGAATATAAATCAGCGTCTTCCACGTGCCAAGCAAACGTGCTAACCATCCCAGCAATAGCTCATCAGTCTTGGCCGCTCTGACCGATTTTTCTGCGCTGGTGCAACGATTGATGACGATCAAGAAATCTTACTGACGCTCTCCAGCTTCCGAAATATAGATAGGGTGTGTTGACACCAGGAATTTTCTTCCTCAACCTTAACCGATTCAACAAATTGTCCAGGTTAGCAACATTCCAATGCTTGGTTCGTTCATCAAACAGAGAGCCTAGAAAATAGAAAACGAGGGATTAATTTCAACCATCGAGAGAAACCTGATGAGCCAAGATGGAATTGACCCATTGAATCGGCGCCATACATAGGCTCGCCCCCGTTACCGATCGTTCTCCAGTACTCTTGTTCGATTTCACGACAGATTTGAAACGTATAATCGGACTTCGATGCACCATATGGCAACTCATCATAACGCTCCACAAACTGGGCCCATTCTTCAGGTGTTGGTCCGCTGGGAGCAGGTCGCTTAGGTTTCTTTTTCTCAACTTGATCAGAACTATCGCCCAACACCTGCTGGGGTTCGTTGGGGGTGGTGTTGGGAGGTAGCAAGGTTGTTGGTGACTCGGTAGTATCCCAAGTCTGAATTTCACTCAGCTTGGGAGGGGTAGAACGATTATCAGCTTCGACACATTCATTTTTAGATACGCCATTTTCTTCGGCCGCGAAGCTTTCAATAGTCGAGATCACACCTTGATGCTCCAGGGAGGATTCAGGATCGGGCGGACGAGCGGGTGTAAGAGCTGGAACAGGTTGAAGAACACTAGTAAAATGATCTTTCAAGTTGCGACACGATTGGGTCAAGTTTGTGGAAGCATGTGAGAGGCTTGAGGGCGAAGAATTAAGCAGGAGCTCAGTGCTTTGTTTGAAGGGTGGGCTTTGCTCAGTTGAGCAGCCGTCAGCGATAGAATGGCCCTTGGAAACCTTTCGCCGGCGAGAGTTGGGCGCTTTGTGAGAGATGGGTGCAACTGACGTCGCACTCCGACGACTGCTTCGGGTTGAACGAGTATTGATCATCTCGGAATGAGCTTGATCAAGGCATTCAGATGTAGTGGGGATTGTTTTGTTAAAAAAGTCCGGTGGTCTATGTTCAGCACTGTTGGCGAGATCATACCACTCTGAAGGTATGTTAATCAGAAGGAACAGAGGCAACCACAGTAAAATTAGTGCTGCAATCTTAGGCTGATGATGATGCTCAAGAGGGACGTCATGGGGCAGCATTGTTCGAAAGGATTATCCTCTAGGAAGAAGCGGAACCAACCCAAGGGATTATAGCTTCTACGCTTGGCAAGGTTCATGACTCTAAACAAGCCACGACTACCCTGAATGACCTGACTGATGGGTGACTTAATTTTGGCGTTTCTCAGCATTTGTCCTTGACCATCAGTACGTAGGCTCTCCTGACCCAAGTTTGGGAGTTGCTCGGACCATTCCTTAGGTGGGATGATTTTGACGATACCAGATCTCATTCCCCATCGATCAATTCGATTGATGTAAGAGTAAAAGTCTTGGAATTGTTCCATGCTATGGGAATTGATCGCTCGAGATCGAGCGACAGAGTCCATCAAAATACTAGAAACGAGGAAGACAAGAAAACGGGAGCAACGAGAGGCTCGCCGCAAGCTGAGAACTGAACAAACCTCGGTTCGAAGACAGGGATCCCTCTCAATCCCTTTCTCTTTGGCTTAGGTGGCTTGATGCCCCTCTGGAGAGCCTCCTCCTCTAGCTCCCTCTCACCATAGTAGTAGCTAGGTTTGATCAGATCACGTTCGAGTTTCAATCTCTCTCGCTTGGCACGTTGTCTTGGGTTCAGCTTGAGCAGATCCGATTCAGATTCGGATCCAGAGGTGTAATAATCTGGGGAGCCTGATTCGGATAGATCATCTGGGACGATCCTATCGGAGGGAGACGATGGAGAGTTGGAACGACAAGTTGAAGCAGGTGACCTGGGTTCGAAGGGGGGGGATGGTAAGGGTTCGGATGGACGGGTCAGGATCGGGGTGAGACGTGAGAGAGGGATCGGTTTGATGTCGTCGATGAAATGTGACTCGGAGACTGGGAGTAGCTGGGGACGCTCGAGCTGGGAGAGAAGGAGGGGTGCAGAACCTGGAGGGATGGGCAGAGGATCGGAAGAGGGACTGGAGGATGAGTGAGATGGGGAGGGTGAGAGGGCTGATGGGTAGGGCTACTGACGGCTGATCGAGAGTGGACGATGGAGATTGGGCTGAGCTTGATGGGTGAGTGAGGGTGGGGAGAGGGGGATGTTTGGATAGGAATTCGATCGATGATGATGAAGCTGGTCGATCTTGGTCGTGGTAGTGGGGATGGTAGTGATGGTGGTCTTATCGTTCGACTCGGACATCGTTTCAGATGGAGATGGAGATGAGTGATGATGAACTGGATAGGATGGAAGGAGGGAAGGGAGGAGGATGGGAGATGAGGAAAGCGTCGATGAAGGCTGAGGAGGACAGTCAGCAGGGGGGGGAGGGGGTTGGTCAACAGGCTGCGCTGCGCTGCTGCTGCTCTGCTCGAGCGAGTGCGCCGAGCGGCAGTCGAGCGAGCGCTGCGAGGGGTGATGAGGATGACGTAATCAAGCCAGCCTCAGTCACCCCCCATGCGCATCGGCAGCACCAAGTTCCAACCGAGGAGAGTCACAACCAAATCTACATCGATCACTTTAAAGAGTAAAAACCCAACGAGCAGCTGGCTGGCAGCTAGCTGGAAAGACGAGCCCCCCTCCAGAGGGTTGATAGAGCTTTCAAGATCTAACCACCACCAACGACGACCAACGACTACTACTTGGAGTTGGAACGAACGAACTGATGATTGGGGTCAAGTACAATACACAAGTGAATATTCAAATCAATCCATATATGTCCATATTTACATACATACGTACCATATATTCTCCGAGGTATCTATCTCCCTTAATACTCTTCGTACCGAGAGATCAATCGACCAGCGATCACGATTTGATACTGTTTAGGCTCATTCTAAGCAGATTGCTTGATCATGATCACCACCCCCGATCGATTTCGAGCCAGAGTAGAAATCACCAGGCTTGATCCCATCATCCCTGCTTGCTCCCATCATGGGCCGCGTGAAGGGAGCCCTCAGCCAGGGGAAGGAATCGATTCACCCACCATCCCAGTCGGCATTGGCTATAAACCTTCGTGGCTCTGTGGACTGTATGTATCTTCTAGCGGTGACAAACTACCCCTAGGATCGATGGGTCCAGTCACTTGGGTCGAACCCCCTGCCTCGTGAGTAGGTCTCAAACTTGATCTCCAAAGTTGTAGATCATGAGGTTAACGAGGGTATAAATGAATCAATGTAGGTATCGACCGTATATTTACAGTAGAACTTGTCCTAATCCATATGGTGGGTAAAGCGCATCTGGGCGCCTGTCCAAGTTTGACTTGGCGTGCGCCCAGCGGGACTTGGATAGGCGCCCAGAGGGCTTGATCGGGTCGGCCTCGCGGGGGTCAAAATTACTTGGCGCCCGACCAAGCTCCCCCCGACGCCGATCAAAGCTGGTCGCACCAAAATGACCAGCCACCCTACCGACGACTTTCAACCGTTGATTTCATTAACAAAAAAAAAAAATTATCGTATTTGATGGGTCAAAGCGTCCAGCTTTGATCGGCTGCAAGATAAACTTGGCCTGACGCCAGACTTAGTGGGTCGGGTGTCAAGTCACCCTTGGCCGGGCGCCAAGAAAGCTTTGCTAGGCGCCAAAACTGCTTTGCTAGGCGCCATGCGCGCTTTAGCAAATTTTCGAAAAAACTTGGGTTGGCGCCCAAACGGGGTTTACAGACCTGAAAATTCCATGGACTGGTTTTTCTATGGGTTTGGACAGCTTATGGGATTGGAGAGAAACCTACACTAACCCATGTTAATCATGGGTTGGAGCAGAATATGTACTAACCCATGAAAACCATGGGTTAGGAAAGGAAGGTGGCTTGGTTTAAGTTTGACAACAATGGCACATGTTTCACTTATTGCATTTTTTAAACATTTTTATGGATATAGAGAATGAAAACAGCTTTTGAGGGATATTTAAATAAAACAGAAAAACCATTTGGAAAAGAAAAATACCATAAAATTTATTGGAGGTAGTCAAATAATGTAGACTGCTTTTGCCTTTTAGGAAATTCAAGTTTAGAAAAGCAATTGGATGAATTCAATGAGTCATTGAATGAGTCTGCCTCAGGAGAGTTGAGATGACTGATGTACTGAAACAAGGCTTTGATGGCATTCAAAATGGCTTCACTGGTAGGTTTGGGTGTTGCTTCAAAATTATCATTTTCTAGCTCATTGTCATCATTGTTGCTCTGATTGGATAGGAATATCTCTTCTGGTGACATTAAAAAAAAAAAAAAAAAAGCTACCTTCATCAGCTGGATTGAGAATCTCTTTGAGATACATTTGAGTTTTTGCTTTGATCAATCCAACTTTCTCAAGTTCTTGCACTTCAAATGTAAGTTTTTTCTGAGAATTGTTGAGGTCCTTGGCTGAATCAATGTTTTTCTTTTTAGTAAGTTTGGTGTGAGCCCAGAAGTGCCTTGAGGTACTTGGGCTGACAGATCCCCAGGCTAATTGGAACAATTGCATTGCTGATAGCTGATCAATGTTGTAAGCTTGTGACACTGGGACACTATCATTGAAGTTTTGGATTGAATAGGAAATGAATTGGTGTTGGTAGTAAGCTTTGAAGGTTTGTATAATACCAGCATCAAGGGGTTGAATGTGGGAGGTGAGGTTGGGGGCAAAAAACTCAAGTTGAATATTAGAGAGGCCATCTGGTGGAACCACATTTCCAGAAAATTTATTGACAAGAAGTAGAACTTTTCAATTGGCTATCCTCAGTTTGGCATTCCAACCACTGATCCAATTTTGAAAAATTGAGGTGGTCATCCATGCCTTGCTATCAAAGGAATATTTGTACCCAAGTTGATGGGAAAACTTTTTTTGAAAACATTGTGGTTGTTGTGACTTCCCAATGAAAAGTAAGGGGAGCTTCTTGGTACCAGTTGAATTGCAAGCAGCACCAATTTTAAGTCCTGTCTTCACAGATTTGATACCCTTCTCACTGTTTTGTGCCAGACCTTTATTGGGAGGCATCCTGTTAACAAATTAATGTAAGTCAATATATTAGTAAATTTTTTTAATTTGATTTGGATGTACATTCACCTACGCATAGAATAAACCTGTCTCATCAAAATTGAAGACATCATCCAGACTGTATTTATCCATAAGCACACAAACATGCATTACCTCTTTCCCAAGAATTTGCAGTTTGACAGCTCCCGCTTGGCCATGTTTGGTAAATTGATGAAGATAGATGGAAGCTATGTTGAATATGGGATGGTGGAAATAGAGGTGAAGCATTGTAGATACAGATGTATGTGCATACAACATACATATTTGGCAACTAAAATTCATGGCTTATTAGGGGTGAATAAAATAAAGTTTACACCAAAAACTTCTGTTTTTTTTTTTTGATTTTTGACCTATTTTTTACCACCTTAGGCAGGATCATGGGTTAAGAGTCAACTTCTGGCTGGAACCAATTTGGTGGATCAATTTTTCCATGGGTTTGCCCAAGTTATAGGTTGTTACAAGTATGGATTAGGACAAGTTCTACTGTACATACATACCTAAACTAGATCCATCCCCCCCAAGTTTGGGGACCTTTTGGAATCTAATGATTTGGATCAAGATTGAAAATAGTTGGGGGCTGAATTGGAGGATGATTTTTGAATTTACAAAATAAGATCAGGATTGAGTTAAAATATCCATGTTGTTTTTGAATTTTCAATCCAATTGGGATTTAAGCTAAAATAACTTGTAAAAATTTATTGATATTGAACTAAGTCAAACACAATATATAAATTTCAAATTAATGGCTTTCTGTGATTGATGCATTTAAAACCTCATTGTAAACAATGTGATCAGTTTTGAATGAAAGTTGAAGTTGAAAAATGAAGTCCATAGGGATAGAAGTACAGAGGCCATCAGGGATTGGAAGGGTTTTGAGTAGACCAAGTTCCTTCTCATGCCTTTTCTTATTCCTGTTGCAAAGGTAGCAGGCTGAAACATGATTCTTGACATCTTTTGACATTCCCTTCCAGGAAAAGGCTCTTTTGATAAGGTTGAGAGTCTTTTGTTGACCAGGATGAGCTGCAAGGAAAGAGTCATGGTGTTGATGGAATTATTCAATTTTAGATGGTGAGCTTGGTCAGGTATGACCACTTTAACCTAGAACAGGTGCAAACCACTAAAGGGGTCTAAGGAATAATCAGATACTTCCTCATTCTTATTCAATATTACCTTGAAGTAACTTGTCAGCTTGTTTACCAGAGGTCAATTCACTCAGTTGACCTTTAATTATGTTAGAAGAAAGAAAATAGAGTTTAAAACCTTCAAATTCATTTTGTTTCAGAAGTTGTTGAAAATTTCAAGGATTCTTTTGAGAATATGGTTTTCCCCCAACTGGGTAAACTTTTTCCCAAAATGGCAGAATACCTGATATTGTTGAAGATTTTCCAGGACTTTAATTGATCACAGAATTAAATCCAGAGAGAAATTATATCCCACAAGCTTTTCTCTTGGTGAGAACCTTGGAAGACATAAGATAATTCAAAGAAGAATAATCAGTCAAAAATTCAAAGGGGTAAGTAACACTTAAGTGGTATGCACACCATTGCTGAAGAGCAAATACAATTGCAAGGTATTGTTTATCATGGATTTCATTGTTGATTTCAGCACTGGAAAGTTTTCTGCTTTCAAAGGCAATAGTATGTTGAGTTTTATCAGGAGTCAACTTGTGCATTACAGCACCCAGGGCATAGTCACTGGCATCAGTTTCAAAATATGTTCTTAGAGGGTGATCAAAATGGAAAAAGAATGGAGCTTGGGTGAAGGATTGCTTGATGTTTTCAAACTTTTGGAAGGCTTCAGGAGTGACAAGGAAAGGCAAGCTGTTTCTAGAAATGGAAGTTAGATAGGAGACCTCTTTTGGAGTATTTATTCATAAAACTGTAATAAAGGTTAGCAAGCCCAATAAAATTCTGCAAGGCTCTTCTTTTTTGAGTATTTTGCCAGAAAAGGATGTTCTTGACTTTTTTTTTTCCATGAAGATACTATCAGGTTCAAGAAAACTGTCCCATTTTTTTTTAAAAAAAAAAGTTTTTTCCAAATTTTCAGAGTTTCTGTGCTCTGTTTTATTTGATTTTTCCTATTATTTCAAGTTATTGTCCTATATTAAATTTTCATGTCCTCGTTTTTACTATTTATGTCCTGCAATGAAAAAAAACATGAACTTGCCTTAAATAAAGGCTTTCCAGTCTTATGATTTTTTTGTCCTGAATTTTTGGGTTTTCTGTCTGCCTGTTAATTTTGGAAGAAAATATTTTTTTGTTGGAAGAATTGAGTATGAATAATACATTAATTTTTTTTTCATTTCAAAAAAAAATCAAATTTCCTCTTACTTAAATTACAGGAAAATAGTTAAGTAAGTAATTTACATGCTCAAGTGAAAGAAAACTCAAAAAAAAAGAAAAGAAAAAGCTCCAAAATTGCTTGGACCCAACGTGCTTGAGGATGATGATGACCTATTGAAATTCCACTCTTCCACCCCTTGTCAACCTGGACTTCATTCCATCTCAAATTTTTGTGCATCTACCTCTACGGGCCGTACAATGGTTGAACCATACAGTCTCTCCGCTGAATTGTCTGTTTTGGCTTCAGGATCTTCTGTGAACAAGCCTTTTAAAATTGCTCACATGGCCCCCACAACTCTGATCAGCAGTGAATTCTTGCCTGAAGCTAGTCCAGTTTTTTTTCATGACAGGAATTCCTTGTATTCAAATAAAAACCCATATACTTATATGCTGCCAAACTCTCCTCCTCAGCCTGCCAGTAAGGCCAAAGAAGTATAATCTCATCATAATTCATCCAGCTATTTGTCTTTTATGTACAGACCAGTTACAACCTCCAAATTTTTGACCCCTTTTGATGTCCAAAGTCAATGTTGGAGGTCAATATTGGAGGTTTATGTCAAAGTTGAGGGGTGTGATTTGAAGGCCCGCATGGTCTCCTGTCTGGTTTGAGCAAAAACCAGGCAGGAAACCTGATAAAGGTGACCTGTCACTTGAAAAATCAAGCAAACCATTTTGCCCCAGGCCGTCTGGCCATTTTGACATTTTGGCCAGCTGGAAATGCATGACAAAAAACTCTGGCCAGTTTTCTCAAAACTGATAGTACTTTACCCTGAGATCACATAGCCAAGGTATTCCATGGAAGGTGCATGGAAGCCACATTTGGAGGCCTTTTCATAGAGATTGTGATTCCTGAGTCTGGGTAGTACTTCACCCACATGTGAAATTTGCTCCTGTAATTTCTTAGAGAAAATAAGGATATAATCAAGGTAAAACACCACTGGATTTTGAGGAGATCAGCAAGGATATTGTTGGTAAGTTTTTGGAAAGAAGATGGGGCATCATTCAAGCCAAAAAAAATAAACAAGTATTCATAGCTACCAAAATGAGATCTGAATGCTGTTAAGTGTTCATCTCCTTCCTTGATGCAAAAGAGATTGTAAGCAACTCTGAGGTCAATTTTGGAGAATATAGAAGAACCAGAAAGAAAGTCAGTAAGAAAGTCATTAGAGGAAAGGGATAATTTTTTTTCCCTGTAACAGCATTAAGTTTTCAATAATCAAAACATAACTGTAAACTTCCATCCTTCTTTTTTACAAAAAAAAGCAGGTGCTCCAGTGCTTGAAGTGCTGGAATGGATGAAATATTTCTCTGAATTCTCTGCTATTTAGGCTTGTAGGGTTTACTTTTCACTTTGAGATAGGCTGAATACACTGGCCCAACTTGAGGTAGAGGTCCTTCCAGTTTGACATGGTGATTGTAAGTGCAGTGAGGAGGAAGTTGATCTGCTTTTAGCTTGGAGAAAAGATCTAGGAAAGAATTTTAAGCAGCAAGAACTTTCTCTAAAAAAGTTTCTAATTCTTTGGGGTCTTTTTCAATATCAAACTCTTCCCAGTTGGCTGAAGTTTCTTTATAGGAAGTAACAGAAATTTTAGAAGAAATGGCCAATTGTATGATATGCAATGATGAATCTGAAGTGGTCCCAGGAGTTGAGTAAGAAGGGGGGCTCATGGTTTGAGAGGTGATCCAGATAAGGCTTTCTCCAACAGCTTGAATTCCCAGATAAGTAGGATACTGCAAACAGAAATTTCCTTTGATCCACACAAAAGGTTCCCTTTTAATTTGCAAAGATGATTTCCCAACATTGTAATAAAGGTCTGAGCTTTGTTGGTTCACTGCATTCAGGTTTTTCAGGCAGATTCATTGATGGAGATTTAAAGGTTCAAGAGTGGGAAGTACTGGTTGTTGGAGGTTGTGAGAGTTTGGCCACAGCTGAAGTCATAGTTGTTGAATAAATTGCTATCTCCCGTCTCCTCTTTTTCCTTTTCTGTTTCTTCTTTTTCTCTTCCATGTCACATCCGGGATTCTCAAGTCACATCTGTCACACCTGCGCGTCCCTGAACAATTTCACAAATCCTTCTCTATTTCACACTCATGTCTATCCTCATTTTCCAACATCTCAACCAAAGAAGTCACAATTTACAAATCTTGGCTTCAACAACTTACAACTCAGAACCACCTCACTCGTGCACAAACCTTAATATTCAAAACTCAACCACTCTTGATTAAATCTTTTTCTTCCTTCTTTTATTCTTTCTTCTTCTCATCTTCTTTATTTCTTCTTTATTTCTTTTCCTCAAATCATCAATACAACAACCAACTCAAATCAACACAAACTCCACTTCTCAAGTTCTCCTTTCTACAAGAAATTACTAGTAAGATCAGAACTTGTTGCTATCTAAACCTCATTCTTCAAAGTCTGACTTTTCATTTAAACTTCTTCCAAAACTTATTCACCGCCGCCTGCTTGTGAATCATCTTGACCCAAAACCTGAAAACTCATATTCTTGTTGATTTTCTTGTTTCATTCAGTTGCCGGATTTTGGTTTCTTTCCATCTTAATTTATTTTATTTCCTTTATCTCACATTCTCTTAACTGATGTCTTGTTTGGCTTAGACCTCTATGTTCATCATTTCTTAAGTCATCTATGGTAATTCAACATGGTTAAAAGTCAAAACTCCATCCAACAAACCTAATTGGAGCAATGGAGGGATCCAGCAACAACGGTTTCCAACAGATCATTCTCAAGGCAGCTCTCAAAGCGGTACCCATTCTCTCAGATGAGAACTACTCAATTTGGAAAGACAAAATGTCTATGCTACTTGAGCTCAAGGGAATCAAGGAAGCCCTAGAGGATGAATCTCAAAATATAAGCGCTGCGGACGACATGGAAACCCAAGTCATTCTGCTCTCACGAATTGGTTCAATCACTCACAACAACGTGGTCAATCCCACTAACATCTCCTCAGCTCAACTTCTCTGGAAAAATATCAAAGAAAGATTTTCCTCTTCTCAAACCGCTAACAGAGCCCGTGTCTTCAAAAAATTCCTCTATCAACAGTTCAAGCCCAATGCAATTAACCTTTTCATCACTGAAACCAAGATTTCCGTTAAAAAGATGGTAAACGTAGGAATTGATCTACCCAATGACATTCTTTTGTACCTCATCCTCTTCAAATTTCCTCTGTCACTCCATTCTCTTTGGCAAAAAATTATGCATTTGGATAAGGCTGTCACTGTGGACCTTGTTCTCAACCACCTTACTCAGCTGGATAATGAAATCAAAGTGAAATACAAAGAAACAAAGCTCAGCAACACAGCTCTTGTCTCTTCTTGGCCAACCAAGAAACCCGTCCCTGCTGAACTTTGATGTAGAAAGGGATATCACAATCCTCAATCCCCAGATCATCCTGAAAACAAATGTTGGCATCTTCACAAGAATCTTGCTCCCAACTGGTGGAAGGAATCTCAAGCCCGTTGGAGAGCGCAACTCAACTCTCAATCCAAGGCCAAAGAGGTTGCTCACTATGTGTCACTTCTCACCACGTGGATCAAAGATATCAATCCCCTCAATTGAATCATCCTTGAGTCTGGCGCCTCATGCCATATGTTCAACTCTCAAAATTTCATTACTCATCTTGATGAGCTCACTGGCAACAACTTCATCAACACTGGGAAGAAGGACGCTAAACTTCCTATCAAGGGCAACGGCACAGTCAAACTAACCTGGAAAGGCTCCTCTGTCTCTCTAAGCAATTGTCTCTTTGTTCCGGATCTTGTGGTCAACTTGATCAGTCCTGGTGAACTTATCTCCACCAGGAAGTTCTCAATCTCCTCTTCCAAAAATCAATTCTCTCTTTTTGCCAAATCCCAACTGGCCTTCACTGGATTCATCCACAAGAATCTATTTGTCCTTAACCCGCCTTCTTGAATTGGCAACAACAATAATTTCTTCCACTTGTCTCTCAATAATCTAAATCTTAATTCCATTGCATCCCTACATCAATCTTTTGGACATACCAGTCCGTACTGCCTCAAAAATCTATTTCCTTCTCTTTCCACCCAAGCTCTCTCTGACTTTCAATGCAAAGACTGTGTCTTCTCCAAGATTTCCAAATCCCCATTCAAAATTATGTCCATTCCATCGTCTAGGCCATTTGAACAACTCCACATAGATCTGATTGGACCTATCAACCCTTCTTCCCAAAACAACATGAACTACATTATGACTGTCATTGATAAATTTTTGGGTTACATCTCTGCAATACCTCTTATGCACAATTCTGACACCTGTCTTCAACTCAAAGTCATTTTAAACCACAAGAAACAAAAAAAAAAACAGATTTCCTTCAACCATCTGCACTGATGGTGGCGGAGGATTTTTCTCCTCGGAACTCAAAGACTTCTTCAAAACCAATTCTATCCAGCACCTGATCTCTGAACCCTACCACCACAAATACAATGGTAAAGTAGAAAGAGCCAATTGAACTCTCACCAAAGCCATGAGAGCAATTCTTCAAAGCTCCAAATTACCGCTCAATCTTTGGGCGGAAGTGGCTAAGGCTGCTTCTCTTACCTTGAATCAAATCCCTAAGGCTCCCAGTTCTCCCTCTCCCTATCAAATTTTTACCGGCAAATCTCTTCCCACTTCATTCTTTCACCCTATTTGATCCAAGGTTGCCTACCTTGACAAAAAGATTAATCGCGGCAAAAAATTCAAAGACCAAGGGCTTCCTGGTACCCTTGTGGGTTATAACCCAAATTTCTTGTCATATCAAATTTTGAAACCCCTATCATTTCCTCTAAACATGTGAAAATTCTGAAAAATAAAGATCCATCCCAGGCTCCCTCAGTCTCTTGTCCTCTTGTGGATCAGCTTCAAATTGATCTCAATGACAATCTCCTCCTCTCCACTCTGAACTTATCTTCCCAGAATTCACCAACCAATGTTGCATCCGCTGATTCCCCTATCAGAGAACAAGTCTCTACCTCAAGTTATTTTCCCAAATCTTCAAACAATTTGGAGTCTGACTCTGAGTCCAATCCCTCTACAGAACTCGCTGAACAAATCATCCCTGGTTACTCGCTTTGCAATCAATCAAGCTTGAATCCCCCTCAGCGGTACGGGTATCATCACTATTACGTTCCCAAATCATACAAACAAGCCAAACAATGTTTTGACCACTTGAAGTGGGAAACCTCAATGGACGCTGAACTGAACGGTATTGAAGCTCTTGGAGTATGGGATGACTATGATGGTCCCAAAACTGACAATCCTCTCAATACTACTTGGGTGTATTGCCTCAAGCACAACTGCCATGGCAACCCGCTTGTTTATAAGAGTTGACTGTGCGCTCAAGGTTTCAATCAAATTTATGGCTTAGACTAGCAAGACACCTTCTCCCCAACGGGAAAAGCTGCTTCTCTTCAAATCTCTCTTCTTTTTGGTTTGTTTCACTCCCTTCCCATCTCTCAGTTTGATGTGAAGAGTGCTTTTCTTCACGCCCCTTTGTCAGACAAAGTCATCATTAAAAGACCGAAAGGCTCAAAACAAAAATCCAAATTTCTCATTCTGCAAAAATCACTCTGGGGTCTCAAGCAAGCCCCCGCAAACTGGTTCCAAACCCTCACTTCTTGGATCCGGGAGCAGGGGTTCCATGAATCTATTTCCAATCCCTGTTTGTATATTCATTCTGCCTCCAACTCTGTCCTTTTCTTCCATGTCAATGATCTCATCCTAGTTGGTCTTGGAGACAAGTTCCAGAAGAAATTCCTCAAACTCTTTCCAAACTCCAGTCACCACAAACCAAACACAATTATAGGCATTAAATATGAGTGTACTGGAAACAAGATCCTTCTATCTCAACCCAAACATATCAAACACAGATTAGAGGAATTAAGAATGAAAGATTGCAAACCATCAACAATCCCTCTCACTGCAAACATCAACCTATCTCCGGCCACCAACAAAGAATACAAAGAATTCAAGGCTTTGAACATAAATTACCATTTGGCCTTTTTTCTCATAAACTAAATAGCCTGTCTAACTCATCCCAATTTAAGCTTTGCGGTCTCCAGCCTTGCAAGATTCTTCAAAAAGCCTGGAATTTGCCATTGGAGGGAAGTCAAACAATGTTGGAAGTACCTGAAAGCCACAAAAGATCTCAAACTCACCTTGCAAATAAATCATACCAACACTCAAATTCTATGCTTTAGCAATGCTACTTGGAGTGAAGACTTGGATACAAGGCACTCTCAATCTGGTCACCTTTCCCTTCTCTTCAATTCCATCATTTCCTGGAGCAGCTATCGTCAGCGCAAAATCCCTCACTCTACAACCAAAGCTGAACTGAACCCTCTGGTTGACTCCTTTCTGGAATCCATCTGGATGAGAGGTTTAGTATCCAAACTCTGGAAGACCAACATCACTCCTAGTTGCCATTTTATCATCAACAAAGGGCTTGACGACAAGCTCAAAAATTTTGGCTGTAACTCCAAAACTTGCAACATCAATATAAAAACCAAAGCTCTCCAAGAAGAACTCAAGCTTGGCAACCTGCTGGTCAAACTGATTCCAGCTAATGACATGAAGGCTGATGGGCTTACCAAGGCTCCTCCCTTCTGCTCTCTCATCACTCTCCTTTGACTTATAAATCCATCTTTCTCTGCTCTGAATTCAGTCTTACAAGTCACTGGGGGTGTTGAATAAATTGCTATCTCCCGTCTCCTCTTTTTCCTTTTCTGTTTCTTCTCTTTCTCTTCCCTGTCACATCCGCGCTTCTCAAGTCACATCTGTCACACCTGCGCGTCCCCAAACAATTTCATGAATCCTGCTATATTTCACACTCATGTCTATCCTCATTTTCCAACATCTCAACCAAAGAAGTCACAATTTACAAATCTTGGCTTTGACAACTTACGACTCAGAACCACCTCACTTGTGCACAAACCTGAATACTCAAAACTCAACCAATCTTGATTAAATCTTTTTCTTCCTTCTTTTATTCTTTCTTCTTCTCATCTTCTTTATTTCTTCTTTCTTTCTTTTCCTCAAATCATCAATACAACAACCTACTCAAATCAACACAAACTCCACTTCTCAAGTTCTCCTTTCTACAAGAACTGACTAGTAAGATCAGAACTTGTTGCTATCTAAACCTCATTCTTCAAAGTCTGACTTTTCATTTGAAATTCTTCCAAAAGTTATTCACCGCCGCCTGCTTGTGACTCATCTTGACCCAAAACCTGAAAACTCATATTCTTGTTGATTGTCTTGTTTCATTCAGTTGCCGGATTTTGGTTTCTTTCCATCTTAATTTCTTTTATTTCCTTTATCTCACATTCTCTTAACTGATGTCTTGTTTGGCTTAGCCCTCTATATTCATCATTTTTTAAGTCATCTATGGTAATTCAACAATAGTTTGGATCAAGGCTAGGAGGGTAGTATCCACAGCAGAAGGTTGAGGAGGCGATTGAGTTTGGAATCCAGGAATTGCGGTCAAAGAAGATGTTTGGGATGCTTCTTCCTGAGGTCCAGCATTTAGTGAGTTAATGTTACTGGGGGTCCTTGATTCAAAATTTGAGTCTTTTCTCTCTTCCTCTTGAACATCCTCAGGGAGAGGGATCATGCTGGGATTGTAAGATGGGTCATCCAATCCGTATCCTGCTTGAGCATATTGACCAATTCCACAATTAGAAAAAGGTCTGACAACAGGAGGAGAAGGAGATAAGGAAGCTCTTGGAAGAGCTGGAGGAAGGATACCAGTATCAATGGGGTTGGAAGCTGGTGCTGGGAGGTAGGAAAAGGTCCTGCCATGTCCACAGGCTTGTGGAGTCTACTGATCATGATCCCAAACATCTAGATCATAACCACATTCTCTGTCTTCCCTGCTTAAAAGTGGAATGTTCATAATGGAAGGTTGTGTGGTTTCCACTTATGCCATAGGGAAGTGACCCAAAAGAAGTACCAGGAGAAAAGAAGTGGGGAAAGATTGGCCCTAAAGTAGTTTTGAAGGGTCCAAAAATTCTGTTGAGGGAATTGAAATGGGTCAAAACTTTTGAAGCCAGTAAAAGCCATCAAAGAGGTTCCAAGCATTCAAAGTGGGTCAAAGAAGCTCAAAGCTTCCAAGACAGTAAAAGCAGGTCAAAGAAGGTCAAACCAGTCAAAGTAACATCAAATTCCCTTTTAAGCTGTTGAGGTTTGAATTGCCATCAAAATTTTTTAAAAGCTGTCAAATTAATGTCAAACTTCTATTGAAGCCGTTAAATTTCCATCAAAGCCATTGAAGTACTGTCAAAGTTCAAATTGCCATCAAATTTGTGCCCACAAGCCAGGTAAAGAAATTGATGGAGATGGATATTTTCCGCAGGAATATACACTGGATATGTGGAAGGTTACACAGCTTTTAGAACTGCATCACACACTGGTCCACAACAACTTTTGGGCAGTGATATATTTAAGATGGAATGAGATGGATTTTATAGGTCTAAAGAAATATGGAGAGGGGTGGTATTTAAATTGAAGGAATTAGTATAATGTCACAACTGCCCCTGGCATGCAAGTGGCTAAGGGCACAGGCAATAATTCTCACAGAACTCAGGATAGAGAAGATGAGATTGATTGAAATGAAGATAGGTAGATTAATGAAAAGGATGAGAGGAATCCAGGAGTAATTTTCTTGATGATTCATTTTCAATTTTTATTGTGCTTGAATTACTCCAATATTAATAAATTGGCATGTAAATCCTGTAAAATTTATGGGAAACTAAAAGGTTTTATTTCATCGGAATAGAGGAGAGAGCATGAGAAAGATAGAATAGGTAAGGCAGGGTGAGAAAGTGTAGTAAACTAAAACCAGGAGTTGATGTGAATAGTTAAGCAGTAAGGCGTTTGATAGAGACAACGTCTAAACAATGGTAATCCTGGACACAAGCCAAGACCTAAATGAATCTGAACTTGAATTGATAAAAGAGACATTAGACCAAGATTGAACTGTTGATGAGATTTAGAATGGCGCTTACCTGACCCACAACACCCTCAGTCCAGTGACACAACCATTGAAATTGTGTGAGGAGCAGGAAAGAGGAGTGCGCAAGTCAGGTCTCTAATAGTATCAAAGTGCCAATCTAATATGGAGTATCAGCACTGGAGCGCCCAGTGTGTGGACGGTAGGTGCGCACAGTGATCACTTGACTTGACTCACATGAAATGAGGATGAGGCAATGGAACACAAAGACATAAAACAGACTCTAAAGGAGAATGGTGAAACTGAGGAGGAAACTGAGAGATGATAAGAACAAAATGAGAATTCAACAAATCCCAGCTTAACCATGACTAAATTATTGCGCCCAAATTTGGAGACTGATTGGAATTTAATAATTTGGATGGAATGTGGGTTGATTGGAAAAATGTGAAAAATGTTTTTTTTTTGTATTTTACATTAAATTCTGTTTAAGATGTAAAGGATGAAAAGAGCTAAAGCTCAAATCAGTTAAAAGGATTAATAAAATGAGTGAAAGGGGCTTGTAACATCAAGCGTAACGGACCTGGGAACAGGAGGAAAAGGGAACTGCATTTGATTGGTTGTCTGAAAAGATGATGAATTCCACTTGAGAGCACCATGTTTATATAGACTAAGTAAAAAACAGGCGGAAAAGTGGTTGAGTACGAAATGGATAAGGTAAAATTAGCATAAGCAATTTAAGTGACATGGTAAGTGAAATACTATGACTAAACAGTCTCATATCTATGATTAGCCAGTCTAATAATCACAATACTACAACACAGCCCAGTTACATTTTACCTGTTGTTTTAGTACTTTAAGGTTGAAAATAATAAGATCAAATGAATACAATCAATGGGACTCTGAACTCCAGTGAAATTCAAATAAATTAAAACTCAAACTCTAACATAGGATATTGTCAATTTATTGATTTGGAGAGGAATTAAAACAAAATATACATTTAAAAAACATTGGTTTCTGGGATTTGATTTGGGGAATGATTGGGCTTTCATAATATTTGGGCGCTGTAAGACTCCAAAAGGTGCTAGGCTAAGGCAGTTCTGTGGAGGGGAAAGGTTTTGTTTAGGCTTCCCTCCTGAGTGTTACAAAAATATTTAAATTTAACCAAGATCAAGGTCCAGAACCTGGTAAATGAGGAATCAAGTAGTAAAGGATAAAGATGATAGTAGTTTGGTAGCAATGGAACAGCACTATCTGAGCCAAGATTATGTGGGAAAAACTTGGAAAAAAGAAGCTAAAGTTTGTTTAAAGTTTAAAGAAGAAAGCTGTTGAATGTAAAAAACGCCCACAAGCTAATAACTCTGGTCATCAGCAGAAGATTGGGGATGATCAACTTGAACCCAACCAACCTCCAGGTTCTCAATGAACCTGCCCAACTCTCCCCAATCAAGCGCTTGAAGGGTACCAGATAACTGAGGGTGGCTGTACAAGACAAAGCACTATGTTTAAGAATCTCTAAAAGCAAACAGTAAACTGATTTGAAGCAAGGATAACCTCAACAATTCTCAAGGAACCCAAGAGTATGCTGGCAGAATTCAACTCCAAAAAAAATAAGGGAGGTATAACACTCCAGGCCTTAAGATTAATAAGACCTCTTCAATCAATTGTGATTGGCTCCAGAAAGATGATCAAGGAGTTATCAAGACCAGTATGGTCAGAGAAAGGGATCAAGGAGTGGTATAACACACTCAAGAATTCCAAAAGACAGAATTCTCTTCAACCGGCAAGGCTATTGGTTGGTGATAAGGATAAGGCCACAGAGGGGCAAAGAATAAGGATCAATGGATCAGGGGGGAATCATAGATATACCCAGGATGAGGATGAGGATCAGATTTCAATGATAACAGGGGGGACATATGCACACACTCCCCTTGATATTTTGAAAAAGGCAGGGGAGAGCCCCTCCTTTTATGGGCCATGGGTCCCTGTAGAATATTTACAAAAGATACTACAAATAGAGCGGAAAACAAGTTTTTTTTTCAAATAAATGATCAGGTCCAGAAAAACAAACAAGTGATGATGAACAGAACACAACCAGGATGTGCCATAAAAAAATGAACACAGAAAAATAAATAGGAAATGAGGATGAACAAACAACAACAACAAAAAAAAGAGGATGGCCAGAGGTCAGAGTTGGCCGCCCCTGGTGATGAAGGAAAGGTGAAGATGGCCGCGCAAGACCAAGCTTGCGGCCAGAGGAGGTTCAGCCGCGCAATTGGGCAGTGAAAGGTGGAAATGCAACAATGTTGCCGTTGAGGATTGGTCCAAAGGCAATTGGGGGGATTGGTTGATTGATTAAGGGTGACCAATCAACTTTGATGGATTGGTCATCCTTGTTGATAGCTTGATTGGGGTTGCAATTAAAGGATGGGAGCAAGTTGGTGGATTGGCAGGGATTGGATGGGTGAGCCAATTGGACTGGAGATTGTCCAAAGACAATCAGTCTTGATATTCTTGGAAATCAGTCAAATCAAGGTGGGGGGGGCTTGAGGAGCTGTTGAGGTTGCAGCAAGATGAGGAAGAGCGGCCGCAAGTGATTGGTCAACGGTCAATTGTCCTTGCAACATTGAGGCAATCAAGGGTGATCAGTTGATTGATAAGTGCAACCAATCACTCGGGGATTGGTTGTTGATGATGGATTGGTTGGAGTATTGGTTGATGATGAGCCAAGGCGGAGGAGGGATGAAGGATGGATGGACTGATGGTCATTTACCAATCAGTTGGATTTGATTGGTTGCCAATTCTTGGTTGAGGTGAACCAATCAACTTTGGACAATCCAAATGGAAATGATGGGGGGTGCAGTGATGATGAGCATTGGATGAAGCAAGCAAATTTGCTTGCGACTGGTCCTTGGCCCAAAAGGGAAGGAGTACCTTCAGAGAGGGGGGATTTGAACACACAGCCTGGGAGATTGAGAAACCCATTTCCTGTCCTAGAAGACTAGGAGAAGAAAGAGCTGGAAGTTTGGGAACTGGATATGGGTTTCCGGATTAAAAAAGTTTTTTTTTTTGGATCTAAATGGAGACTATAGAAAAGTTCATAAAAATTTTACTTTTTCCGTACTGTTCCAGAGGTGTCTCAGATTGGGAACCACAGTGCTGAGTTGAGGGCAATTTTTAATTTTCAAAATAAATCAAGATTGAGTTAAAAATACATTTCATTTTTGATTTTCAATAAAAAAAGCATTAAACTAAAAATAAATGGCAATTTCTTTATTTAGGAGTAACTCAAACACAATATAAATTTCAAATTAATCAGTTTATGGGATTTATATCATTCAAAACCTCATTGGAAACAATGTTATCAGATTCAAATGAAATTTTGTTGTCAGCTCTGTGTGTGACCACTACCCTTTTTGAGCAGCTGGAGCTGCTCCTTGACAATGCTACATATAACTGACTATGGCTGAACACTAGATCTTTCAGATATAGACCAAAATTGTAAATTTTCTGACCTTGAGATTTGTTTATGGTCAATCATAAAGCCAAATTTACTGGAAACTGTTTGCAAATCAACTTTAAAGGAAGGCTATTTTCATCAGGTTCATTAACCAATGGGACGCAGGGAATGGCAAAAATCCTTCCTCTTGAATCACCAGTTGCAATATTTGAAACTATAAAATTCCTTGCAAATCTGACAAAAATTAAGCAAGTTTCATTGCAAAGCCAATTTTATGGTTCATGTTTCTCAAAATAATTATAGGGGAGCCCACTTGCAGAGTCAAGCTATGAGGAGGAAAATTGGGAGGAAATAATTTGTTGAGGAACTCTTGTTATAGATTTTGAGTATCATCTTTGAAAGATTCATGGCTGTAATAAGTCTTCATAGTTTGGTTTTCTTCATTTCCAGGGATAGAATCCAATAGAAATTGATTTATTTTGTAAACTGCTTTATTTTTGCAGCATAAACTAAAACAGCCCACAAGATAACAATCTTCAAGGTAGCTATGACTCAAGTTTGGTAAAACATCACTGATTGATCTACCCAAAGCTTCATCTTCACTATAATTATGAATAACAATGTGATGAGGAAGAAAAATATTTTTTGAACCCTATATATTATTCCAACCGTCTCCAACATTGGGTAAGAAATCCTGGTAACCAGGATCCCCTGCAGCACACATATTTTAAGTAAGGTGCAAAACCTGGAAATTTATCAAGCAAGAAGAATTTAACAAACTTGCATCACTGATTTGGGGATGTGTACCTTTTTTACCCCAGGTGAAATTTGCCTAAAGTCACCACCAAGAACCATTACTTTTCCTCCAAAATGTATTTTAGGGGCCATGAAGGCTTGAAGTAGCCTTTCAACCAACTCTAGAGAATGCCTATGGCTCATAGGCTCTTCATCCCAGATTATCAAAGAAGCCTTTTTGAGAGCTTCATCCTTTTGATAGTTTTTTGATACTCTTGATACAGAGGAGTGATTTAACTCCAAGGGAATTCCAAAGGTGGGATGAGCTTATCTTCCGTTTAATAAATTCATGGAAGCTATTCCACTAGCAACAAATGCCATAGCTATTCTTCCAGATAATCTGGTAGAGGCCAGCAAGAATTTATATAGGAAGGTTTTTACAGAACCACCAGCTCCATCAATAAAGAAGTAAGAGGGGTGAGAGGAATTTTATGCATGCACTATCTGATCAAATATTTGCTTCTGTATATGATTCAGAATATAAATCTTTTTCAAGTCAGATGAATTTATTATAGAATTTTGTTCTTTCTCATGGATCCATTTCCTGTTGTTTGTTGATTCTTCCACTGATTGATCAAACCTTGGAAGATCAGGAAAAGCTTCATCAACACTTGTTCCACAATTTTGAAATACAATAGGGCTTATGGATTTGAATATTTAATTGGCAAGAACTCTTTGATCTGTCATTCAAGAATGAATTAAAACATCAAACATCAAATTGAAAGAAAAATTCCATAGTTGTTGTGGGTTTGCAGGCTCAAAAAGTGCTAACAGAATTCCAAACAGCCTCCTCAGCTCAGCAGGTCCAAGAGATTCTGCAGCTTCTTGCATTTTTATTTCCAAAGGATTATCATCCTCAAGTAGACCCTTTGCCAAGGCATACTATGTGAAAGTTGTATGAGAGATTCCATTTAACTGCTTGAGGTGATTGAAGGAAGCTGCACCAACACAATTACTCAACAAAAATCTGAGATGACACCTCTCAGCATCAGAAGGATAAAAATTATGAATCCTTCCAATTGAAAAAACTCTCTGTCTTTGCCTCCATTCTGTTCTCTGGGGATGCCTTGTGAAATTTGGTGGAAAATCAGAATATTAAACGGTCCTTGCCAAAGGTTCAATTGAATTTCTTTGGAAATATTCTGTCAGAATATTTTTATAATGGTTTTATCTTTGAACCACTTCATCCAGGGCTTCATCAGGTTCAAAAAAAAACATCTTGTTGGTAAGGCAGGTGAATGTCCAGTTCTATAACAGCAGGTGAGATAGCAGAAAGTTTAAAGGAAAAAATTCTTCAGCATGCCTCAGGTGTAGCAACCCATCTTGAATCCCTAGATGGATTCATTTCATCCAAGCTCTGACCAACCTCCACAGTAACACTGGGATGGCCCTTATAAACATAATTGTAGAGATATTTTACAGCTGAGATACCTGCACATACTCTTACATTGATGTGAAATTGATACTTTGCAAAGAAATAGGGATTGTAAGGGAGAAACCAGTAGTTATCAATGAGGGACCTTCTTTGGTTGTGGGATAAAGATATTGTGACTCCATCTTGGCGTCTTTGAAAGACAGGATAAGGATTTTCACCCATGATGGTTTCAGAGCAGAAGGCTTTGGGGTATCTCTTCCTGCATGTACTATTATCAATTCAAGGTGATTAAAGGTTCAAAATACCACATGTTCCATGTATCATGTGTCTCTTTACTTGTTGAAAAATATGATTCTGCATGCTTTCATTAGGAATCTCTGCACAGAAAATAATTTCAATGTGTTCAGATGTTCTGGGCTTGTGGTCATGATACAGGATTAACAAGATGTGAGCATTTGGAAGGCCTCTCTTCTGGAATTCTATTAAATGAGTATGTCCCATTGTGGTTTGAAAGATTCCATCCTTGAATATTTAATCACAGGTCCTTTTCAATTTTGAGTTGAAAAAAGGTGTTAAAATATCTGGCCTATCCTGTTATGTTTGACCTGGCAAAAGATTATTTGGAAATTCCGGCCATGCTAGGTTACATGTGACTGTTATAAAAAGATCAGGCTTTCCCATATGCTGAAACATTTACATAGTATCATGATATTGAGCCTTTATGTCCCTTAGGCAACCTATATATGATTGAGGAAGGATACAAAAACAACCTAATAATAACAAAATAACAAGTTATGCATAAGTATTGGTAGAAGATAGACATAAATATCACATGAAAAATTGCAGAGAAACCAAATTACCAATTCCCTGAACCAAATAAAGCCCATGGCTTATTGCATCCATAACACAATAGAACTTCTCAAACCTTAAATTATTTTGATGATGTCAAATATAGGATAATCTTTCTGTCCCATTTTTTATGTATTGCTCAACACAATATTGTTGGAGCATCCATCCACACAAGTGCAAAAGGGAATAATAATAATGAAAAAATTCCAGAAAATTTGAATAATAACTCATTGCAGTGAAACTATTCTTTGCTGGTTCATCTTTAAATTATGGAAACCAACCATTTTCACCATGAGCATGAAAAAGAACATAGTGCAGGAGGTCATAAAATTTTCCCAGTTCACTAATTCTGCTGAGGGAGCCATCTGAGTTCCTGATCAAAGCATCTCTATGGGTCAATTGAAAATGATAATTAATTGTGTGCAAATCAAATCCATTAGAAAAGTTTCCCCTTCATTATCTGAAACAAAAAAAAAATGGAAATACCATACCTTCTATCCATAATGCAGCTATTCAGTCTCCTGTTGGTAGGGTTTAAACTATTTGATACATATTCTGTGAAGATGGATCAGCAAGCCTGGTGGATTTATTTGAACCAACCTCAGGAGAAAATCTTTGAAACATGTTTATCAAACCATTATTTTGGCATAAAATCACTTGAATCCTGAGAAAAAATCCTGTGCCACATGTGAGCCCTATCTGTGCCAATTTTGAAATTCATTTTCCCTTTCATATATATACAATTGGAGGAATGATTGGTGATTTCCACCAATGCAATTAAGACTACCAATGTTATGATGAATAGTTCCATTCACCCTAAACGTTTATATGCCACTTGTCTGGTGATTGAGGGCATTGCAAGTATTTTGGTTAAGACAATTTATGTGAAGGCAAAATTGGAGTTTATCAGCCAGAAATTGGAGAGAAGTTGATGCTCATGGGAATGATGATACCTATTAGCAATCTGGAACATATGAAGTAAATCATTTGGTGGTATATGCTGTGTTACCACAACCTGTCCATTGATACAGCATAGGGAGCTTGTCTCAGTTTTTAATAGGATTTCTTGGCAATGTCTTCAGAGTCTTGTTGGAATGCAAATGAAAGGTTGGAAGTATTGGGGTTCATTCCAACCCCAGGCAACAGGATGTACAATGTTTTGTTGTTGAATGGTCTCCTAATCTTCAGTTTCAACCATGGTAGGAGCATTTCTAAAGGTGGTGATCTCCATCATATCTCCTTGAAAAATAGTCTCTGGAGGTTAGTCTGCCAAATTTATTTCAAAATCCATTTCAGCAGATTGTGGGGAACCATAATCATTCTCATTGTTTGCTTTTTTGATGTGTTCATCAGTTGGATGTTGATTTATTTCCAATTATTCAAAAGGAAAATTGATATCATTGTTGTGGAAGTATTGGGGATGGGTTTCAGCATGAATAGTGTTGTTTTGCAGATTTTGGGGATAATTTTCAACAGAATTGGTGTTGTTGTGCAGATGTTGGGGATTAGTTTCAACAGAAATAGGAATATTAGCACCATCATTTGAGTGAAAAAATTGAGGATGGGTCTCAACAGAGATAGAAAAATTGGAAAAATAGCCATGATTTGAGTGCACCAAATGGGATTGTGTTTCAAAAGAAATAGGAATATTGGAAGAATCTCCATTCTCACAGGTAATATTTTTACCATGATTGGTTTGAAAGTATTCTTGATGAGATTCAAAAGAGATGGGGATGTTGGAAATTTGCAAATTAGGGAACTTGTTTTGATGAAGGGAAAGATGTTGGATGTTTTAAAGGTTATAGGATTGATTGCTATGGCTAGAACCTGGGAATATATGAGAATGATGAGGTATTTTGAGATTTGGGAGGGGATCTTCTCTTACATGTACCACAGTGGTGGTCTCTTCTCCCTGACATGACACAGTGTTGTGCTTGATGTATGTATGTACATACATACAGTTGCTCATATGGAGGAGTTGTATGGCATAGTCCCAAACCAAAATTCACCCATACAGATTGCATGTACCTTCAGGGTAGGGAAAAGCAACATTCACTCATGCAGAGTGCATGTACCTGCAGGGCAGGGCCAACCAAATGCTTTGGAGTTGCCAGCAGGGCACCCTAAGATTGCAGAGAACAATGCCAGCTACTCAATGGGTTTTCAAGGGAGGTCTCCCAAGGAGGCCAACATTGGTATTTGGCAACCCTAAGAAAAACAATCTTTTTATATTTATATATTTAATGAAAAACTTAAAAAAATTGTTTTATTTCTAATATTTTTGCAATCAACCCAAATTCCATTCCCTATCTAAATTATTAAATTCCAACCAGTTGCCAAATTTGGGGGGAGGGAAACTCTATCTCTTTACAAAAATACCTCAAAAGCGTCTCAAAAGTCACCCTAGGGACTTATTTTTCACAGATTAAGTCATACAATTAATGCCAGAGCTTACAGAAGAAGGGGGGTAGCCTGGATTTCAAGCATCTTTCATTGTTCACCAACCAGTGCAAAAAATCCAGATTAATTACAGCTCAGAAGTATTCTATAGATTAAGAAACCCAAGAAGTGTCTTGGAAGCTACCCTGTGGACTTATTTTCCACAAATTCTTACATAAAATACATGAAACAATTTACAGAAGCAGGGGGTGCATGTATTCAAAGAATTGTTTATCTTTACAAAACAGCAAAATTTTCACCTGTAATTTTAACAAATTTTACATTAAAAATACCAAGAGAGGCTCATGCCCACCCTCAGGGTAACTGTGATCATCTCCTGGGGCATGGATTGTCCATTTGATGTTGAAATCTGATAAAAAAAAACAAAAAAAAATTAGGTAGTCACAGTTGGAAAAATACATTCCCAGACCATCTTTGAGATATCCCAATTGGGATAACTTGGGGTAGTTGGGCCAGGAGGTTTCTTCAAAGCAATGAAAACTCCAATTTATTCCAATTGGGATGACTTGGAGTAGTTATGCCGGTATTTGCTTCCATCCAACCACAACCAAGCTTCCCCAATCAGAAAAAATTTTTGCATCATCTTCCACTCCACATCATCCTCTGCTCCATATCACCCTCAGAAACCACATACTCAAGAAAGAAGAAATACCTACCAGGAATCACTAGCCAACCAACCAATCAATGGACCAACCCACCACCAGACCAAACAATATTATCAACCACTGCCAATGGACCATAGAAACACCATTGAAAAAGAATTTCCACTGGGCTTGAAGAGCAGTAAGACCTAGGTGGATATGAAGACCCGAAAGGAAAAATAAGGCTTAAAGACATACAAGATAGAAAAAAAAGGCACATTTCAGACCTGTTGTTCAGAATCTTCCTTTGATAATTGTATTTAATCACTGTATTCCTTGAACTGAAGATGATTCTCCTCACACTAATCACACATTCTGATCATTATCTTGCTTGATTTATTAATTCCTTCAATTTTATGTAAAACAGGAATTTTTGGGCAAATCTGATGCTGGTTTCAGAAATAGAAATAAAACACAAGAAATTGAGGACCAAAAAACAAAAATTCCTTCACAATTAACAGTCAAAAAGCTCAAATTTCCAAAGGATCATAAATATTTTAAGCACTTGTGTAAAGAAGAATCCTTGAAAAACCAGAAAAATCAGTTTCTAAAACCAGAAACAGAAATTTCAGAAGCATTGGCTCACGCCATCCTTAAGACATCCATCAAAAGTATCCAATGTTTGAACGTGAAGAAATTCTCTCTTTTGAAAGACAGAATTGACAAATTCCCAGAACTAAAAGGCCTCAAGGACATATTTAACTCTCCAGGCCAGAACCTTACCATCATCAACAATATTGGAATCAGAAACATCCTTATATACAAGCCGGACCCTTCCATCCATGCAAGCATCATCAATCACCAGAAAAAGGGAGACTCAAAAGCCATCTAAAGGTTCATTCTGAAGTTTTTGGCCTCATCCAACGCATCAGGCAGATCCTGGGTCTACAAATAATTTCCTTGTATCACCTTCAACCAAAATGAAATCCAAAGAATTATTGAACACATCAAGAGGTCAATCAACCAGCTGAAAAAAGTAGGTATCTCCACTCCTGAGGACCATCTGGGGTATAAAATTCTTGAAAAATTGCCTGCAACCCTGGAAAAAATCAGTCAACAGATCACTCACTAAGAAAGGCTCATCACTACAAAGCTTTTTCTCAATAATTGGAGAAGATTTTTCAATGACAGAAAAAATACAATCCCCAAAAAATCATGATCAATTTTCTTCAAACCACCAATTTGAGCATAATAAGATGCAATAAATGAAAAAACAACCCTTTAGCTCAACACTCAATCTCCAAATGCTTGACCCTTCACCCTGAACTCCATTAAATGGAGAGAAACATCTCACTTTCATCTGTCTTCCTCACTCTCCCTCAATCCTAGACAACTTCCTAATCCTTCATTCTGGTTCTACATCCCACATAATCTAAGAATCCAGCCTTTTCAAACAAATATCAACAGAAAAAAAAGGATTTGTGAAGATGGGATGATAAAATAAACTGCTAGAAATCAAAAAATCTGGCCCTGTGTGTCTCAGGAGTGAATATGGCTCTAATTTGTGGCTGAGAAATGTTCTATATGTCCCTGAAATTTTGAAAAACCTCTTATCTGTCCGCTCTTTACTCCTTAATGGATATGATTTCACCATTGAAATGAATAAATCCTCTATGTCAAAGGATTGAAGAGTTATCCTTGAGGGAAACTACCAGAATATCCTGCCAGTAATGAATAAAAATAAACCAGTATGATATTCCTTCCTCTCTAATGCAAAACTATTTCACAAATCCTTGGGAAATTTCAGCTACCACAGAGTCATAAACAAGTTAAAAATAACTATTAAACTGGATAATGTTTGCAAGTATTGTGCTTTTGGAAATATAAATAAGGCTGCCTTCAAAATCAATCAAATTCCAGCATCCAGAACCTTTGAAGAGCTACACCTAGAAATCATTTGTCCCATTACTCCTGCCTCAATTGAAAACCATAGGTAAATTCTCACTGTTTTTCATAGCCACTCCAGATACTGCTCCAGCATCCCTCTTAGATAAAAAAAAACTCCCAAATCTCTCTCTCAAAATCTGGACCTGGAAGCCTAAAGATTTGGGTACTATTCCAGTGTCCTGACTCTGACAGAAGAGGTGAATTCAGGAACAAAAAATTCAAGGAGTATTGTAAGAAGAATCTGATCTACACACCCAAAAAAAAAAAGTCTGGCTGAAAGAAACAACAGAACCATAATTGAGTCACTCAGAACCATTTTCCATGACTTATGTATCAACAAGAACCTATGGAGATTTGTTATTAAGGCCAGTATCCTCACATTGAATCATATACCTAGCCAAAAACCAAACTATCTCTGGCCTACCTCTTCAAAAGCAAAAATATTCCTCTAGACTACTTTCAACCAATGAGAAATCCTGTCTACTTCCTCACTCTAAACAAGAAATCCTTCTCCAAGCTCAAACCCAATAGAAAAACTGGTATCCTGATAGGCTTCAATCAAAATCTCAGATCTTACCTTATTCTTTCTGAATCTGGAAAATTTTTTGAAACCAAAAAATTCAATTTCCTTAACTTCATTCCCAGAACCAACAACACAAACTCCTTTAATTTTGAATTTGAGAACACAGAAAAGACCAACCCCACCAGACAGCTTAGAGAAACAACACATTACCCAGAGTCAGACAGTGAAATTGAAGCTTTTTATGACAACAGTGAATATGAACTCAGTGAAGGGAAAATTTTAGATGATGGTGAGAGTATATCAGCAGGTCAAGAATCAGATCAAGACAGCCCCAATAAATCAAGAACTCCAGAAATTCAGCCTAGTCCTCCAAGATACAACCTCAGAGAAAGCTCCTCCAGAGCCAAACCTGAAAGATATACCTACTTCAGCACCCCTAAAAAGTTCTCTGAACCCATCAAACCTGAATTCAATCTCATAATAAGGATTTAATTATGGGAAGATGAAAACATAATTGCTGACTCCTACCCATTGGGATTTTGTTCTACTATTAATGTTTCCTGAACATTGAGTGCAATCTATTCTATGAATGTTATTATTTTGCAATTATTATCATGATCATGAGTGTTAAAGTTCAGTGATTCCTTTATATTATACCAAGTATTAATAATTATAGTGAATTATTTATCTTAATCCATGTGGCTCCCATCTGAAGTTGTCTGCAAACTACAGGGCTCAGGATTGGATATTTTCTGTTCATTTTTATCATTTCTATCCAAGCAATTTTCAGAAATCCTGTAGCTAGTGTATTTAGAGTCATGCCTGATAAAGTGAATTTACTCATCTGTTATTACTTAATTTGAACAAAAGTTCCGCCTTTTGACTCCCTAGATACACTCTACTTAGTGTCATAGGACCTCCTCTCATCCTTTCTTTTATTCTCAACTGGAGTTTCCAACTAAAAAATCAACCCTAACTGAAGAATTTCATGGTTCCAAAGACCAAAACCATCACTGCCTCATCTCAAGAAAAGAAAAATGCTAGACTCTGCATCCAAGGATTCAAAAAATTTCCAGAAATTGACTATGAAAATACCTTCTCTTCCACTGGAAAGCTTACCACACTCTTGATCCTTCTTGTTCTATCCATTGAAAGAAAGATTCCTCTCACAAAGTTTTACATTAATGCTGCCTTTCTGTATTCTCTACCAAAAAAAGAAATATACATCAAAACTCTTTCAGGCCATCAAAGAACTTTCCCCTTCCTCAAAATGAAAAAATCTCTCTATGACCTCAAGAAAGCTCCAGAAAATTGGTATGGCACTCTTACCTTCTGGCTCAAAGAGATCAAATAAATTCCTTACAACTCTGATACCTGCCTATACATCCACCAAGATTTTGACTAATTTCTTTTGTTTTGTTTTTATGACCCCATTTTAACTGGAAGAGCACAAGAATTTGAATACCTCTTCCTCAAACATTTTCCCAACTCCTCTGTTCACAGTCCAGAAACCCTCCTTGGGATGGATTTGACAATCTCAGACTCAAATATATCACTCTAATAGAAGAAACTTGTTGGAAAAGGAATCAAAATCCTTTGGCTTGCAGAATGCAAACCTTCCCTCACTCATCTAACCCCTTATTTGGGTTACAGCACTTGCATGTGGTCCAGGGATGCCTAGTTACCCCTAATTACCCCCTAAAATGGCCCATTTGAGACTGTTTGGCCCCAAATGGGCCAAAAGTGTCAATCAAGACAAGCAAAACCCCATTTGCAACAATTTGAGTTATTAGAATCTGTTCAAAACTTATATTGGTTCTCAATGGTGTTTCAGGCCCATTTGCAACAAGGGGTTGTGATTTAAAAACAACCAATTGATAAATGATGTCAGCTATAGGCATATATATCTATAGAAATTTCAAATTGTTGGAATTCATGTATTGTGATCTATGTTGCCTAACACTAGAGTGCAATGTATTCACAATGCTTTATATTCTTCAATCTATGATCACCCCTTGAGTGTTTAACTCTAGTGTGTTCTTTATTCTATACTTGTTAGTTATAGATCTAGTGACATCTTTATCTTCAATCTAAGTGGGTTATTGTCATCTTGCTCTTGAGTGTTATTGTCTAGTGACTTTATTGTACTGTGCTAAGTAGTCACCATCCTAGTGGGCTATTTATCTTGAATCCTAGATGCTTTATCATATCACTACCATGTTGAGTGTTGTTCCAGTGAGTGAATGTTCAGTGACACTTTTTTTGATGTTGAACATTTCCTCTTGTGTGTCACACAATCACCCCACATACTATAGGGCAATCTTAGATGATTGTAAGTGCAAAGGAAGAGACTGAATGCAAGGGCAAGTGCAAGGTAGCAAAGCTAACTGCAAAGTGCAAACTTATGGCTAGGTAACTCAACACACCATGAGAGGGATGAATCTTTCCAATGGAAAGGAAACTAAGGCCAAGCCCAATATGATGACTGGATTTAGCAAAATGCAAGAATATATGAAATTAACTGATCTTTTCACTATGTTTGATTATTTTCATCTATAAATAAAAATTTTCTGTGAAGAAGAAAATCTGCCCCCATTTGTAGTATCTCTTGTAAGTAGTCTACAGGGCTCTTGTCCATAAAAAGAGGGACTCTCCCCTTCCTTTTTGCCCAATGAATCAGACACAAAATATCTATCATTCATCAACCCATTTTTTTTGGAATCAATAAATTTTTGGGGTTCATCCCCTTTATCCATGCGTCTCATCATCCTTATCCTGGGCATATCTTTTGATTGCCCCTTGATTCCTTGAGACTCCATACTCAATCCTTTTATCCATCTGTTGTGAACTGATCCTTATCACCAACCAATAGCCTTGCTGGTTGAAGAGGAATTCATTGGGTTGAATTCTTGAGTGTTCTAAGCCACTCTGTTGATCCTTTTATCTGACTAATTTGGTCCTGATCATTCATTTGATTGTCTTTCCAGAACCAGTCAAGTTTGGCTGAGAGTTTTATTTAAGTTTGAAACCTGGAGTTTTAAACCTCCCTTTATTCCCTTCAAGTTGAATTAAGCCACACTATTCTTGAGTCCCTTGAGAAGTTTTGGGTCATTCTTGTTCAAATTTGTTACTGCTTTGCTTCTGGAGCTTCATAGAACAAATTGATTTGTTTTGTACAGCCAACCACAGTTATCTGCTACCCTTCAAACGCTTGATTGTGGAGATTTGGTCAGGCTAATTGAGAACCTGGAGGCTGGTTGGGATTGAGTTGATCTTTCCTAATCTTATGCTGATGACCAGAGTTATTAGCTTGTGGGCGCTGTTACTTACAACTGCCTTGTTCCATTGAACTCTGAAAAAAATTTAAACTTATTTTTTCAATTCTTTTCCCGCACCATCTTGCCTCAGACAGTGTTGTATTCCATTGCTACCAAATATTTCCAAACTCATCCCTTTCATTGATTCCTCATTTGTAAGGTTCTGGACCTTGATTCTGGTTAAATTAAAATATTTTTGTAACTCTTAGGAGGGCAGCCTAAACAGCACCTCTGCCCTCCACAGAACTGCCTCCAGCTCAGCACCATTTGGAGTCTTACATTTGGTCCCCCAGGCCGGGACTGAACCAGCAACCTTGAGATTTAAATTACCAATCATTTTTGGATTCAACTTCAAAATCCAATCTCCTTTTCTTTTTTTCTGTTTCTCTTTTTCTCAGATCTGATCCGTGGAGGCAACTTATCTCAAAAGTAAGTCCTCCCAATTGTGCATGGCTTGGGCAAGATTCTTTTTGTTTTCTGTGAAACCCTACTCTTGCCACACTCGTGAGCCAGTTTGGAAATCTGCTCTTTGAATCCTCTATTAACTCTGCTATTTGAGATGGCATCATCTGGTACTCCCACCACTTCTGTTTGACCTAGGATGGTAAAGATCAATCCTCATAACAAGAAATTAGGGTTCAATGGGATAAATGTTGAATGGTTCTTGGACTCCTAAAAGATGGCTGCTGAAGTGAATGGGGCAAGTGAATAAAATATGGCCTACCAGTTACAATTATTTATCTCTGCTGATGTAGTGATGAAGGTGATTGAGTCGTTTGAAGGATTCAAAACACATAACTGGATACTTCTAAGGGAAGGAATGTTGGCATGTTGGGGAAAAATAGATGTAGCCCAATTTACTTTGCAGGAACTAGAAAATCTTGTAGCTCAGTGGATCTCTAATGGTGGCGTCTCTTTGGCCTCTGACTATCAGTCTTTCAGAAATTCATGGGACCCAATCCAAAATTACCTTATCCAAAACAACCACATTGATACAGTGGAAAAAATTTGAGTGCGGTTTTTCCAGTCTTTTTTTGGTAGCAGCGCAGGAAAGAATTGGGGATGGATTGGTCAAATATGGGTAAATGATCAACACCAGGGATAATCAATTGAAGATCCCTGCTTTACTTGTCCTTAGGGGTACTGTGGATGAAGTTATGAAAGGTAAAACTGCTTTAAATTTTGAGAAGCCTAGAACCACTGAACCAGTCCATGCTCCGTCTTTCAAAGAGTCAAACAATATTATGATTAAGATGGAGGCAGGTTGAAGGCCTAAAGAAGATCCTCAGTTCACCCAAGAACCTACCTACTACCATTGACAAAATCACCAAGATACATTGAGCTTTTGAGAGCATATTTGATGAAAAGATTTGCTCCCTTACTACTCCTAAAACCTCTATTTTTGTCCCTGAATCTACTCTGGTCTGCTACTACTGTCATAGGGAAGGTCATGGAACCTGACAATGCCTTGAACTGCAGAAGGACAAGGAGGAAAAGTTGGTGGAGCGGAAGGGAAACAATTTCTTTTTTCCTAATGGTGCTCTAATCCCTTTTGATTCATCTTGTCCTATTCTTCATGTGGTGGCCTCTTATCAGCCACCACCTCCTATGAAGGCATCCTTGGCTTCTTTCAATTTTTGATCCTCCTGTGGTACTCTTCAACCCTGGTCCCCTCCAGCTATCTCCTCCTCACTTGCTGAAGCCTATCAATCTGATCCAGCCACAAAAAGACATGAGGAACCTAAACCTCATAAAGCTCCTTCTTTGCCAACTTCAATTCTTCAAAAATGGGTTAAACATTGATCCTAAACTGAGCCTCCTTCCTCTGATTTAGAATAAATGGAGGTGGAAAAGGAGCCATTAATTGAAAGTTTTCCAGATTTCTATGATCCTCCTCCTTCATCTAAATCTCCTCAACCTTCCCATCTCATCTTAGTTCCTGCATCACCTGAACTTCCTTCCTCCACACAGCCCAAAGTTTGGTTTGAGAGGGGAATCTCAAAGAATCACCCCAATTTTGTGGTTTCAGACTCCTGGATGCCAAGATCTTTGCTATCCTTTAGCTACAAGAGGTGATAGAATAAATAATAAATATATTATTCAATAAATGCAGAAAAAATCCGTAAAATATTTGGATAAAGCTTATTGCAAGGTTGATTGGTTTGGATATGGTTTAATGTTATAAATCAATATTAATAAATTGATTATTAAATAAGTTAACAGAGGGGCCAAAATGAAATTGGGGATCTTTAACACCTCTCTTCAGGGAATTCAGTATGAAAAAACATATAACTGGTTACTTTGGAACATTTAATTTGTGTTCTTAAAGGATATATTGCCCAAAGATAATATGTATATAAAATACACAGTGGAGTGCCAGGGCTTTGTAACCAAGCTGCCACGACAAAGAAAGGATAATAATACTCACTGGTATATTATTAAATCCTTTGGGTACCTTTTTGGGACGTGCACTGATGGGTTTGAACCTGTTTACTGGTGTTAAAAGGTTGTTCAGCAGTTTTAATTTATAAAAGGGTTGGGGACGGATATTATTAATCAGACTAAAGCCATTAATCACTTAATGATCTCTTATAAGTATTTGATTACCTTGGCACAGTGTCTGGATGTAAATATAACTGGGTCTCTGGGTATCAATATCCTCAAAAGAGCTCTTTATTTATAGCTTTTTGAGTCCCAATATTGGCCTTCTGAGGGGTACAAGGGCTCAAAGGAACAGACACTGAGGCTAGCAGGGTAACTAGTGAAAGACTGTCACGTGTTCTTGGTGCTGCAGAATGGGTAACATCTAATTCAACAGGGTATGGGAATTATTCTACTTTATGATTGATGTTTGGACGTGTGAATTACACTAATCTGTCTATTTTATTTATTATTTAATTAATTATCCTTGGTAAATGTTCCCAGTAAGTTAATAATTATTTTAATAGACATTCCTACGGATAGTCTGATGTCAGGTGAGTTCTCATTATGTATTAAATAATTGGAGTAAATTCATGACATTGATTTTACTCCTTATTTTCAAATTTTATTTGATTTACTAAAAATAATTATTCAAAAATATAAGTAATGAGTATTTATTTAATATTTTTACATCATTAGTTTCCTTAGTATGTCACAAAAATACTGATTTCTTTTAGCTCTCATAATTGTATATTAAAGTATTATAATATATTTTTAGAAATTGTCATTATCTCATTTTTGACATTCTTGGTATTTTAAATTATATTTAATAAAAAATACGTATAAAGGTTATTTAGGTATTTTTATATACTTTTATGTATTTTTAGACTATCTACTATCCACGGGAACATTTATTACATATGTAGAATGTTCCTGTGTAGGTTGTAGCATGTTTATGTGGTACCTAGGTTTCTCAGGCCACCTGTCACTTTGTCAACTTGTAGTCCCATGGATGCGTACTTGTCAGAGGCCCGGTGCTGCATACACGGCTTTGTCACATTGACAGTGCTGCATCTCAGCGGTGCCTGGGTGTATTGGCTTCCGCGGCTGCAAGCGGGAATTGTGACAGAACACATTTCTGTCTGTAACTCCTAAAATATACACAACACCTCAATTCTTACAGAATTTTAGGTGTGAAACCTATACGTGAAAGTAAATGTGAAATATTTAATTGGCCAAAAAAGTACCATAGTGGTGCCGTGGTATTTTGGTCTTTCTTTTCTTAATTATTTAAAAATATAAGGAGTTGGATTTCAAGGGTGGGGTAAGTGAGTGACCCTACCTAATTTCAGGTGGAGAATCAATTTCTGCAATAATATTCATGGTTTTCCTACTCCTTCTTAGGTTAGTCTTAATATTATTATTTTTATGTTATTTTTTTTTTACTTTTGCAGCTTGCTCTGCAATAGTAGCAAGCTGACATGTGGAAGGGGTATTAAAAAAAAATTTCAGATCTTAAAATTCCTGATCTATCTGTGGCTGAACTCCTTTTGATCTCTCCATCTGTTGCTGAAGGAATGAAGAAATGGGTCTCTTGCCAATGTGTGGAGATTTTTCCTGAGAATTAAAGGTCTCCTCTTGCATTTTGATGGAGGACTCTGGTGGAACAAGTCCTTCCTCAGATTTCAAACTTTACTCCTGTCCTCTTGCTTTTCTTCCTTTTTATCTTGGTCATTCAGCTAAAAATGTTTCTCCTTTTGTGGATTCTGGATCTCAGCTCAACTTAATTTTGGATTCTATGGCCTGTAAGCTCAAACTCAGTCTGAGGATCAGCTTCAATTCTGCGTTTTATGGGATTGGGAATCAATCTTGTGAATTGGTTGGTATTGCTGAAGATGTCTCAGCAAGAATTGTTCAAGATATTTTTTGAACTTTTCATTTTTGGATCACTCATTTGGAAGGTCCAATGATCTTGGGTTGAACTTTCTTGATGGATGTTGGTGTTACCCTGATGTTTTCTGATCAAGTTGGGGAGAGAATTCTCCCCCCTGATGCTGATGGTAGAAATATTGAAGTTCCTCTCTGTTCCTTGGATTCTGGTTTTTGGGAAAGGAATTTATTTGGTAAGCCTCCCAAATCATCTTTAAAGGGAAAGAAGAAGGATAAATCTAATTCCTCTCATTTTTTATGGGAATAGTTGATCCTACTAATAGTTGTAGTTCTTCTCAGCCTCAGACTTCAACCAAAGGATCAACTCTCATCCCTCAGGCTTATTTTTCTTTTTTCTCATCATTCTCTCCTAATCTAGAAAGCATCAAAAATTAAAAACATGTTAAAATAGAAAATTCAAAAAATATCTCTTCTCTCTCTGGATCTGTTGTGTCTTCTTTTCCTTGTAATCTTAGGACTGATCAATATTCTCTCAGTTCTGGTTCAAATCTCTGCAATTAGTATAAAATAGATCCTGATCTCAATTCTGTTCTTGGAGGTTTTGGTATGGAGGAATACAGGCTCCAGTGGAGGCAATTTGGGGTAAAAGTAAGTCCTCCCAATTTTTCACTGCCAGGGAAATCTTCTACCATCATTTTGAAAGCCTAACTTGTGCCACACAGGTGAGAAACCTATTATCTCCTGGTTCTCCCTTTATGGAATAGGCACCCTTTGAGGATATTGCAGAACATTGGACATGGAAAATGTTGGAACTTGGTCTCAGTTTTTGTATTAAAGTCTGGTCAATTCTTTGAGGAAACAAGAACTTCTCTCTCTTGCTACCAAGTATAAACCAATTTCTAAAAAGTCCCAACCAGTCAACCAGCCTATGCCTCTCAACCTAAATCCCCCTCTTATGCATCCTCCCTTATCTTGTGATCCTTACAGTGGTCTATCTTGATCTCTTACTGGTCCCTTTGTGCCCAATGGTGATGTCACTGAAGAACGTCTGAAGATGGTCAACTTTGGTCCAGATAGATAGCTTCTTCTTGATGATTTAAATCTGATAAAAATGTCTTATCTCAAAGGGAAAAAAATATTGCTTTCTGTGAAGAAGAGAGGGGTCTCTTGAAAGATTCCTATGGCCTCCATTATATCATCCCTGTAGTTGAACATGATCCTTGGCAAAAGAAAAAGATCCAAATTCTTGCTGCTAAAGTTGAAAAATTTATCAAGTTGTTCCAAAAACAAGTTCATACTAGTCTATATGAACAGTAAACCTCTAGTTATTCCAGCCCTGTTTTCTGTGTCCTCAAGAGTAATGGTAAACTTAGAATAGTTCATGATCTCCAACCTCTGAATAACTTGACTATTAAATACTCTGGTATCACTCCTGCTACTGAAGAATTTTTTGAATCTTTCTCTGGGATAGCTTGCTATGGTCTAGGGGACATTATGGGAGGTTATGATGAAAAATTCTTACATCCTATTTCTTTACCTCTTACTACTTTCAATACTTCTCTTGGTTGATTCAAACTTACTTGATTTCCTCAAGGAGCCACCAATTTGGTTGCAGTCTATCAGGCTCAGATGATGTGGATCCTTCAGGATAAAATCCCTGATCATGCTGTTATCTTTATTGAAAATGGTGGAATTGAAGGTCCAGTTTCTGACTATGATAATGAGAACTTACCTTGGAACTCACTTTGTGGTTTTATCTGGGAATATGCTACTACTTTGGAAAGGATTCTGTTTTGAATAAAAAAGTCTGGTCTTACTTTTTCTGGATCCAAATTGGCTGCTTGTGTCCCTGCTCTGAAAATTTTTGGTCATGGGGTCTGCAAGGAAGGAAGAAGGATGTCGCCAGCCAAATTCAACAAGATCATCTCTTGGACCACTCCAATCAATCCTACTGAATTTAGATGTTTTAAAGGTGTTGTGAATTATTTTAGAATCTTTATCCCACCTTTATCCAAAATCTGTTCACCCTTGCATTTCCTAATCAGGAAAGATAATAAACTTATTTGGACCCAAGAGTGTGAACGTTCTTTTAAGTTTCTCAAAATGATTTTGGGCAATGACATAGTTTTGAAAAAGATCTCTTATGGACCTGGAGCTGGTAAGATCAAGCTGGCTGTCAATTCTATTTCACAATCTGTTGGGGCTATCCTTACTCAAGAAGATGAAAATGGTTGGGAACATCCTTATTTTTATGAATCTTTGTTATTTTCAGACGTAGAATCCAGATAGTCTCAGCCAAACCTCAAACTATGTGGTGTGGCTCAAATGATGAAGAAACTCCTGAACTTTGTCTGGGGTCAAAATTTTGAATTATAAGTCAACACTCAATCCATCATTGAAATGATCAATGATCCCTTCCTTCCCAGTTCTCCTATGACTTGTTGGGTGGCCTTTATCCATATTTTCACTTTTGAAATTGTTCACAGGCCTGGAAAGTCTTTCGTAATGCCTGATGGTTCATCTCAACGTCCTCTTGGAGATGACAAATCCAATGTTGGAGTGGATTTCAATGAGGAAAAACCTTCAATCCATCCTGTCTTCTCCTTCTCCTCTCATGATTATTCTGGCTTTAAACAAGGGTTCTTGCTTAAAATAGAGCAGTACCTTTCAACAACCCAAAAGCCTCCTGATCTCTCTGCCAAAGAATTTTTATCACTCAAACAGAAGTCCTCTAATTTTGTTTTACAAGGCTCTAGGCTTATGAAAAGAGGGAATCCTTGTGCTCTTATTGTTTTTACTATCCCTTCCAAACAAGATTCTATCCTTGAAAGTCTCCATAAAGGTCTTGGTCATTGTGGGGAAACCAAAACTTATTGAAGGTTATCTGAGCAATTCTGGTGGACATCTCTGAAGAAATCTGTCTCTCAATGGTGCAAGAGTTGTGAAGTTTTTCAGAAGTGTGATCTAAGGCATCCAGCTGAAATTTGTTATCCTACCTGGGAGTCCGCTGTCTTTGGAAGGATTGCTATGGATGTGGTTCATATTAAGGCAGGTGGTGCTAAGTACCTCATTGTGGCTAGAGATGATTTTTCTGGATGGGTTGAACAGAAATTTCTTAAGAATTTTAGCTCTGAATCAGTGGCAGCTTTCCTTAATGAGACTTGGATGATGAGTTATGGCTTTTCTCAATCTTACTCTACTGATGGAGGCTCTGAATTTGGTGGGAAACTTGCTGAAATGATCCAAACTCTCCCTGGACAACATAGAGTCACTAGTCCTTATTATCCAGAAGGCCAAGGCATGGTGGGCCAAGGCCATGCTCCTTTGAAGGCTGCACTTGTCAAACTTGCTGGTGAAAGTGGCAAGAATTGTTGCAAATTCCTTCCTCTTGTTCTCTTCTCTGATTGTATCTCAAACAAACAGACTACTGGCTATTCACCCTATGAAATCATCTTTGGTCAAAGATTGGCTCTTCCTTTGGATTGGGAAATGGAATCTTTCTTGGGTATCTCTTGGGAAGAGGTGTCCTCAACTACTGATCTACTAGTTGCTAGATCCAAGCACTAGAGCAAAGCAAAGATGTTTGCGATGAAGCTTATCAGCAGATGATGGAATAAAGAAAAAAATTGTTTCAGTATTGGGAAGATAAGCACTTAAATCAAATAAGGCATTGCTTCAATCCTGGTGACCTAGTTGTGGCTCAAAATTGATCTTTGGAAACCCAGTGGGGCAAGATTTTTTCAAACTGCTGGAATGGTCCTTATTGGGTGGTTTGTCAAGTTAGAGGTGGATCTTATGTTTTGGAGGAGCTGGATGATGCTCATTTGGCAAGAAGGTTCTCTGCTGACCAAGTCAAGAAGTTTCATTGTTGCAGAGGCAATGTATCTCAGAAGTAAGTCATCCCACTTGTGCATCACCAGTGTCTTTGCTGCTTTTTTGTTGTGAAACTCTACTGTATGCCAGATATGTGAGCACCTGGGATGCATTCTTTGTTTTATATTGTTGGAACTGGAATTGAATGATTGAAATAGAGAGAGTGCTGTTTTCCATATTCATTCTATTCTATTTTATTATTATTCATTTATTCTCTACCTTCTTTCCTCTCATCTTCCCTCACCTTGAGTCTCCCTCACCTTGAGTCTTCTACTGCTTTTTTTTCCTCAAAAGCACCTAAAGTGACACGTGCGGGGTTAGAATTATTTATGCATATTAATCTGGCTAGTCTTCTGATTTCTGTTAAAGGGACAACCGGCGAAGATCTTTGAAGTCTTTTTCTTCTCCTTCTTCTCCCACCAGACTTTCACTTTATTAATCTCTTCTGTCTTGTAAATCTGTCATTCAAGATCAAGAAGCAAGTGAACTAGTCTGGTAATTGAAGAGGACTCCAAGTAATTTGACGCAATAATCATTTCATTTATCTTCTGCAAAAATTCTTCTAATCTATTCATCTTCACCATCAGATTTTGTGCTTTCATCCTTACTCAAAGCGTGTGTGAGGTCTTACCATTTTCTTTGTTGGAGTATCTATTAACCTGTGTCATTTAAACTCCTTGGGTAGGACTTGTCTTCTTCTATCTTGCTCAAATTCATTTTCAGTCTCTTCTCTAACACAATGAAAAAGTTCCTGGTTTGTTACCTTTAAATAGTGTTCTGTGAAAACTTGGATATTATTTTTTTTTCTCACGATTAACAGCAAAACGTAAGAACTCTTGAACCTCACATAAATCAACAACCAGAAACCAAGATGAACAATCCTCTAACTGCGACAATTCTCAAGACGGCCATTGAGGGGATTCCGTTGCTCACCTCCAATAATTTTTTGGTTTGGCGTAACCAAGTTGTAAGTATGATGGATTTAAAGCAGGATCTCTATGTTAAACTCACAAAGAAGAAGATTGATGCCAATGGAAATCCAATCAGACTCATCCAGGTGGAGAATGTAAGAATCAGAACAATACGCACCCCCAAGCTCAATAAAACTATACAGGCCAATATAATCACCACAGAAAATGAGAAAGAAGCAGATCAAATATGGGCAGATATTAACAAGTATTTTGCCTCTAATCATGCTTCTAATTGCACCAGAGTATTCAAGGAATTTCTTCAAACCCCTTTTTCTCAATCAGAAATTCCTGGCTTGATCACCTTCACAAAGACCTCAATCTCACAACTGCATGATGTGGGAATTGATTTACCAACTGATATCATTGCTTACTTGATCCTTGAGAAGCTTCCGTCATCCATGGACACCATAGTTCAGCAAATCACGCATTCAGACAAGAAGATTACCCCTGAACAAGTACTCAATCATCTACAAATGTTCAAAAATAACCGATTCTTGAACAGAGACTTAGACACTAATAAAACAAGGAGAACAAAAACTCAGTCTCTTTTCTCAGCTCTAATGTGAAGGGGTGCAATGACAAGTGGCACAATCCAAAAGCCGCTCATCCAGAAGGCAGATGTTGGAAAATGTACCCTCATCTCAGACCTTCCTTTCCAAGAAAGAAGAAGACTGGAGTCTCTGAGTCCAACAAAAACACCTCAGTTAGCTCTTTTCATAAAAGCTCTGTGTTTCTTCAAAACTTGTTTGTAGTGGACTCAGGCTCTTCAAGGCACATTGTTTCTGACCCTAAGCACTTTTCTCACCTAGACCATTTGTTAACCGGGTATATTTTGACTAGCTTGGGAAAGAACTCCCTGAAGTACCACGGGGTTGGAACTGTTAAACTGCTGTATGCTGAAGGTTGAGAAATTCTTCTATTGGACATGCTATACTTGCCAGGTTCAACTGCAAATCTTCTTTCTATGTGTTCTCTTTTACTAGATGGCTTTGATGTCAACTTCAGAACAAACAAGTTTATCATCCAGAAAAAGAACTGGAAGAGAACTGGAACTTAAAAGTGTAATATTACTTTTGTTCAGTTTGACAACCCTAAAGCCAATGAAGCCTCTTTTCTCTAATATGATGAAATTGTTCACAAGTCTCTGGGGCATGCAAGCTACAGTAGGATACCTCAAAAACTGGGTATTCCTATAAAGAGAACCTCAACGTGTGAGGCCTGCGCAATCAGCAAGATATCAAAGACCCCCTTCAATAACAAGCATGTTTGTGCTGATAGACCCTTCCAAAAACTACATTGCAACCTGGTTAGGCCTATCCATCCTCTGAATGCAAATGGGGATGCTTACTTTCTAACAATAGTTGACAGCTGCACCAGATTCTTCACTGTGGTTCCAATCAAAAGCAAGAGTGATGTGGCAAGCGTCCTTCCTTTCCTTATCAATGTTGAGTCAAAAAGGTTCAATTAAAGTCCTATGATTCTGAACTCTGATTGAGGCACAGAATTCTGGAACTCTGCTCTTTCTAAGTACTGTGCTGAGAACAACATCCAACAGAACTTTTTGAATGGCCATTCACCGCAACAAAACGGACTGGCTGAACGGTTTAATCAACTTATCTTGGAATCTCTTTGGACTTTTCTCTATGACTCACAGCTTAAAAAGAACCTCTGGCACGTGATCATCAAATCATGTGCTCTGGCACTCAATCAAATACCATCACATAAGTCAAAAAAATCTCTGTATGAACTCTTCAAAGGAAGGAAACTCAATGTCAATTACCTTCATTCCATAGGCAATCCGGTCACCTACATTTACAAGGACAGAGCACCATTCTCAAAATTGGAACCTTGAGGTCTCTGTGGATGGCTTATTTGGTACAATGATGACTTACTGTTGTATAAAGTTTTTACGTCTGATTGCAAGATAATTGACACAAAGCACATTATGTTGCTTGACATTGATGCCAACGTTAAGAGGCAGTCTAGTGACACTGATATCAATGTTGGGAATAGGTGTGATGATCCGGTTACCGCAAGTGGTATGACTACTGACAATGAAGGGGAGCCCAATTTGTGCGTCTGGCAACCTGATAATGATAATATTGTCTCTTCTATGGAGACAAACGCGGATTCAACTCAAACGTCCAATGAAATTCAACCCAAAGCTGAGACAAAACTCACACCAATCCCAGTCAATTAAAATCTGCGCGTGTGCGCATCATCTGTCAAGCCTCAAAAATACTCTTATGGGTCCTTTGTGGATAAAGATAGTGGATGGGTGGCAGAAAGGAAGGTGGAGTTGGATGAAATAGAATCACAAGGAGTTTGGGAGGACTCTGAAGTTGTACCTACCCATTTTCTTAGAACTATGTGGGTAGATTGGGTCAAACCAGCTACAAGTCTTTCACCTGAAAAACGCAAGTCTTGACTTTGTATAATGGGCAACCTTCAAACCCCAGGGATAGATTTTGGCAAGATGTACGCGCCAACCGGTAAATTCACAACACTTCTTCTTCTCCTCCTGTGCGGTCTGGATTGTGGGCTTGAACTAAGGCAATTTGATTTCAAGGCTGCTTTTCTCTTTGCTCTGCTGGAAGAGGAAATATACATTCTCACACAAAAGGAGAGCTTGCGCTCATCAAAATTTCTCAAGCTGAAGAAATCCTTGTACGTCTTGTGGCAAGCTCCTTTGAACTGGTATGAAACCCTGACAAACTGGCTGGAAAGTATTGGGCTGGTTCAATCTAGCGCTGACCCGTGTCTCTACACTCACGCAGCCCGCTGTCTTGTTGTTTTCTTCCACGTAGATGACTTAATTGTGGCTGGGGAAGTAGAATGGTTTGAAAAGGAGTTCTTAGTGAAGTTTCCCCATTCTTCTGCACATCCACCTGATACAATTCTGGGGATGGAATACACTTGAAGAGGAAACTCTATCTCTTTAAATCAATTATGGCTTATTGAAAAGACCCTTGAGGAGCTGCAACTATCAAACATCAAGCCAGTTCTTACCCCCCTGACGCCAGGGATTCAATTGGTTCTGGCCACTCCCGACAAACAAATTGAATTTCAGAAGCTAGGTGTGAAATTCACAAAATTTACCAGTCTGCTTAACTATCTAGCCTGCCGGTGTGGTGCTCCAAAACCTAACCTATAGCCATCAGACTCACTTTTATAGTATAAATACAGCACTAATCCTCAAAATAACCTCAAAAATGGATTCTAGACCTAAAATAACCCCTAGTCACTCAGCCAAAGTACCCCTCTATCTCTCATGGATTAGAAGATACTGCCCAATAAGGTGTTACAGCTCAGTGAAATACATATGGACATACCCTGGATGCCTTCAAGTACATACCACATAAAGTAAACCCATACACCACTCAAACTCCTCACCAGTATATACATAATTAATATATGCAAGGCACTGCATGAATAACCAAACAAATCACCTGTATACACAGCAATATATGCAAGACACTGCATGCAGAGGCTGTACATCATCATACAGGACATAATACAGAAGCAATATATGCAGGCACATGCAGTACAGAAGCAATATATGCAGGGCACTGCCTGCAGAACCAAACAAACAACCCATAACCACAAGTCAGCCACCAGGTGGCAGCCCCCCCTGATGTCTCTAAATAGAGGGCCTCTCTCCCCCATCCAGGTCCCATCAGATCCCACACATCCCCCCAGGCACCCAGCCTGGGGTGGCCACCCTTATAAAGGGTATTCCATCATCCACCATCATCTTCATCAATCATCATCATCATCAATCATCATCATCAGTTATCAACTATAGGCTCAACCATTTCAACCTTTATTCAAATCATCACCTGTAACATCAAGGGAGTACTCATCAGTAACCAATAAAACAACATAAAGAATATATAAAGGATAAGACTAGAGAAAGGATTCTTCCCTTACTCAGCTTCTATCCACCAGGTCACCTATCTGTTCCATCATTTCTTCCTTATCAAGCTTGAATACATTGATCCTAGGTCTGATAGAGACTACTATAGTAGCAACTCTATTTGAAAATCAGCCACCAATCTCTTTTCTTTTATTGTTTTGAGACTACTATAGTACACAGAGGGGCAGGCAATTCAAAACCACCCTTAGTATTCCTCCATCTTATTTGTAGTTGCAATACTAAATTCCCCCTCAAGTGACTGCCAGCAAGCTATTTGCTAAACTTTACCCAATCCCAAAGGAGTCTCCACACCGGACTCGACCAGATATCTCAGCAGCAGCCTCTATCTTGTCTCAGTTTAATCAGAATCCCGGTATTTTGCATTGGAAGGAGGTGTTTCACGTGTAGAAATACCTGGCGGGTACTCTGAAAGCATCCCTGACGCTGTGTCCGCAGGGGGATGGGCCCTTGAGCATCTACAGTGACTCAACCTGGGCCAATGATCCACATTGGCGGCAATATCAAACAGGCTATGTGATTTTCTGGAGATCCAGGCCTATTGCCTGGAAGAGCATAAAACAGTGCAATATCACACTTTCATCAACGGAGGCAGAACTAAATGCGCTGACCAATGCAGCACAGGAATCACTTTGGATTGAATCGGTGATAGATGACTTGTGGTGGGACTTGGTGCAACATCCAGCCAAATTCCTAGTGGATAACAAGGGTCTGGTTGAAAAATTATGCCATTTTGGTTCAAACTCAAAGAACAAATAAATTGACATGAAACTCAAGTGGCTCCGTGATCAACTTTCCAATGACAAGCTTCAAATCACTCTCATCACCACGGATTCCATGGTTGGTGATGCACTGACAAAGGCATCCAGCAAACACAGTTTGGAACTTCTGAAATCAAAATGTTTTGCTTCAGGATTTCACTGAATTATGGGGGGGTGTTGGAATTGGAATTGAATGATTGAAATAGAGAGAGTGCAGTTTTCCATATTCATTTTATTTTATTTTATTCTTATTCATTTCTTCTCTACCTTCTTTCCTCTTATCTTCCCTCACCTTGAGTCTCCCTCACCTTGAGTCTTCAACCACTTTTTTTTCCTCAAAAGCACCTAAAGTGACACGCGCAGGGTTAGAATGATTTATGCATATTCATCTGGCTAGTCTTTTGATGTCTGTTAAAGGGACAACCGGCAAAGATCTTTGAAGTCTTTTTCTTTTCCTTCTTCTCCCACCAGAATTTCACTTTATTAATCTCTTCTGTCTTGTAAATCTGTCATTCAAGATCAAGAAGCAAGTGAACTAGTCTGGTCATCAAAGATCACTCCAAGTAATTTGGTGCAATCATCATTTAATTTATCTTCTGCAAAAATTCTTCTAATCTATTCATCTTTACCATCAGATTTTGTGCTTTCATCCTTACTTGAAGCGTGTGCTAGGTCTTACCATTTTCTTTGTTGGAGTATCTATTAACCTGTGTCATTTCCACCCCTTGGGTAGGACTTGTCTTCTTATATCTTGCTCAACTTCATTTGCAGTCTCTTCTCTAACACAATGAAACAGTTCCTGGTTTGTTACCTTTAAATAGTGTTCTGTGAAAACTTGGATATTATTTTTTTTCTCATATCTCAACCATTTCTAGCGCTCTTTTGGATGGATCAAGATATTTTTCAAATCTTGAACCATTATCAAGATCAAGGAATGGCCATTCTTCTGTCTCAATTTACTTGCATTCCTTCTTTCTCAATATCTTCAAATTCAAGATGCAGACTAGGGACAGTCTGTAAGTTGGGGAGAGATGTGGTGAAAAATTTGGGAAACCATGTAAAAGGGGGAATTTTTTTCAATTTTTTGATATACACTCTTTCATCCAACTTCCATAAAAAAAAAGAAATAAATTGCGTCTCTTTGGCAATCCCTCTATTTTCTGTATCATCTTCTCATTGTGCTAGTGGTCTGGGTAGGGGTCTCTACAGGCTTTCAAATCACCAGATACACTGTTCATTTACTCCTCCTTGCATGCTCCCTCAGCCCAATCTTTGGTCAAATGCGCTGAGGCGGCCATCCTCATCATCCAATACTCTTTTTACATCTGGTAATTCCAAGCTCTGGGAAGGCCACCAGCTCACAGTGTCTGCCAACAACGCCAATGACCCCTTCCCATCATTGTGTCACGCCTCGCACTTAGGGATTATTGTCTTCATCACTTTGACATATCCTCTCCTCAACACCATCTACCTCAGTCTATAAGCGTGACACAAATAAAGCACAACATCAATGGTGGAATCCGCTTACTTCCTCTGGATCGCCTTGACCTTCCAATCTTGGCTACCAACTCAGTATATACTTGAAAACTTCGCAGTTAACTCCATACCGGTCGGCCATCCATTACAAGATCCAGTCTCCTTCCCTGGCCCATCAACAGCCTTGGAATTCCATCTCTGGTCACGCACGTTTTGTTAGTTTGCATCTACATCTAAGTAAGCCATCATTACTGTACAGTTTTCAATTGGACTAGTACCTACCCTGCATACACTATTACCTCTCACTTGTATTACCTTCAAAGTCATTCGCTCCTGTCTCAATTCATCATACATTTGTACACTCTGATTCTATTGTCTTGCACTTACGCCATGACCTTGGATATGATTGTACTATTGCTCTATTTCCTATCCCGTTCCTGTCACTCCTTTGTCTCACCGCCTTCAACTGTAGTTGGCTCCCCATCAGGTTGTATCTATTCAATTTGGATTACCTTATAAAGGCTACCCCCTTGCCTGATGATTGTCTCCTCAGTTAGTTAATTTCATACGTTCTCGCATTTTACTACAACCCAGTTATCACATCAGACTTGGGTTGAGTTTCCCTTCTCAGAACACACTCCATTCCTCTTGCCATTGGCCGAGTGGCATCACTAAGTTTGCACTTTGCAAGTGAGTCTTGCTATTTGCACTTGCCCTCGCACTCAGCATTCCTCCGCGCTCACAATCATCTAACAATTGCCCTATAGTACGTGGGGTGGTTGTGTGACAGTAAATGAACTAACTCAACTCATGTATTGTAGCTTGCCAACCTATAGTAGGCTTCTTCTTCTCAATGTAACGTACTTGCTCAACCGGGAACGCTTCCTTTGCCCCTTACAATGATGATATCCATTGGGTAGGTAGAACCAGCGCTCCTTGGGCCCAACAAACCTTAGATCCCGTTCCTCCCTCTAAATTGCCATCTGTTGAACCCCTCAATGATCCTTGGACCCCTCCACGGGATGTTACGGCGGACCCTCTTGCGGAATTTGCAGATTCCAATCATTCTTCCAATGAAACCTTGACTCGTGGTAGACCAGGGGTTCGCACTACTGCTCCCAAGCCCAATGCTTCAACCCTGCTTTTGACTTTGATCCAGGCCCTCACTCATGGTGCCCCGCAACCTAGTCCGGGTACTCCTAGCTTTTGCACTCCGGGCATGAAGCAACCTGATCACTTTATGGGAGAACACCCTCATAAGCTTAGATCCTACCTACAGTCCTGTAAAATCATCTTCTCAAACAACTCCAACAATTTCCCTTCCAATAGAAATAAAGTTATATATTCTTTGTCCTTCTTAGGAGGTAGAGCCTTGCAGTGGTTCAAACCGTACCTTGAACCTTTGTCCAACAACAGTCCCACGTGTATTCAAAACAACTGGGACAGGTTTGAGCAACAACTGTTCACCCTGTTTGGCAACCCCAATGAAGTTCAAAACACCAAATAAAAACTTAATATTCTAGTTATGAAGCAAAACAGCAGAGCTTCCGTTTATATTTCTCACTTTCAAACCTTGCAGTCTTGCATCCAGTGGAACAAGGCTGCTCCTCTATTCCATTTCCAAAAGGGTCTACCGGCACGCTTAATTGAACAGATTGCAGTTGGGGGGCATAAGACAACCTTGCTCCAGCAGCTAATTGATTGAGTGATTGAGCTTGATAATGGCTATCACAACAAGAATTTCTCTTGGAAAAACAACCATAGACCATCCACCTTGGCCCCGAGGGTCAAAGACTCCTCAAAGCAAAATGCAAGGAACCCAAAACCATCCAAACCAACCCCGACTTCAAACTCAAACTCAAAAGGGAAAACCGTCACAAAAACTGCAAAGTTCTTGGAAAAAGAAACCAGGATGCTCCAGAAAGTGTCAGCTTGCTACTATTGCAGAACAAGCTACAAAAGTAACAAAAATAACATAAAAATAATAATAATGAAATTAACCTAAGAAGGAGTAGGAAAACCATGAATATTATAACGGAAATGGATTCTCCACCCAAAATTAGGTAGGGTCACTCACTGATCCCACCCTTGAAATCCAACTCCTTATATTTTTAAATAATTAAGGAAAGAAAAACCAAAATACTACGGCTCCATCATTGAGCTTTTTGGCAATTTAAATATTTCACACACATTGTAACATATAGGTTTCACACCTAAAATTCATTCAGAAATGAGGTGTTGTGTATATTTTAGGAGTTACAGACGGAAATGTGTTTTGTCACAATTCCCGCATGCAGCCGCAGCAGCCAATCCACCCACGCGCGGCTGAGATACAGCCTTGTCACACCGTTGGGGTTGTGTACGCAGCCCTGGGCCTCTGACAAGTATGCAGCCGCGGGACTACGGGTTGACAGAGTGACAGGCGGCCTGAGAGGCTCAGGTACCGCGTAAACAGGCTACAACCTACACAGGAACTTTCTACATATGTAATAAATGCTCCCATGGATAGTAGACTTTCTTAAAATACATAATATTAAATAAAAACACATAAATAATCCCTACACGTATTTGTTACTTAATATAATGCAAAGTACCAAGAATTTTGAAAATAAGACAATGACAACTTCTAAAAATATATTAAAATAATTTAATATACTTTTATGAGAATTGCTAGACATCAATATCTTCGTGACATACTAAGGAAAAGAATGATGTAAAGATATTACATGAATTCACATGACTTATATTTTTATGTAATTATCTTAATAAATCAACTGGAACTCGAAAATAAAGAGTAAAATCAATATTATGACTTTTAGTCCAGTTATATAGTACATAATGAGATCTTACCTGACATCAAGATGCCCGCAGAAATGTCTTTTAATATAATTATTAAATTACTGGGAACATTTACTAAGGATAATTAATGAAATAATACATAAATAGGACAGATTAGTGTTATTCACACGTCCTGATGTCTATTATAAGGTGGAATAATTCCCATACCCTGGGGAATTAAATGCTACCCGTGCTATAGCACCAAGAAAACATGACAGGCTACCCTTTGTTACCCTTCTAGCCTTATTTTCCGTCCCTTTGAGCACCTACAACCCTCAGAAGAACAATATTGGGACTCTAAAAGCTATAAATAAAGAGCTCTTCTGAGGATGTTGATGGGAAGAGACCCAGTAATATTCATATCCAGACGCCGTGCCAAGGTAATCAAGTACTTATAAGAGATAAGTAAGTGATTTATGGCAATGTCTGATCAGTAATATCCGTCCTCAAACCTGTTTTTATCAATTAAAACTGCTGAACAACCTTATAACCCCAGTATACAGGTTTAACCCATCAGTACACGTCTCAAACAGATACCCAAAGGATTTAATAAAATACCAGTGAGTCTTATTATCCTTTCTCTTTCGTGGTAGCTTGGCTACAAGGCCCTACCACTCCATTGTGTATTTTATATACATATTATCTTTGGGTAAAATGTTCTTTAAACTAAAGAGCCCAAAGTAACCAGGACTATGTGTTTTCATACTGAAATCCCTGAAGAGAGGTGTTAAAGATCCCCAATATAATTGTGGCCCCTCTAAAAATATTTAATAATCAATTTATTCATATTGATTTAAAACAATAAAAAATAACCAAACCACTTAACCTTGCAATAAGCTTAATCCAAATATTCTAAAGTTTTTTGCTGCATTTATTAAATAATATATTTATTATTTACTCTATCACCTCTGGTAGCTAAAGGATAGCAAGGGTCTTGGCATCCAGGAGGCTGACAGAACAAGGAAAGGCTACAAAGGGAGAAGAATGGGCTGTGTATTTATTGTGGAGGAAAACATGATGTTGACAGTTGTGCAAGGCGGTTAGCGCGTGAAGCAGCTAAGCAGTCAAAAAATTATCTGGTAGTTTTTAATACTTGCAAGGAAAACTACACATTATCTAAATCACCGCAAGTAAATCTTTGCACTTGCAAGTCACTAGGTGCTCCTAGTTTGAGATTTATCCTATTACATTCCAACAACACCCCTTATTGAGTTTTACTTGATTCCAGCGCTAATGTTTCCTTCATCAGTGAATCTTTTGCCACTTCCAAAAATCTTACGCGTTCCAAGATAGAAAAATTTCCTATCTATTTAGTAAGTAGTGCGACTGAACCGTCTTATTGGGTCTCCCAAAAGGCAAAATGGACCTTTGCATTCTCCCATTTCCCCAGCTTTGAATGGGATTTATTTGTCTTGGCTATACCCGGAATGGATGATACCATTCTAGGCCATGATTTCCCAGTTTACTGGAATCCAGATGTGAATTGGCAAGAAGGAGTAATTAAACTTTGAACCTCTCACCCCCAGACCGCTAATCTTTCTGTCAAACAGGAATTAAACAGCCTACCTGACACTGTCATTGAGTTGGATGACACTTTTCTGCCAGGAGATTTGCAATATCCTGACCTTCATTCCCAAGTTCCCTCTTCAAATTTAGGATTCATTGCTTACCTATCCAGCTTACCTCTTTCCTGTTTCTACAAAGAGAAACAGAAACCAACCAAACGGTGTATCTTGAGATCCCTAATCCTCTTGCATCATGCAAACACCTCAAACCCGGTGCTCAAAGATGACAAGATTGAAGATTTAGAAATCATTCAAGAGTCTTTACCTTCAGTTTATCATGAATTTGCTGACGTCTTCTCAGCTGCAAGAGCGGATAAACTGCCTCCATCCCATTCTTACAATCACAAGATCAAACTTACTGGCCCACCTCCGACACCAGGACCAGTCTACTCTCTCTTGACGCAAGAATCAATTGTGCTTCAAGAATACATTGCGGAAAATGTAGCAAAAGGATTTCTTCAATCAAGCAATTCAAATAACGGTTCACCTGTCATATTTGTTCCAAAAAAGAACGGTCAACTTTGCCTTTCTGTTGACTACAGGAAACTGAACCAGGTAACCCGGAAGAATGCCTATCCAGTACTGCCTAAGTCACATCTCCTCACCCTCTTCCATGGAGCTGCTTATTTCTTGAAGTTAGACCTTTGAGGTGCCTATAACCTAATTCGCATTAAAAAAGGTCGTGAGTATTTGACCGCAATGAGAACCCAGTTTGGCAGTTATGAGTATACCGTCATGCCTTTTGGCCTCTGTTACGCTCCTTCCACTTTTCAACATTTTTTCAATGACATTTTCTCCAATCTTGTAGGTAAATACCTCGTGGTATATCTAGATGATATACTAGTCTAATCAAGGAACCTTGAAGATAACATTGCACATGTGCAAGAAGTGCTGCAGCAACTTTGCAAGAATGACCTGTTTGCCAAAGCCTCCAAGTGAAAATTCCATTCCTCTTCCCTTTGGTTTCTAGCTGTCATAGTCTCGCAGAAAGGAATATCAATGGACCCAGCCAAAAGCAAACACATATTGGACTGGCCCCCACCTTCTTCCATTGAATCCCTTCAAGTTTTCCTTGGTTTCAGTAATTTTTACAGGAGGTTCATTGAGCGTTACACCGAGAAAACTGTGAATCTTACTAACCTTCTTCAAAAAGACACTCCTTTCGTTTTTACAAACCAGGCTGCTTTGGAGTTCAAAGCTCTGAAGAAAGCATTCACCACTGCTCCGATACTTGCTCACTTCAATGAGCTATCTCGCACTATTGTCAAAACAGACGCAAGCTACTATGCAATCGCAGGAGTAATCTTGCAGTTCTCTTCCTCCACTTCTCTCTTTCACCCCGTAGCTTTTGAGTCTTGCAAGTTTCTTGCTGCAGAGCTCAACTATGAGATTCATGACAAGGAACTTCTCGCAATTGTTTATTGCTTAAAGAAATGGAGTTCATACCTTTTGAGCCTTAGAGAATCCTTTGAGGTTTTAACTGATCATAATTCTTTAAAGTATTTCATGAGCTCAAAAGTCCTCACACGTAGACAGGCACGATGGGCCAAATACCTCTCTGAGTTTGACTTTACAATCACGTACCGCCCTGGGAAACAAGTGGTAGTCCCTGATGCTTTATCATGTCAGGACAATGTTTACCCAGGGGGGGGGGGGAGCACCTTCGCCAAAAACAACCCTGAAAACGTTAGGACACTCTTCTCAACCCAATCTGCCCAACTCAGTTTGATCATTTCTCACTTACAAGATTTGCCTTCCAAACTCCGACAAGCTCAAGGCAACAACCCAAAGTGCATAGAACTTTGCAAGAGTGCAAGCTTATTAGATAGTAGTTACAGTATTGATGATAATGACTTCTTAGTCTATGATAATCGTATAGTAGTACCAGATAATTCTTGCATTAAGTTAGATATCTTCAAGTCACGGAATGATTCTCTGCTTGCTGGTCATTGTTGTGGTGCCCCATCCTGGACACCATGGCCACCTTAAGACCTTGATCCAAAAACTGTTGCGCAAATGTACCGTCCGGCATCTAAAAAAAAAAAAAAAACAATTCCAGCTCATCCTCAGGTTCATCCGCATTCTCATCCTTGCGCGTCCTGCGTCCCTCATCCGCATTTTTATTGTCGTGCGCTGCTCACCGTCATCATTGCGCATTGCTCATCTATCATTTCCCCGCCTCCTTATCCTTGCGCGTCCCAATCTCTTATCCAACCGCCGCGCGTCCCAATCTCTTATCAAACCGTTGCGTGGCGCTCATTCTGATCATTATTGTTGCGCGGCGCTCATCCATGACTTACCGAATCCATCCCGACCGCACCTAGAAGCCTTTGTCCAATCCTTGGATCCGTCAATCTCCCTTGATCTATCAGTTGCCAATCTCAAGCCCGTCAGGATTTACTCAACCGGCTCAAGCGACTTCCTATCCGCCCTTCCGCGCTCTCACAAACTTAATCCGTCACCTTTCCGGGGACTCTCCCACCCACTTCCGCCTTTGGACAAGGGGTGGAGAGTGTCAACTACCACCAGCGGACATCCGGGGCGGTCCATTTCATTTTCCTTTCCCACCCCGTCTGCCTTTGGACGAGGGGTGGGTGATTCCAGTATTGTTGCGCAAGCCCATCCACGGCGGACGCGAGTGACCACATGATTTTCTTTCCTTTTCCGCTCCATTTGTAGAATCCGTTGTACATAGTCTAACAGGGCCTCCTGCCCATAAAAGGAAGGGCTCTACCCTGCCTTTTAGATCCATCATTGAATGATCACAGCATGAAATCAGCACACACCTTGATCCTTCAGCCTCCATACTCAACCCTTGATCCTTGATCCTTATCACCAACCAATAGCCTTGCTGGTTGAAGAAAAATCCTGCCTGTTGGAATTTTTTTTTGAGTGTGTTATACCACTCCTTGATCCCTTTCTCTGACCATACTGGTCCTGATCCTTGATCATCTTTCTGGAGCCAATCACAATTTGTTGAAGAGGTCTTATTAAGCTTAAGACCTGGATTGTTATACCTCCCCTTATCTTCTTTGGAGTTGCATTCTGCCAGCCTACTCTTGAGTCCCTTGAGAAGTGTTGAGGTTATCCTTGCTTCAAATCAGTTACTGTTTGCTTTAGAGCTTCTTAAACATTGTGCTTTGTCTTGTACAGCCACCCTCAGTTATCAGGTAACCTTCAAGCGCTTGATTGCGGAGAGTTGGGTAGGTTCATTGATAACCTGGAGGTTGCTTGGGTTTGAGTTGATCATTCCCAATCTTCTGCTGACAACCAGATTTATTAGCTTGTGGGCGTTGTTTAGATACAACATCTTTTGTTCTTTGAACTCTAAGCAGACTTTAACTTCTTTTGTTCAAGTTTTTCCCTGCATAATCTTGTCTCAGATAGTGCTGTTCCATTGCTAACAAAATATTATCATCTTTATCCTCTACTCCTTGATTCCTAATTTACCAGGTTCTGGACCTTGATCTTGGTTAAATTTAAATATTTTTGTAACACTCAGGAGGGCAGCCTAAAAAAGCACCTATCCCCTCCACAGAACTGCCAACGCTGTGGTGTTGTATTTATAACCCCAGATCGAGAGCTGCGTCGCAGGCTGCGCGCTCAGCAGTTGGGTAGGTTGGGCTCAGCATCTGGCGTGCGCGCGGTCTCAGCAGTGCCTGCTGCGGGCTCAGCAGCAGTCGCGGCGGGCTCAGCAGTAGGGGCTGCGGGGCTCAGCACCAGGTATGGGTCGGGCCTACCTCAGGCGGCGCCGGACCGCAACCCGCCCGGAAGAAGCGGACCAAGTGATGGAGCCGGCCCAACCAAGCTTGCGGGTGGCTAGTCCGGAAGGCAAGGGCGGGGCGATCATGGGCTATACACGCTGGGGAGGCCCGCGTGGGCATAAGCGTGGGCCAACCCGCAGATCGCGGGATTTGCAGACGGCGCGGACGGAAACACGGGGGGCTCCGAGTAGGGCGCGGTGGAGGGCCGCGCCATGAGAAGGACAAACCGGGCTACGTTAATACTGAAGGGCAAGGGATGGAGGGATAGGGTTGGGCTAGGGTTCTGCGGCTTAGGGTTGTATATTTCATCACTTGTTCTTGTTGTTTGTGGTTGTACTTAGGCTAGGGTTGAGGGGGGGGACTTAAGACATCACCCTCAACTCCGGGTTGGGGAGGATCATCATCTTACGGATTGGGGAAGGAAGGAATCTCATCATATCATCACTCTCTCTTCTTAAAAAAACTCATCGCGCCCAATCATCTTACAGACGCTAGACCAATAATTTCCGGAACTCAGGACAACTTGCAAAGGTAACTCTTCTTAAGTTTCCACAACGCCCTGCGCCATTTGGAGTCTTACATTGTGGGCAGCATAAAACCTACCAATTGATTGCACAAGACTTCTTATGGCCTGGTATAACCAAAGAAGTAAAAGACTATGTTAGCGCGTGCTATGATTGAAATCGTAAAAATTCCTCAAATCACCGGAAGTATGGGCTGCTCCAGCCACTTCCAATTCCGCCTCATCCTTGCCACTTGCTTTCTATGGATTTCATCTCTCAATTACCTTCTTCTAGTGGATATGATGCTATTCTAGTAGTAGTAGATTGCTTCTCAAAGATGGCTTTATTTCTGCGCAGTAATGTGACAGCCTCTTCAGAAGACTTAGCCAACTTGTTCATTGAATATTTATTTTCAAAACATGGTCTCCCTGATAATATAGTTAGTGATTGTGGATCCCTGTTCCTCTCGAGCTTCTGGACCTTGCTATGCCAACATTTGAAGATCACTTGCAATTTATCAACGGCGTACCACCCAGAAACAGACGGGTAAACCAAGAAAGTTAATCAGATTCTTGAACAATATCTTTGAATGTACGTTGCCTATCAACAAGACAACTGGTTGCAATGGCTCCCACTAGCCCAGTTTGCCTACAACAACTCCACTCATTCCTCCACCAAACAGTCGCCCTTCCAAAATCTTTATGGTAGAAACCCAATTTTCTCTTCCCTTCACGTAGCACGTTCTCAACCTGCTTCCAATTAACTTGAAAAAATTCAATCCCTTCAATTGCAACTTTGAACCAACCTTGAAGAAACCAGTGCTATAAAGAGAAATCAGACCGACTTTGCACTACGGCTCCAACCTTCGCAGTAGGAGATCAAGTGTGGCTCAATGCTTGCAATATTTGCAGTACTTGCCCAACCCGCAAACTCTCCCAAAGAAAGCTTGGCCCCTTTAAAGTAGAATCAGTCATCTCCCCTAACGCCTTTAAACTTACCTTACCTGAAAAATGGAAAGGTATCCACCCGGTCTTTCATGTGTCTCTCCTAGAGCCAGCTCAATTCCTATACCCAAGCAAGAATCATCCCCCTCCCAAACCGGTCACTGTCCTCGATCATCAAGATTTGGAAGTAAGTGTTAACTAAAGACCCAGAGGAGCTGCGCAGTTTCCGTTGCACAGATTCCCGACTGTAGTCGTAAGAGCTCCAGGCGTCCTCTCGGACCCAAACGACTAGATCCCCTGAGGAACCTGATCAATGAATCCACACCTCAGTCTCCGCTCTCTCTCTTGATCCAAATCCCCTCTCAGTCACTTCCGTATCCCTGTCTCACCACCTCACCCTTACCGAACGCAGTGACGCACGCGACCCCACCTTGGCGACGTAGCTAACTCCAGGAGGAGTAACTTCGACTAGATCCTCCACCACGAGCTCCACGTCAAGCCCGCTAGCAATGCCTTTGACCTAGGTGACCTATTGCATTCACTACCTCTCTTGTTTTCTTTCTTTTGTCTCCATTATCTTCAATCTCTGTCATCCATGACTTACACTCATTTATGTCTTCTTTATCCCAATCATGTACTCAGACTATACTTTTACAAGAGTTGATGATTGAATTGAAATAAAGAGACACTCAAGAAACTTAACATGGTAGCAAGAGTCCACTCTTGATTCAACAAAACCAACTCTTGAACAGATAAACGGTCAAAGAATTCCAGGCACCCCCAATGGCTGAAAGTTCAGGACATCCCATTCACATCCCTAACTCCGACAACTCCGACAATGACTACTCCACAAAATATAAAATAATAAAACTAAACAGACACAATTGGCACGACTGGAAGAATGCTTTTGAAGACATCATCATTGGAAAAGGTCACAAAGAGATCCTTGACAACAAGTGGATAAAAGCCAACTTGGAAACAAAGACTTACCGACAAAAGAATGCCCTTGCTCTCAGCCTCCTGAGGAACTAGGTCGAAAAGGACCTTCTATCCTGCGTCAAGTCCAGCAAGTCCAATTTTAGCAAAGCCTACAAGCTTCTAGCAAGTGAATGCGGAGAAAACTTGCTGATTGTCATAGGTGATGCTCTCATCCGGCTAGTCAACATCACGTACAAACCGGGTAGAAGCCTACGAGAACACACATCAATGTTCAAGGACGCCTATGTCAATCTCACTGAGATGATAGAAGGACAGCCAACTGAGGACCAAATCATGAAAGTATCCTTGGCCCTGGCGGCAGTGTTCTACATCAAGAGTCTGAGACAGGACAACTTAATCTCGAACATCACCTTGACCCTGTACGATATACAACCCTTTACGCTAGAGGCAGTATTGACTCGGGTGTTACTTGAGGACTCACGACAAGAGTCTAATTCTGCTGACTCAAGCTACTACGCCCAGAACTATTCGCCTTGATCCCTTCAAACCTAACGTAATACCCAGGTCAACAGGGTCAACAAGACTCCTCCACCTCCGGCTTTCCGTCCTTGCTCTGTTGCTCCCACAAGGAGAAATCCTCAACATCTCTCACAGCCTACATCCCTTGCATCCCAAATAGAACGGCTGGACCCCAAGCTCAAGCTTCTTTGGTCACAACACTCCGTGAACGTAGCTGAGGAATGCACGGAAGAGACGACGGAGGAGGATATGACCAACGAGGCGCTAATGACCGCGGACCAGTCTACCAACCCAGACAACTGTGGATTCCTCATATGCAAAGACACTCTCTATAACACCTCGATCACCAGCAACCCCAGGTGCAAATTAGTCTACAACTCGGGAGCATCAAGATCTACCGTCTGCAACATATCACTCCTAGATGATCCCACTCTGGTCACAAAACAACTGAATACCTACGGGGCTGCATAAAAATTACGCACATTGGAAAGCTCAACATAGGAGGAACGACTATATATCCCGTGTTCTACGCTCCAAACGGACCACGTAATCTCATCTCCGCTAGTCAGCTTGAAGATCACAGTCTGCGGGTGGTTCACAAGCATCGCACGGTCCTTGTCAAACTGGCCAATTGAATAGTCTATTGATTCCCACGCATAGGTAATCTTTACATCTCCTACCACTCCCCTCCATCTCCGTCCAAACTCTGCCTTGCAAATGTAACCAATAACAACGTGGATTGGCACATCACTCTTGGACACCCGTCAGACGCATACCTCAAAAAGTTCCTTATATATGTCTCCACGGCATTGCAATACAAAAACCCTTCCCGTCCACAAGCCATTGCAACATCTGCTCCGAGTGCAAAATCCAGCGCAAGTCACACTCCAATCCGTTACCTGTGTCATTGAAGCCATTCCAATGCCTCCATCTGGACATTCTCCAGATCACCCCTCCTTGCAAACAGTCGGCCTCGTACATCCTCGCGATCATCGACAATTTCTCCAGATTCAATTGAATATACATCCTTAAGAGCAAATCCGACGCCAAGGAGAGAATCATGAGCTATATTCACAAGATAAGGAATCAACTAGAAGTCACTCCGGCATTCTTATACTGCAACTGGGGGGGCAAATTCTTGTCGACAAAGCTCCGCGACTTCCTGTCAACCCGAGGCATTGTTCTGGAACAGGGACCCCCAGATTTGCCACAATCAAATGGGTTGGCCAAACGGTTCAACCAAACCATCTTGACTAAAATGAGGTGCGTACTGGCGCAATCCAAGGTGACAATCAATTACTGGGACAAAGCCGCGAGGTACTCATCAATGCTCATCAACATGCTACCATCCTCGTCCCTTGGCTGGAAATTGCCGGTTAGCACTCTACTTGGTGTCAATGCAACTTTGGAACCCGTCCGCAATGTACTGACCTTAATCCCGTTTGGCCTTAAGGTGCACGTTCACAGCCCCCCTGCGTCCAAAATCAAAGTAAGGTCCAAACCGCTCCTTTTTCTGGGGTACAAACCGCACTCGGATGCCGGCAGATTTCTGGATCCAACCAAACGGAAAGTGGTGGTAAGCCATGATTTCACGCCTACACGGGTTGTTTTCCCATATAACTCCGCCCAGTCCCTCAAGAAATCTCTGTCTTTGCTCCCGCAGACTATCTCTTGGATGCCTGTTGTTTCAAACAATGACCCGCCTGCTACCTCCTCCGAGCTCATACCAATCTCTTGGTCCCGCGCCCACAAGGCCCACCGTAATGCTGAATCTACCACCCCCGGCGTTCCGGAGACTTCCTCACCCCCAATCTCACGTCATACACCCCCATCCAGCCCAGTCGACGTTGCCCCAGGAACAAACTCTCCGGAAACACTCCCCTTACCTGCCCCTGCGCCGAAAGGTTACACTTATGTACCCTACTATGACAAGGCCACCCGAGATGTCTTGTCCAATATCAACGTCACGGCTATCTTGTCTGGTTCAAGGCGACCGCGTGTCTCTCGGCTCAATGACAACAACACGGAAGAGGATGCCCTTATCAGTGAGGTGATTTCAGTAGAAAAGGCTCTCGGGGACCCAGACAAACAACCCAAGTGGATGGAGTCAATGGCAAATGAAAATGAATCACTTCTGATGCACGAGACGGGTACGCTTGTTCCCCAACCTAAAGATGATAAAGTCATTGGTGGCATGTGGCGGCTGGCTTGGAAAAAGAATGAATTCAGTGAGATTACCCGGCGGAAATCAAGATGGGTTTGCTTTGGTAATCACCAGGAATACCCCCGGCATTACCTCAACACCTACTCCTTGGTTGGTTTTAGTGAGTCCCTTAGAGCTCTTCTCTCCCCCACGGTTCAAAATGGGTGGCATGCGTTTCAATTTGATGTCAAAACTGCCTTTCTCTATGGAAACATCAACGCGGATATCCACATGGCGCAGGTGGCGGGTTTTGAAGTACCGGGTAAGGAGGACTGGGTGTGGAGACTAAACAAGTCCCTGTATGGCACCAAGCAGGCCCCAAGGTGCTGGCGTACTCACCTTACAAAGACGCTCTTGTCGCTTGGGATGGCTCCATTGCCTGGCGATGAATAAATCTTTGTGAACCAGACTAAGTCAATGCGGATGCACCTCCATGTGGATGACGGCCTGGTTGTAGGCTCTGACAGGGATGATATTGAACGGTTCCTGAAGCTCCTGGGGGGGACTTACAAGATAAAACTCCAAGAACGTCCAACCCAGAACTTGGGCTACACCCTTGAGTGGAACCTGGACGGCTCTCTCAAACTTCACCAACGCGACTTCACCAAGAAGGCGCTGAAAGACTTTGGTTTTGAACACCTCAATGCCGTGAAAGCCTCTGCCCCAATGAATATACACAAGGTAGTGGCACAAGACTCACCCAAGTTTGACATCAAGACCATGCAGAAGGCATTGGGTATCCTAATACACCTGGCTATTCACACAAGACCCAACATTCAATTTACGGTCAACTTGCTGTCTCAGTTTGCCAACAAGCCAACTCAAGCCCAGTGGAAGATGGTGAAGCACCTATTTTGGTACCTACAAGGAACAAAGTCGGTGGGCCTCCTGTTCACCAAGTCCGCCGACCCACGAGATCAGCTGTGTGGATGGGCAGACGCTGACTACGGCAGGTCCATTACCACCCAAAAGTCAACATCCGGCTATTTGATCACTCTGTTTGGCAACCCCATAAGGTGGACCACGAAGAAACAATTGATTGTTGCCCAATCCACTACGGAGGCGGAATTCGTGGCAATCAACCTGTGTGCAAAACAAATCAGGTGGCTATCCACTCTCATCATTGGACTTGGTATCCCAATATTGAAACCAAAGATCAAAAACGACAACCAGGGGGCCAACTTTATAAGCAAGGAAGCCCAACTGAACCCAAACTCACGACACATCAAGATCCGGTTTCAGTATGTAAAAGATCTCGTCTCCAAGTCTCTACTCTCTGTCAAACACACGCCATCCGAGGATATGATTGCCGACATACTCACAAAGCCCCTTGGGTACGTCAAAGTGGTACAGGCCAGGCTCCAACTACACCTCACCTCTGCCGAATCTAGGAGGAGTGTTAACTAAAGACCCAGCGGAGCTGCGCAGTTTCCGTTGCGCAAATTCCCAACTGTAGTCGTGAGAGCTCCAGGCGTCCTCTCGGACCCAAACGAATAGATCCCCGGAGGAACCTGATTGATGAATCCACCCCTCAGTCTCCGCTCTCTCTCTTGATCCGAATCCCCTCTCAGTCACTTCGGTATCCCTTTCTCACCACCTCACCCTCACCAAACGCAGTGCCGCACGCAACCCCACCTTGGCAATGTAGCTAACTCCAGGAGGAGTAACTTTGACTAGACCCTCCACCACGAGCTCCACGTCAAGCCCGCTAGCAGTGCCTTTGACCTAGGTGACCTATTGCATTCACTACCTCTCTTGTTTTCTTTCTTTTTTCTCCATTATCTTCAATCTCTGTCATCCATGACTTACACTCATTTATGTCTTCTTTATCCCAATCATGTACTCAGACTATACTGTTACAAGAGTTGATGATTGAATTGAAATAAAGAGACACTTGAGAAACTTAACAGTAAGCCATATTCTGGATTCTAGGTTATGCAAAGGAAAACTTCAATACCTCATTGAACGGTCTGGCTTCCAGTCCAACAAAGATTGCACCTCGTGGGAACCAGCCCATCACCTTTGCAATTCTCCCAATCTGATTTGAGATTTCCAAGCAAGCTACCCTTGTAAACCTTGACAATCATGATTCCATCCCATCCAATCCCATTCCATTCCATATTCCATCCCATCCAATCCCATTCCACCCCACGTTCCATCTCATCCACCCATTCCATTCCACATCTCCATTCCATCAATCAATCCCTCCATCTCATTGCATTATTCCTTCTTCTCATCCTCCTCTCATTCTTACCAAATAAAATTCCCATTCCTTATACAACAAAAGAAAAAATAATAATAATAATAATTACAAAGTCTCCTTCATTTCTTTCTCCGCATCTTCCCAATTAGGGGTCAACTCCGCAACCATCGATCAAAAGGCATCCAAGTATTCATCATTTATCAATGAAAACATTCTTCAAAGAACCAGCACCTCTGTTACAATGTGCCTCTCAAAGATCTCCTTGCACTTTGCAATTTGAGCTTGCTTTGGCCAAGAATTCCATCCACCTTCCTCCAAGAGCTCCTTGTATGCTCTCTTCCTTTGGCCTCCCAACAAACCTTCCCCAACATTGCCCATCAATCTCCTCGCATCAGTCTTGATTTGCACTTTGACTAGCAATGGGTTTGCTTTGCCTTGGCCCTCCATTCCTTCCATTCCATCCATTCCATCCCTTCCATTTCTTCCATTCCATCCATTCCATCCCTTCCATTTCTTCCATTCCCTTCACCCATGCCTTCCGTTACAACCCCCTCTTCTCGTTCCGTTCCCTCTCTTCCTCCACTTCCGTCTCCATCTTCTCCATTTCCTGATTCCCTTTCCGTTTAATTCGTTCCTTCCTCCCTCACTTCCTTGGCTATGACTCCAACTGGTTCCGCACCTGGCACTTCATCTCCCACCTCGGTATTCATCTGGACTCCCAGAAATTCAGTCGGCGGTCCCAATAAGGTGTTGGTGGCGGTGGTGTGTTTGTGGTATACCTCCAGAAACGGGGAAACAATAGCAAGATGAGTGAAATTGAGTCACTACCTTTATTATTACTAGTCAGTCCCAATTAGTACTCACCAGGAACTCGAGTACCCAGGAATTTGATCTCTGGCAATGGTGGTATCTCGTAATTAACCCTTGGTGCGTACCTACAACTCCGCATCTCTCTTGATGACTCCATGGGAGCATCAACAGACAACTCGCTATTTATGGGAAAGGTACAAGCGACCTTGCAAAGACAACACTGCTCGCACTTGCCTCAAAGACCTCTGACGGCAGTACTAGGGACACACCGCTTGTTTTGCCAAATACAGTTTTTGCAACGGCGGAATGACAATGACAAAATTTTATCTAACTTATAATTCTAACAAGTAATGAAGTAAATAATAATAAAGGGTATACAGTATTATCAACGACTTGAAATTGATGGGAAAATTTATCTGAACGCTTTCAGGAGCTTGCGTCTTTATACCCAGGCAACTGTCACGCCTTGCACTTAGGGATTATTGTCTTCATCACTTTAACATATCCTCTCCTCAGCACCATCTACCTCAGTCTATAAGTATGACACAAATAAAGCACAACATCAATTTTGCAATCCGATTACTTCCTCTGGCTTGTGTTGACCTTCCAATCTTGGAGACCAACTCAGTATATACTTGCAAACCTCCCTCCCATCCAGACCAGCAAGATCTGGCCACAACAAAGTGACCAGCAAGGTGGGTGTCACGCCTTGCACTTAGGGATTATTGTCTTCATCACTTTGACATATTCTCTCCTCAGTACCATCTACCTCAGTCTATAAGCTTGACACAAATAAAGCACAACATCAATGTTGCAATCCGCTTACTTCCTCTGGCGTGTGTTGACCTTTTAATCTTGGCTGCCAACTCAGTATATACTTGCGGACTTTTCAGTTAACTCCATACCGGTCGGCCATCCATTAAAAGATCCAGTCTCCTTCCCCGCCCATCAACAGCCTCTGAATTCCATCTCCGGTCACGCACTTTTTGTTAGTTTGCATCTACGTCTAACTAAGCCATCATTACTGTACAGTTCACAATTGGACTAGTCCCTACCCTGCATACACTATTACCTCTCACTTGTATTAACTTCAACGTCATTTGCTCCTGTCTCAATTCATCATACATTTGTACACTCTGATTCTATTGTATTGCACTTACGCCATGACCTCGGATATGATTGTACTATTGCTCTATTTCCTATCCCGTTCCTGTCACTCATTTGCCTCACTGCCTTCAACTGTAGTTGGCTCCCCATCAGGTTGTATCTGTTCACTTTGGATTACCTTATAAAGGCTACCCCCTTGCCTGATGATTGTCTCCTCAGTTAGTTAATTTCATACATTCTTGCATTTTGCTAGAACCCAGTTATCACATCGGACTTGGGTTGAGTTTCCCTCCTTGGAACACACTCCATTCCTCTTGCCATTTGCCAAGTGCCATCACTAAGTTTGCACTTGGCAACTGAGTCTTGCTATTTGTACTTTCCCTTGCACTCAGCATTCCTCCGGGCTCACAATCATCTAAGAATTGCCCTATAGTACGTGGGGTGGTCGTGTGACACATTTCTGGCAGCCGTTGGCAAGGTTGGTTGCCTTGAAACTTGCTGACACCTGTCAGTGACTGACTAGCCCACCAGCCCCACTCACCCATCATCCATCAAAACCTCCTTTTTATTGTCTGGTTGACAAAGACCATCAACATTTCCAAAGCCAATCTGTCATGCTTTGAGCTTGGGGTTATTGTCCTCCCACTTTGAAATACTTTTTTCCTCAGTACCATCTACCTCATTCCATAAGCCTGACAAACTAAAAGCACAAAATCAATGGTGCCTTCCGCTTATCAACTCTGGCTTGCATGACTACCTTCCATTCTTTGCGACTGACTCAGCATCCACTTGAAAACCTTGCAGTAAACTCTACCTTGGTCAACCATCCATTTGGGCTCCGCCTTTTCACCCTGGGTATCAATAAACCTTGGGTTCCCATTTCCGGTCACATGCTATTGCTAGTTTGCACTCATGCTAGTCAAGCCATCTTAACTGTATAGTTTTCAAATGGAATATTCCCTTAGCCTGCATAAACTACAACTTCATATTTGCATTGCTTCTGACATCATTCCCTCATGTCTCAACCGTTACATCCCAATACATTTGTCCCCTATTGTCTTGCACCATACGCTAAGACCTTGGAAAAAATTCATACTTCATTTGATTTTGCACTCCATTCATGTCATTTATTTCCTCATTGCTCAAAACTGTAGTTGACCATCCATCAGGTTGTATCTAGTCATTTTGGATTACCTTATAAAGGCTACTCCACTTGCTTGGGGGTTGTTTCCTCAGTTAGTTAATTTCATACGTTCTTGCATTTGATAAATCCAGTTTGGTTTCCTTCCATTGGAACATTCATCCCTCTTGCTGTGTGTTAATTTACTCCACCATAAGTTTTCACTTTGTAGTTAGCCCTTGCTACCTTGCACTTGCCCTTGCACTCAGCTTTCCATTGTGGTGCTCCAAAACCTAACCTATAGCCATCAGACTCACTTTTCTAGTATAAGGACAGCTCCAATCATAAAAAAAGACCTAAAATTTGGATTCTACACCAAAAATAACCCCTAGTCACTCAGCCAAAGTACCCTTCTATCTCTCATGGTCTAGAAGATACAGCTCAAATCAACCCTGGCCTACCCATACCCCTACCAGGTGTCACAGACCAGTGAAGGTTCATGGACATACCCTTGATGCCTTCAAGTAAATAACCCATAAATTACAACCATACAGCACCAAACAAACCTGCAGCAGTATACATAATTAATATATGCAAGGAACTGCATGAAGAACCATACAAATCACCTGTATACACAGCAATATATGCAAGACACTGTATGCAGAGGCTGTACAGCATCATACAGGACATAATACAGAAGCAATATATGCAAGGCACTGCATGCAGCACCAAACAAACAGCTTTATACAGAAGAAATATATGCAAGACACTGCATAAAGGACCAAACAAATGACCAACCACCACTACACAGAAGTAATTTATGCAGGGGGAACCTGTATCAATGCAGCACAGCAATGCATGCAAGGGTGTAAATGCATGTAGATCCTGCACAGCCTCCTCCTCTGACCAGAAAAAATGCCTCATGAACTGTATTCACTGTACCAGGGAGACCCTCAGGGGAATCCCTGAGGGCAGGATTTTCTATAAATAGAGGGCTCCTCTCCCCCATCCAGGTCCCATCAATCAGTTCCCCCCATCCATCCCTCCAGGGGATCACCATGCCTCCTAGGCACCCATAAACCATACTGTAAACATCACCAATCCCATAACCCATACTGTAACCATCACCAATTCCAGATCCCATACCAAAAAACATCACCATCACCATCATCATCAACATCAATCATCACCATCAACCATCAACCACCACCATTACCCTTGGCCATCCACCATCATCAACACATACTTTTGACCTTGACCCAATCCAATAACCCATACTTTTGACCATCCACCACCACCATTATTTACTCCATACCCCATACCTTTGAACATCACCACCATGTACCCATAACCTGAACATCATCCATCATCACCATCCATCATCACCACCCATCATCATCACCTACCATCATCATCATCAGTCACAATCATCAGTCAACATCATCACATACCATCATCATCAGTCATCATAATCAGTCATCATCATCATTCATCATCATCAGTCATCATCATCAGTAATCATCATCATCCATCATCATCATCACCTATCCATAATCATCATCAACCATCATCATCAGTTGTCGAGTATAGGCTCAACCATTTCAACTTTATCAAACATCAGCTGTAACATCAAGGGAGTATCAATCAGTAACCAATAAAATAAATATAAAAAAAATATATAAAGGATACAAATAGAGAAAGGATTCTTCCCTTACTCAGCTTCTATCTACCAGGTCACCCATCTGTTCCACCAATCTTCCTTATCAAGCTTGAATACATTGATCCTAGGTCTGATAGAGACTACTATAGTAGAAACTCTATCTGAAAATCAGCCACCAAATCTCTTTTCTTTTTATTTTTGTGAGACTACTATAGTACTCAGAGGGGCAGGCAATTCAAAAACACCCTTAGTATTCTTCTATCTTATCAGTAGTTGTAGTACTAAATTCCCCCTCAAGTGACTGCCAGAAAGCTATTTGCTAAAAATTGACCCAATCCCATAGGAGTCTCCACACCATTTGGGCTCACAATCATCTAAGATTTCTCTATAGTATGTGGGGTGGTGGTGTGACACAATCCCATCCTGATTGCCAACAGCACGCCCGTGCTGATTCCCACAACCAAACAACCAGCAAAGCCATTGCTTGCAGTTGTTGGTGTGATCACCTGTCACCCTCCAATCTCTTCTTCATCCAAGCGCTGCTGACCAATCATCCACCTCATTGACCTTTTCACTCTGACAAACCGCAACCTGTCACTTGCAGCCTTGCAACTCACTCCTGTTCCCAATCATCAACCTATCCTGTATCTGCTTTGGTGGTTGTCACTGCAGTTTTCCGTCATCTACCAGCTACTACCATCTGCCACTGTAACCTTTCATGCAACATCAAGAGGATGCTTATCTGATTCCCATGGTCTGGTTTCCTTTTACATTTTTTTATTTCATGCTTCATCTTTTCACTATGTTTGATTGTTTTCATACAAAATTAAAAATTATCCGTAGAAAAAAAACAAAAATCCGCTCTCATTTGTAGTATCTCTTGTAAGTAGTCTACAGGGAACTTTTCCATAAAAGTAGGAGCTCTCCCCTGCCTTTTTGCGCAACAAATCAGCATCACAATATCTATCTATTGTCCACCCATTTTTTTTGGAATCAATAAATCTGTGGGATCCATCCCCTTTATCCGTGCATCTCATCATCCTTATCCTGGGTATATCTTTTGATTTCCCCTTGATTCCTTGAGCCTCCATACTCAATCCTTTGATTATTCCACTGTGAAATGATCCTTATCACCAACCAATAGCCTTGCTGGTTTAAAAAGAATTCCTTGGGTTGAATTCTTGATTGTGTTGAGCCACTCTGTTGATTCCTTTCTCCAACCACTTTACTCCTGATCATTCATTTGATTGCCTTTCCAGAACCAGTCAATATTGGCTGAGAGGTTTCTTCAATTTTGAAACCTGGAGTGTTAAGCCTCCCTTTATTCCCTTCAAGTTGCATTTTGCCATGCTATTCTTGAGTTACTTGAGAATTGTTGGGTCATTCTTGTTTGAATTTTTTATTGCTTTGCTTCTAGAGCTTCATTAAAAAAATTGCTCTGTTTGTACGGCCACCCAAAGTTATCTGGTACTCTTCAAGTGCTTGATTGAAGAGAGTTGGGCAGTTTAACTGAGAGCCTGGAGGCGTTTTGTGTTTTAGTTGATCAATATCAAGCTTCTGCTGAAGACCAGAGTTATTAGCTTGTGGGCCTTGTTACTTTCAACTGCCTTGTTCTATTGAACTCTGAAACAACTATAACTTATTCTGTTCAAGTCTTTTCCCATTAACCTCTTCCTTCAGATAGAATTTTCTTCCAAACCTATTGTTTACTACTGAGTCTATATTTTCCCATTGATTTCTCATTTACAAGTTTCTGGACCTTGATTCTGCTTACATTTAGTTATCTTTGTAACACTCAGGAGGGCAGCCTAAAAAAGCACCTTTCCCCTCCACAGAACTGCCATTGGCCAGCACCGTTTGGAGTCTTAAAACATGCTTTTGCAAGCCTATTGTGCTGCGGACATCCACCCACTGCTGAGCCTTCTTGCCTCTGTGTCTATAAATAACCACCACATCCCTCCACAACTTGAATTATGTGCCCAGGATTTTCACGCTCCACAATGCTAGACATCCATTATTTCCAAATAATCCACTTCCCACAACTCCTAAAACTACAAACAAGTCCCGCCAAAAAAGAAATTCTTCACCAGGGAATTGTGCAAGTACTGTACAAAAATGCAGAGGGCTTGCACCCACACTGCCAGTTGTCCAGCCTACAATGCCTGCAGTCTATGCCACTGCAGGTTTTTTTTTTGCCCCAACCCTGGATTGTTGCGGACTTTTCCTCTGCCATGTCCTCCTTCAACCTATGGTCCCTGCCACAAGCGTCACCTTCATGGCTTGATGGCCAAATTTGTGGTTGATGATGATGAACCAATCAAGATGGAAACCTGGAATCCGGAGCTGGATTGCTCAGCTCCTCTGTCACCTGTTGTGGAAGCCACAGACCATCTTTCTCCCCTGCCTTGATGCACAGATTTTGCTAACTCCACTGCCTGGGGAGATGCCACGCAAGCCTGGGGCCACTGCCACAACTTGAATGATGGACTTGGCCAAGTACCGCGCAGACCTGACACAGCGCCCATCTTTTTTTTGTGTGGCTACACCTCCGATGCTTCCTCCGGCTGTGCCCAGTGTCCCTCTCTCCCCACCTCCGTCTCCTACTCCTCCAGCGCCTACTACTCCAACTGCGTCTCCTCCAATTATGACTCTGCCTGTGGAGGCTGAGCCCCCCCACCCAGCAATTTTGATTAGCTCAGATTCACTGCCAATACCATGTAATTTTTTTTACTAACTCTGAAAAATTCCTAATAGCTCCTGTGTCCACCACGGAGTCACTGTTGCCCCCATCACTAGTCCAAAGATCTCTGCATTAATTTTCATTGATCTGGACTCCGTCACCTCAACCTTCTCTGCAATCCCCCAAATCTTGCCCATTGTGGTCAACCCAATTCACCCCTGTCTATCCGTAAAATGTGGCCATCCAAAGCAACAAAAAAGAATGCAACAGAGGAACCAAGGAAGCCCAACTCAACCGGTACCTGCGCCAATTGGATGAGAAAATACTGGCCATCCTCCAACAATTGGTTGGTATCCCAGCTGCGGAGCGCTGCAGGCTCCTCTGTGAGCATCATTGTTCTGTTTGTGAGCTCTGGTGCAGGCTCCGCCGCACCATCTTCCTTTGTTAGATATCCCACTACTAATCTATAGAAAACTAAAATATATATATAAATAGAAAACTAAAACAAACAGACTTCACCTCAAAGTTTTTTTAAAATTTTTTTCCATGCTCCCTTTATCTTGGATAGTTCTTGAAATTAATATGATTCCTTGCCCTGAGAAAGTAATTGGCTTGATTCCAAGCACCATCCTACAAAAAAGAGACACATACACACCAAAAAAAAAGTGTTGACATATTGTTGACATATTACTGCATTTCTTTCCATTATTATTTTATCATATACTCATTAATTATTTTCATTATTTACTATTTTATCTTTTCTTTTATTTCTTATGTTCTTTTTATTCTCATCAATTTTATTCTTTTATACAGGCGCTATACGTGCGCCCTACCAATCATGCTGGACTTGCATGTATTCAAAATGCTTATTCAATATACACCACTCTCACTCCGCGCGACAAGGGTAAATAGTCTGAAGTTCAAACTAATCTCAAAAGAAGGAACTTGTTGACATTCTTTGTTTCAAATCAAAAGTGTTCAATAAATCAACTTCAAGATTTGGTTGTCAACGTTTGAGCACTCTCAAGAAGAAAGATTGGCCATTCACATAGAGTTTTTCCCAATTTGGTGTGATCCCTTGTTCACCAAGATTTAAATTCTTCGTCTTCTTCTGTTTTGACTCTTTTTTCATATTCATTCTCAGAGTTATACCAGCGTCTTCAACAGAGGTAGTCTAGATCTTTATTTCTTTATTGTCCTATACTGTGACCAGACTTAGACTTGATAGAGGCTGGGTATGATCTATCACTTCATCAGTTTCTTCATTTTCAGTCTCATGCACTACATCTCTAACCATCTTGTATGTAGTTTCTGGTTTTATTCTTAATCAAAAATTCAGGTTAATCACGATTAACAGTTGAAAGCAATAACTCAACCTCACCACAACCAGACAACCAGCCAGCATGTCCAAATCAATGACAGCGACGATTCTTAAAACTGCTATTGAAGCCATACCCCTTCTCACCATGGACAATTTCTCAATCTGGCGTAATCGAGTGGTGAATATGATGGGTCTTCAAGAAGATCTTTATGATAAACTTACCAGAAGAAAATTGGACGCTTCTGGAAATCCTATTGGACTTTCTCACACGGAAAACATCAGGATTAGGACAATTCTTACCTCTAAGCTAGACACTTCTGTTCAAGCCAATATGATAAAACCCAAAAACAAAAAGGACACCACTCTTATATGAATGAGCATGAATGAATACTTCGCGTCAAATCATTCCTCAAATCAAGTAAGAGTGTTCAAAGAGTTTCTTAAGACTCTCTTTTCTGTCTCAAATGTTATGGGATTCATTACCAACACAAAAACAGCCATATCAAGACTTCATGAAGTAGGAATTGATCTACCAGCCAATATCATTGCCTACCTTATCTTAGAGAAGTTGCCACCATCCATGGATACAGTCGTTCTACAGATTACCCACTCTGACAAGAAAGTTACTCTGGAACATGTTCTCGATCATGCTAGACTCTTTCAAAACAATCAATCTCTTGTTAGTGCCTCAAAAGACAATAATAAAAAGGAAGACAAGAACCTGGTCTCTTTTTTTAACAAAGAACTCAAACAGTGTGAGGAAAATTGGCATAACCCCAAAGCCACTCATCCCAAAGGAGGCTTCTGGAAACTTTACCCCCAGCTCAAGCCCAATTTCCCAGAGAAAAAGAAGTTGGATGGTGATGAAGCTAAACAGGCTGCAACAAATGTTACATCTTTTCACTCCTCTCATCTTCCAACATCATACTCTCAATCATTTGTCCTTGACTCTGGGTCATCTACACACATGGTGTCTGATGATAAGCTATTTGATCATCTTGATTGATCCATGAATGGCCCAATCTCTACTAGATATGGCATGGATAGTCTTACTTACTCTGGAAAAGGAACAGTATCAATAACTGAAGAGAAGGGACAGAGGGCAATACTATCAAACGTTTTGTATGCTCCGCTGTGCACAGCTAATCTCTTATCAGTTTGATTGTTGTTATTAGATGGATTTCACGTCTCATTTCTTGTTGACAAGGTGGTACTTTCAAAAGGAAGCTGGTCAGCTGTAGGGTATTATGACTGTAATATACCCATCTTTGATCTCAATTGGGAGGTTTCTAACCTGGTGTCTCATTTAAGTCAAGAAGAAATTATTCACAAATCTCTTGGCCACGTCAGCTATCATTGGATCAGACACAAACTTGGAATCAAGGTATCTAAACCTAAGGAATGCATTGCTTGCGCCGTCAGCAAAATCACCCAAGCATAAAAAAGCATAATGGCCTTTTCAAGAGTTGCACTGTGACCTGATAGGCCCGATCAAGCCAAGAATCATCCATCATGACTCTTATATACTGAAGATCATTGATAGCTGTACTAGGTTTGTTGCTGCCATTCCAATTGGAGATAAAGGTCAAGCTGGATCCACTCTCCAGTTTCTGATCAACACGGTGTCAAAACGGTTTGGGTATTCTCCAATGATTCTGCATTCAGACAGGGGAACTGAGTTTTCCAATGAATCCATGAAGGATTTCTGTCAAAAGAATAACATTAAACAGACATTCTCCAATTCATATACTCCCAAGCAAAACAGTCTGGCTGAGAGGTACAACCGTACTATTCTAGAATCTCTTTGAACGGTTCTTTTTGACTCAAACATTTGCAGCAAGTACTGCAGAGTATTACTTAAAGCCTGTACTCTCATTATTAACCAGTTTCCGTCTCATCAATTGACCATGTTGCCATATGAACAATTCAAGGGGAGGAGGATTGAGTTAAGTTACTTTCATCCTATCAGTAACCCCGTTACTTACATCTCTGGCAAGAAGCCTTCTTCATCAAAGCTTGAACCCCGTGGGCCCTTTGGAAGGTTAATAGGATACAATCAAGATCTTCTTTTGTAAAAGATACTCACAGAGGAAGGTTGCATCATTGACACAAAAAGCATCAAAATTCTAGACTTCAATGCCTTGCTCACTCCTCCTAGTGACGATATTGAATTCTTGGTAGACAACAATGAAGACTTTGCTGCAGAAGGGTCAACTCAACCAGGTTTTCAGGACAAGAGGACAGAGGAGATTTCAGAGGAGTCCCTTCTTCCTACTGATCAAATCCAGTCTGAAGCTAATGAGTGTTCTGTTGCAGTTGCTCAGCCTGATGTGTCAGCTACCATGGTGGCGCCAGCAGCGGATTATCCAACTGAATCTAGATCTACTTACAGACTTAGAGAACAAACAGAAAAAGTCAAACCAGCTTGATATTGACATCTCAGCAAGTCAAAGAGAGACCCATTGTATTGGAAAGAATCATGTAGCTTCAAACTGGAAAACATCAAAAGTCAAAACTTCTGGGAGGATTATGATGGGATCCCCAATCATTTACTTAGGCCAATGTGGGTTGAAAAGCTGACACCTTCCACTGTCTTGGCGCCTGAATGTAAGAAATCTAGGCTGTGTATTATGGGCAACATTCAAACGCCTGGTGTTGATTTTTGCAAGACGTTTGCTCCCATGGGGAAGTTCACATTGTTGCTCATCCTACTGATCCATGGTATTGATCTCAGGCTAAAGATGAGGAAATTCAATGTTAAAGCCGCATTTTTATTTGCTCCTTTATACTAGGACATATATATCTTGAAGCCAGAAGGATGCACTTGCAAATCTTGTTTCCTCAAGTTGAAAAAATCTCTGTATGGGCTCCAACAGGCTCCAGCGAACTGGATAAAGACCCTGACTACATGGTTAGAGTCCATTGGGTATACCCAATTGGTTTCAGATCCGTTGTAAGACTCAAAACAGTGCTAAGCCGTGGCAGTTCTGTGGAGGGGAAAGGTGCTGTTTAGGCTGCCCTCCTAGGAGTTACAATAATATTTAAATGTAACCGGAATCAAGGTCCAGAACCTTATGGATGAAAAATCAAAGTAAGGGAAGAGGATAAGAGTTGTCGGTAGCGATGGAAACAACACTATCTGAGGCAAGATGGTGCAGGTAAATACTTGAACAAATAAGGCAAGGTTTGTTCAGAGTTCAATAGAACAAGGCAGTTGTAAGTAAAAACGCCCACAAGCTAATAACTCTGGTCGTCAGCAGCTGATTAGGAAAGATCAACTCAATCCCAACCAACCTCCAGGTTCTCAATGAACCTGCCCAACTCTCCGCAATCAAGCGCTTGAAGGGTACCAGATAACTGTGGGAGGCTGAACAAAACAAAAGCAATTTGTTTATGAAGCTCTAGAAGCAAATCAATAACAAATTCGAGCAAGAATATCCCAACACTTCTCAAGGGACTCAAGAATAGTGTGGCAAAATTCAACCTTAAAGAAGAAGGGAGGTATAACACTCCAGGTTTTTAAGCTTAATAAAACCTCTTCAATCAAACGTGATTGGCTCCAGAAAGATGATCAAGGAGAGATCAAGACCAGTATGGTCGGAAAAAGGGATCAGAGTGGTATAACACACCCAAGAATTCAGACAGACAGGAATTCTTCTTCAACCAGCAAGGCTATTGGTTGGTGATAAGGATCAAGGTCACAAGGGACAGAGTTTGAGTACGGAGGCTCAAAGGATCAAGGGGCAATCATGGATATACCCGGATAAGTTGCTCAGATAAGTGGGGAAGGATGCCCACGGATAAGTTGATTATGATGATGGGGGAAACAGATGAGATGAGATGATGGTGGTCTGATGGGATGCTGGGCCAAAAGGCAGGGGAGAGCCCCTCCTTTTATAGACATGAGGCCCTGTATAATATGTACAAGAGATACTACAAATAGGTGCGGGAAAATGAAAACATAAAAAAAGATGACATGAGAGTAAAAAAAAAAGAAATGTCGCCCGCGTTGAGAATGACCGCGGGCAACCAGATGGACACCCGCGACAGCGGTCGTGGGTGTTGACAACGGCTGTTGTTGCCCAATCGGCGGCGACAGCGGGGTGAAGGTTCCGACGGCCGCGAGCGGTTGCTTGCGGTCGTCGGTCGGATCAGATGATGGGCAAGGAGGGCGTGAGTGAGTTTGAGTTGATGGTTGTTGTCTTGGCCGTCATTGTTGTTGTTGTCGTTGGATTGGAGGGATGAGTGGATGGTAGGAGTGATAGATCGGATGATAGTTGAGGACCGTTGCAACAAGTGATGGCGTCGGTTGGATGAGAGGATCAGGAAGGATCGAAGGGATCGTCGAAGGTGGTTCGACGATCGCTCGCGTCGCCAAAAGTCAGGGCCGCAAGCGCAACAAGTAGGAGTTAAACATAGGAGGGGGGGATTGAAGCGGAGAGACAGGCAAGAGGCCTGTCCTAGAGCGCTAGGACAGGGAGAAGTTGAGAGATGGGGGGAAATGAAGGTACCCATAGGGGTACAACCAAATTTTTTTTTTTTTTTTTTTTTTTTTTTCCCATGGTGTCCCAGATTGGTCACCACACCGTGCTTATACATTCATAATCTAAAACAGTCTTCTCTATTTTTTCATGTAGACAATCTGGTAGTGGTAGGAGAGGTGGATTGGTTTGAAGGTCTATTTGTGGAGCGGTTCCGGAGGTCCTCTGCTCATGACCTGGACACCGTGTTGGGGATGGATGTTTCAATGACGGACAGGGAAATGCGTCTCAGTCTGTTGTCTCTCATTGAAAAGAAAATTGAGGAGCTGGGTCTTGCCTCCAGTCGCACTGTAAGCACGCCTCTTACACCTGGCTTGAGATTAACGCAGGCAATGGATGAAGACTGCAAGGAGTTCAACAAACTCAACATTAATTATCAAAGATTTACCGGAATTTTAAATCATCTGTTGTGTAGGACACGTCCAGATCTCTCAGCGGCAGCCTCCCTACTTTCCAGGTTCAACCAGAAACCCAGTCTCTCTCATTGGAAGGAAGTCCTCCACCTGTGGAAGTATCTGGTCGGGACTACTCAACTAGCTCTCACCCTTTGTCCTACAAATCATATTCAAAAATTGGAAATCTCGTTGGATGCCACATGGGTGGAAAACCTGGATACCCAACTCTCACAATCAGGGTTCTTGGTGAAATGGCGGGGTTGTGCTATTGCTTGGAAAAGCCGCAAGCAGACCAACATCACCCTATCAACAACGGAGGCTGAACTAAATGCTCTTACCAACAGCGCGCAAGAAGGAATGTGGATAAAATCCGGTATAGAAGAACTCTGGAGAAGAAAATTAACGCCTACAAAGTTTCTCATTGACAATAAGGGACTATTAAATAAAATAAAACACTTTGGCTCTAACTCAAAAACAAAACATATTGACATGAAGCTCAAATGGCTTTGGGAAAAATATGCAAATGGTGGACTGTTTGTGGAGCTGGTTGCGTCCAAGCATATGGCTGAAGACAAACTCTCCAAACCTGCAAGCAAGAATATGCTTGATCTTCTCAAACGGTGTTTCTTTGAGTGATTGGCACCAAATTCCCAGGGGATGTTGAAATATTGTTGACATATTACTGCATTTCTTTCCATTATGATTTTATCATATACTTATTCATTATTTTCATTATTTTCATTATTTACTCTTTTCTTTTTTCTTTTATTTCTTATGTTCTTTTTTTTATCATCACGTTTATTCTTTTATACGGGCGCTATAAGTGCGCCCTACCAATCATGCCAGACTTTTGTGTATTCAAAACGCTTATTCAATATACACCACTCTCACTCCGCGCGACAAGGGTACATAGTCTGAAGTTCAAACTAATCTCAAAAGAAGGAACTTGTTGAAATTCTTCTTTTCAAATTGAAAGTGTTCAATAACTCGACTTCAAGATTCAATCATCAAAGTTCAAGCACTCTCAAGAAGAAAGATTGGCCATTCACATAGAGTTTTTCCCAATTTGGTGCAATCCCTTTTTAACCAAGCTTTTCATTCTTTGTCTTCTTCTGCTTTGAATCTTTTTTCATATTCATTCTCAGAGGTAAACCAGCGTCTTCAACGGAGGTATTCTAGATCTTTATTTCTTTATTGTCCTAAACTGTGACTGGACTTAGACTTGATAGAGGCTGGGTATGATCTATCACTTCATCAGTTTCTTCATTTTCAGTCTCACGCACTACATCTCTATTCATCTTGTATGTAGTTGCTGGTTTAATTCTTACTCAGAAATTCAGGTTCATCAAAAAGACTCTGCAACCTATAGTGAGAACCCTCCCATATCTGAGAGTGAGATAAAAAATGAGACACCAAAACTGAGACAGAACTCCAGAAAAAAAACTCTGTAAGACTAAAAGAAAAATGATCATGCTAAACAGAATCCGCAAACTAAGCTGAGAAAAGAAACTCCAGAACTCCGCAAATTAAACAACACCTAAGGGACCTGGACCACCGCAGATAAAGGCCTCTAGAAACAAGACCTTACTTGCTGCTATGGTGATATGATCTTCCCCATCCCATTATCCCCCCAAAACTTGAATGTTGACCCCAACCATTCATTCCTCAAAGGAATCCTTCCCTGAAAACTCCTTTTCCTCCTCAGCCGTTTCCTCCATACCAGCCATCTCCTGGTCTTTGTTGCTCAAACCAGCGGTGTTTTCAAAATTCATAGTTCCCCACACATGAAAATACTTTACATGAGCCGCCACTGCCTTATGCTTAAGTGTAGTACCGTCCAACTCCTTCAGCTGATAACTTCTGCCAGGAAACTAGCTAACAATCCAATAAGGGATCTTCCAGTGATTGGCAAATAGATTACTCCACTGCATCTCCAAACTCCAATTATAAAGTAGAATGAGATTGCCCTTCCGCAACAGGTCCGGCAAGCGATCTGCACACTGCTTGTCACAGTACCGGACTGAATTAGTAAAACTGTCCCACAGCCTCTTTGCTGCCTTTTCCACCATCTCTTTCCTCCTCAAAAGCTGCTCTGCCCGCGCCCCAACCAAATACTCCATTGTTTTCACCTTCCACAAGTTGATAGAAAGATAGGTGAGGGTTTCAATATCCACTGGAAGAACCAGCTGCCGGCCATACAACAGCTGGTAAGGTGAGTACCCCATACCCCGCTTGACCACTCTCCAATACGCAAACAAAAAAATTGGCAAGATTTCCTGCCACTTTTTACTGCTGTTTTTGAAGATCTTGACCATCATTTCCTTGATTTGCTGATGCCCTCTCTCCACCTCCCAGATCCCTCCGGATAATAATCCAAAATTCCCCTATATTGCGCACTGAAAGAATTGACCAGCTTCCAAACATCACCCCAAAACTCCACTCCACCATCCACTGTGATGAGCCACAAGCACCCAAAATGGGAAAACCAATCCTCCTCAAGAAACGGCCCAAATTTCTCTACAGACAATTTTACAAATGGAGGCGCCTCCACCCATCCCAACAAGTCATCCCAATCAAAAAGTAGATGCGGGAACTTCCCTTCCTTGATGTTGACTACGTCCAATTAGACCCATCCAAAAAAAGCATCCTCCCCCATTTGAATACCCACCTCCGAAGGCAACCTGGAACTCAGGTTCTGAAAATCCTTGAAACTCTGTATCCAATCCCACACTTTCTGCCCCAGACCTGGTCACCAGAGCCTTGTATTAACTCTTATTCGGGTCTCTGCCTCCCCCAAGTGCCCCAAGTCATCATTGAGGCTCCTCAAAAAGTCCTCCTGATCCTCTGTCCTTGTGACCCAAACCAGGGTTACTAGTAGTACCCCCTTCCATAACTTCCTGTCCTGAAAAAATACATGGGGGACCTTCCCTGGAAACCACCTCACCTCCTCCAGCCACAATCATTTTGAAAAATGAATCCTCTGAAGATACTCATCCAACTCCTGAAACCTACCAAACTGCTTCAGGAGAAGTTTGCAAACTTCCTTGACTCTTTTTGCCACTGTCAAGAACCTTCTTTCCACATCCAAATCCTCTTTTTCTGCGTTCCAAACCTCTGGATACCTTGATAAAGCATCCAGAATTGTAAAAAACTTCCCAGAACATGCCTGACTGTGAAATTGAACAAATTTAAGTATGCCATCCACCAAGTCATAGGAGCATTAGGAAAGGTTGGGGAATTAATCATTCTAGCTAGTGCATCTGCATCTACCAGGAGCTCAAAAGTCAAGCCCTACAGCACATGCTGTAACCTCTGCACAATCCTTGTCACCCTGCAAAACTCAAACTTGGGCTGAAATGACCAAGCTTTGAGGTCTGAAAAGGTTAAAAATTTGTGGAGGATGAGACTTTCTTTCCCTTCATCTTATTGGGATAGCACACCACCCGCAACAAACTAGCTAGAATCTACCACAAGCCAGATTCCCCCTTCTCATAATCCAATTCCTTGAACAGTTTCTGCCACCCAGGAATTTCATTCAGCTCTGTGAATGCACAATAACATTCTTTAGTCCAAATACACTCAGAAAATTTCCAAATCAGCCTCCTCAATGGGCTTTCTATCTCTGCAAATTGCTTGATGAAGATCCACACCCATCCACACAGAACTAGAAACTGGGAAACATGAGTAGCATTCTGCAGATTAGGACACAACAAAACCTTATTTAATTTTGAGTTAGTTAGTTTCCTCCCCTTTGAGGAAACTTTGTGAACCAGGACCTCCAAGGCCAGAACGCATACCACAAACCTTTTACCAAAGATGGTAAATCCCTCCTTGATTTGGGCCAGGATCCTCTCCAAAGTCCGCGCTTATTCCAAAAAAATCTGCCTGATCCCCTAATTTCCAGCAATTTTCTCCCTGCCATAGTTTCTCCATGGCCCCTTGATACCCACGTTGTTGATGAATATCTGCACCATTTTGGGGACATCATCCTGCAAAATGCAAGTCATTTGCACCTGGTAAACTGCTACCAAATTTTTTTCCCCCTGAAGAAGCCGTGTCAACTGACTTTTCCCAAATCATATCTCAAACACAGTAAATGGGTAGGACTCTGTATGTAGCTCCCGTTGGTCATACCCCCCCATTACGTCCACCAACCCATAGCAGACTCTCCCCATCATGTTCTCCATAAACTCCTCCACCTGAAGAGGCAACCAAGTGTCTCTGATGGTGAATGAGTTCAGCTTTGGGATTTTTTGGACAATCCACAGACTCTTCCCACCCTTTTTCAGCACCGAAAAAATTGTGCTAGAATAGCTAGACCAAGAAGGCTTGTACAGACCCTTCCACAATTTTCCTGCACCAACTCCATGAACTGATCCCTAACTGCTGCCGGAATAGGAATGGTTTTGATTTTGAAAGGCTTTTGAGGCACCGTTGTTATTTGGTAGGGGTACACAATTTTGAGTTTGAGCAAACCCTGATCCTCTAGACAAAATGATAGTGTCTTCCTCCGCATAAAAATCACTGCTTTCAGCAGTTTTACCTCCTCCCCCCACAAACACCCCTCCTGCCCAAAGCTGAGCTCTTCCATCTGCTCCTCTGTTATGCCTGTTGTATCTTCCTCCAAATTTGCAGGTGTAAGTGGAAACTTATACGTGTCCCACAACCAACAGATTTGCCTCATTGGTTTGTTGAGATCCTGTGGCCTTAGCTTGCACTTTCTTGGCAACTGGTTTGTACTTTCCACTGTACGACTGCACTTTGATCAACTTTGATCCTTTGGAAATCTCCTTTTGATACTTTGGAATTCTCCTCTATTTGTAATTGTCTACCTGAAGCAAAATGTGGCTTGCTTGCAATGGTGGCAAAAGGGTATCTGCTTGTGCTAACACCCATTGGAGACGCATACAAGGAAGGACTCACTTTTGACCTCATCACTGCCCCCATTATTGTTATGCCAATTTCTGCTCTTCTCCATTCTTCCCAAAGCACACTGCACCATGCCATGGGGGTTCCTCCTTTCTCCTAATCTGTTTACTGTCTGTTTGAAAACAGAGCCTTCTCTGCACAGGTAACATGGCTGACATCTGTCAATCCTCCGCCAGAAGATTTCCATGACCACTATCTGCAAGCAGGCACCCAATCTGATGTTCCAATCTGCCATTCTTGGGCCAACAAATGGTCATTTTGTACAATTTCCCCAAGGCATCCGCAACAGTAAGGAGTTCCTCCCTAGTATCCAGATGGAAGTCAAGAGTTTCAGCTTGCTACTATTGCAAAGCAAGCTGCAAAAGTAACAAAAATAACATAAAAAGAAATAATGATATAATTAACCTAAGAAGAATTAGGAAAACCATAAATATTATTACAGAAATGAATTTTCCACCCAAAATTAGGTAGGGTCACTCACTGACCCCACCCTTGAAATCCAACTCCTTATATTTTTCAATAATTAAGGAAAGAAAGACCAAAATACCATGGCTCCACTATTGAGTTTTTGGTCAATGAAATACTTCACACACATTTTCACGTGTACGTTTCACACCTAAAATTCAGTCAGAATTGAGGTGTTGTGTATATTTTAGGAGTTACGGACGGAAATGTGTTTTGTCACAATTCTTGCATGCAGCCGCGGCAGCCAATGCACCCGCGCGCGGCTGAGATACAGACCTGTCACTCCGTCAAGGTTGTGTATGCAGCCTCGGGCCTCTGAAAAGTACGTAGCTGCGGGAATAAGGGTTGAAAGAGTGACAGGCGGCCTGAGAGGCTCAGGTATCGCTTAATCATGCTACAACCCACACAGGAACATTCTACATATGTAATAAATCTTCCCGTGAATAGTAGATAGTCTAAAAGTACATAATATTATTTAAAAATACTTAAATAATCCTTATACATATTTTTTATGTAATATAATTCAAAGTACCAAAAATGTTGAAAATAAAACAATGACAACTTCTAAAAATATATTAAAGTACTTTAATATACTTTTATGAGAATTTCTAAGCAACAATATCTCCATGACATACTAAGAAAACTAATGATGTAAAAATATTACACAAATTCCCATGACTTATACTTTTAAGTAATTATCTTAAAATCAACTGGAACTCAAAAATAAGGAGTAAAATCAATATTATGACTTTTACTCCAGTTATATAATACATAATGAGGACTTACCTGACATCAAGATGTCGGTAGAAATGTCTATTTATATAATTAACAAATTACTGGGAACATTTACTAAGGATAATTAATTAAATAATACATAAATAAGACAGATTAGTGTTATTCACACCTTCTAATGTCTATTATAAAGTGTAATAATTCCCATACCCTGAGGAATCAGATGCTAACCGTGCTATAGAACCAAGAAAACAGGACAGGCTACCCCTGGTTACCCTTCTAGCCTTAGTGTCCGTCCCTTTGAGCACCTGCAACCCTCCGAAGGACAATATTGGGACTCCAAAAGCTATAAATAAAGATCTCTTTTGAGGATATTGATGGGCAGAGACCCAGTTATATTTATATCCAGACACTGTGCCAAGGTAATCAAGTACTTATAAGAGATAAGTAAGTGATTTATGGCTACTTCTGATCAAGAATATCCGTCCTCAACCTCTTTTTTTATCAATTAAAACTGCTGAACAACCTTATAACCCCAGTATACAGGTTTAACCCATCAGTGCACCTCTCAAACAGACACCCAAAGGATTTAACAATATACAAGTGAGTTTTATTATCCTTTCTCTGTTGTGGCAGCTTGGCTACAAGGCCCTTCCACTCCACCGTGTATTTTATATGCATATTATCTTTGGGTAAAATATCCTTTAAACTAAAGAGCCCAAAGTAACCAGGACTACGTGTTCTCATACTGAAATCCCTGAAGGGAGGTATTAAAGATCCTCAATATAATTGTGGACCCTCTATAAATATTTAATAATCAATTTATTCATATTCATTCAAAACAATAAATCATAACCAAACCACTTAACCTTGCAATAAGATTAATCCAAATATTTTATGTATTTTTGCTGCATTTATTAAATAATATACTTATTATTTATTCTATCACCTCTGGTAGCTAAAGGATAGCAAGGGTCTTGGCATCCAGGAGGCTGACAAAGAGATTCTCAGAAGGCAAAAAGGAATGAACTACCAAGTATGACCTCCAACCTGCTTACTACCAAATAAAATAGTCAAGCAAATACCTTAGCCAGCTCTGTCATCTCCTTCTCCACTACCCCCTTGACCACAAATTCAAAACCTTCCAGATCTTGCAACAAAATATTTGCCTTGTGCCAGACCAAACCTGTGTCCATTGCAAAATTGAACAGAAGGAAATTCACCATTGAGCCGCTGTCAACCATTGCCCAACTCTGTTTTCCTCCAATCCCAATTTTTAGTTACCCCAAGGGGCACATCATTGCACTGTTTGCTCCCAGAATGTCTGCCCCTGCATTAAGAGAACCCAAATTTGCCTCCTCCTTTGGTTTCAGGTTGTCCTCTTTATTTCCCCCATACTGCTTAAAGACTGCAATCATCTCCTCTGCCTATACCAGTGAGATTGCTGCCAGCTCCTTCAAGGTTAGGGAAACCCTGTATTCCATTATGCAAAGCCTCCTTGCTACTTCTCCAGCCCTCCTTGGGGATCCCCCCACTTTAGCTACCACCACCTGCTCTGTATATTTTTTAGGGGTAGAACCATCAATGCCCATCCTCCTCTCATTGGAGAGGACCATCTGTACCTCTGCCAAAACTGTTGGGGATTTCCAAGTCAAGGAAAATGTGTAACCTGCCAAGTTTTTTGCCTCCGTTTTATCCTCTGCTTCTGCTTGAGCCATATCTCTTTGAAGAGGTTTATCTTTTAGTGTTAGAATCCAAAATGTAGTTGTGCACTATGGGATTTGAACCCATGACCTCAACATTCATGAGTGATTCTTTAACCACTAAGCTAAGTGGGCAATTGATGGATTGGCCATTGTGCCTGTCCACTAAACAAGGGTTTTCTTGGGCTTAGCTGTAAATACCTGATGGGTAGTTTGAGAATGCTGTTCAGGCTTTCAGTACCAAGACTTAGAATCCTTGGGTGGCAGTCTGCATAAGAGCAGATTTGACTCCAACAGGTAGATGTGGAATAGCTTTTCCACAAGGGTAGAAACACTCCCTTCCTTCCATCTTAAAAATATTATTTCAGATGTCCACAACCAGTTACTTACACAATCTTTTAAGATTTCCCTCCTCCCAACAAGAATAAAACTGGAAAATTCAAGGCTTGCAGTTGGTTCTTGCTGGTGCCCTTGGTAGTGCCTGAGTCTGCGCATGTGTTTTTGATGCCTTTGGTGGCTTGGGGCTGACGTGGTGTAAGATTTAAAAGGTGCTGAGCCTCAGGCAGTTCTGAAGGTGCTTTTTAGGCTTCCCTCCTGAGTGTTACAAAAATATTGAAATGTAACAGGGATGAAGGTCCAGAACCTTGTGAATAAGGAATTGATTGAAAGGGATAACTTTGATGGTAATTGGTAGCAATGCAACAATCACTATCTGAGGCAATATGGTGCAGGAAAAGAATTGAGAAGAATATTTTACAGTTTTTTCAGAGTTCAATAGAACAAGGCAGTTGTAAGTAACAATGACACAAGCTAACAACTCTGGTCATCAGCAGAAGATTATGAAAGATCAACTAAATCCCAACCAATCTCCTGATTCTACATGAAACTTCCCAACCCTCTGCAATCAAGCAATTGAAGTTTACCAGATAACTGTGGGTGGCCGTAAAAAAACAAATAAATTTGCTTTATGAAGCTCTAGAATCAAGGCAATAACTAAGTCAAACAAGAATAAACCAACACTTCTCAAAGGACTCAAGAGCAGCGTGGCAAAAACTTCAATTTAAAAGAAAATAAGAGAGGTTTAAAACTCCAGGTTTCAAGCTTAAAAAGCCTCTCAGTCAAAAATGTGACTGGTTCCGGAAGGACAATCAAAGAATTATTCAGACCAGTATGTTCAGAAAAAGAGATCAAGGAGTGGTATAAAAAACTAAATAACCCAACCACATCAATTCTTCTTCAAGAAGAAAGGCTATTGGTTGATGATATGGGTAAGGCCACAGAGGGGGGGGATCAAGGATTTGAGTCTGGAGGCTCAAGAATCAAAGGGAAATCATAGATATTCCCCCAATAAGATGCTCAGATAAAGGGGAAAGGGCCCCACGGATAATTTATTTCATAAAAGGATGGATGGATTGATTGATTGATGGATTTATGGATAATGGGGCAAAAGGAAGGGGAGAGCCCCTCATTTTATTGGTAAGAGACCCTGTAAAATATTTGCAATGGGATAACACAAATGAGAGTGGAATTTGTTTTATGTGGTATCAGGAAAAAAAGCAATGAAAAACAACAAAAGATAGCAAAAGGATGATTGGGAAATGGAAAAAAAATATGAGAAAAACAGGAAACCAGCCCGGGTCAAGGATGGCAGCAGGAAGCGGCCGGATATGAGATGAACAAGGTGCAAGGTGGTTGCTGATGGGCGTCAGCAAGTTTGAAAGCAGCCGCAAAAAAGGCTTGCAACAAAATGATTGATGAAGGAGGATTGAGGGCATGGCGGGTTGCTGATGGGCATCTGTGAGTTGGTGGGAAACAGAAACAGACAGATGAGTTGGATTTGGCAAGTGACAATGCAAGCTACGGCGTTGAACATTTATTGCCTTCTTTTTTGTTTTTGCCAGCATGATGATGGCGGGCAAAAGCAATTGTTGAGAGAAACCAAGGGGGGGGAATGGATGATGGTGATTTGGCGGATAGTATTGAAACCAAGGATTTGGGAAGGCCACAACACACAGCTGCACCCTTTCTGACAGATGTGTGATGGTTACCAGGTGCAAGCCATGGATCCAACAGAAAGGTGATGACTTCTGATTGAGTGAGAGGAAATGCCTTGATGATCTCAAGGCTGCTTGCTGGTCTGTACAGGGGGATCACTGAAAACTTGCATTTGATGGGTGCATTGAGCTTGAAAACCTTTGACAGTAGTCAGATAAATAATTTTGTTTGATTGATGGCCCAACCATTTTCAATCCCAAGAATTGGGTGTCAATGATGATCATGAGGATGATGGGGTTGATGAAGGAGAGGATGATCAAAGATGGATTTTTGACGTGTGCACACTTTGCCAAAATAATTGGGCGCCAAGTGCAAAGAGGAGGAATTGAACACTTGACCTGGGGAATTGAATGCCCCAGGGGTACCCTTACTAGACTGATAGGACAGGATGAATTTGGAGGAACAGAAAAAAGAATGGAAGAGTTGCCAACACAGAGAATTTTTCTTTGATGGAAAGAAAAATTCATAAAAAAAATTTAAAAATACATGAGGTGTCCCAAATTTGTCATCAAAGCAGCTGGCTTCAACGTAGCTTTCTTCCAGAAAAGGTGCATCTTGTTAAAAATATGGGCCTTTTTTGCCGTTTATTTTGGCGTTACAGGCCCCTTCACCCTCTTTGAATTTACCTCTTCCTTTTTGGGACCCTTTGGGTTCCCCTCCATGAGTTCAAAGAGTTCCAATCTTCCCACAACTGCCATTCAGATTTCCTTCATGTTGGGGAGTAGTGATAATCCTCCATCCTGCAACCTCCAAATTATTCCTGCATCATAGAGCTTCCGCCCAACTACAAGCTAAGTGCCTGCAAGAAGGTCCTCTTGACTGAACCCGTATGCTCCACCAGAATATTGTTGTGGACTAGGTACTTTTAAATTCAATTAAATGAGGATCAGTAAAAACCAAACAAAATCCTTAAGGAAACACCTCCATCCTTTGCCATTTCCAATGTAAGATGCTCAAGATACACCTCTTTGAACCTCTGCTCCTGTGGCCCCCATTTCTCCACTATTTACATCTGCAATTTTTCCCAATCTTTCCCCCTATAACCCTCCATATCCTCTACATCCCAAAGGTCTTCTTTGTCAGTAATCAAGTTGACTATCTGCCAAACCCGCTGATTGTTGTTAGTTCCCTTGCTGTTGTTGGAATACCAGCCTTGGACTAACACAGACCTGCATTTTTCTCTATCTGTGAAGGGTAATGCCAGCTACAGTGTCAATACTTCAAATGTGAAGTCTCACTCCAAGCCAGCCCATCTTCTTATGTTCCGGGAGGACTCTCCTGACTTTAGCTGGATTTTTATTTGTCAAAACTTCTTGTCTTCACTTCTATCATTTATTATCTCTCAACATTTTATTTTCATTATACATCTCACTCACACAATTCCGACTACCTCTCCTACCGCACCAAGGCATCACACATCTGGTAAATGTAATTCAACACTCCTCCAGCTTTGCAACACTAATTTGATTATTTTACAGAATCACCACTTGCAGAATCTCAATCCATCTAGCAGGTCAAAGACTGTCTCAACCATCATTCAAGACCAACCCTATTTGTATGCAGTCTATTTTTGAGTGCTCAGCTAATTAATCAAATGCTTCAGTTCTGATTGTCTCCATTAGTCCTCATGTTATCCAGTTCGACTGGTTGTCTTCTGAACTGATTTCAGGCTGATTGATTCAAACCAGCCATTGCCTTTGTTGGTCTCTTTTCTTTGATTCATCTTTTGTTTACTTCATCTAAACAGTCTAACAAACTTTGCTCTCTCTTTTCTCATTCATGAAATCAAGTAGTCCTGGTTTCATACCATAAATTCTTTCATGGTTAAAAGCCAAAGCTCTTCACAATGACCAAAAGACCCACACCAGGACCAGGAGGCAAAAAAGAAATGAGGACCATTTTTCTTAAAACTTTGGTCAAATCCACCCCTTTGCTCAATAAAGAAAATTATTTGATCCGGAAAAGCAAAATGGAAAGCCTCTTCGACATCCAAGGAATTCTTCAAATCTTGGAGGATCCGGATACAAGCAAACAACTCAATCCAGAGATGAAGAAAGACATTTCCCCATTCCTCCTAGAAAAACTCAAACCCTCAATGCACAAAAACATCATCAAGCCAGGAAACGTTTGAAACCCCAAAGAAATCTGGATGGCCACTAAGAACTATTTTGCTTCATTGAAATCAGCCAATAGAGCCAGTGTATTTAATGGATTTCTCTATCTTCCTGTCAGTGAAGATAACATCAAAAGATTAGTTACAACTGTCAGGCTGCATCTCAACAAGCTCTACAAAGTTGGAATAGAACTTCCTTCCAATATCTTGGCGTATCTCATTCTGTTCAAATTTCCAAATAATCTCAAGAACATGGCCTATCAAATCATGCAGGGAGACAAAAAAATATCTGTTGAAAGGGTTCTGGATCACTTGACAAAATACAAGAACAAGAAAAATGCCAAGATTAAAGAAATCTCTCCTAGCTCAAAAGTCAACATCAACCTGTATTCTAACTATCCTCAATGCAAAAATGGTGTTCACAATCCAGAAGTGAAAAATCACCCCCAAGAAAAATTTTGGATTGAGTTTCCTGAGCTGAAGCCTAAAAATTTCAGGCCTCGCAAATCAGAAAAGAAAAAAACAGATGATAGTGCCAACTTCTTCTCCTTTCTGCATTGCTTCTCACATATTTCTCAACAATCTCCTTCCAACTTCATTCTTGACTTGGGATTCTCCATTCATATGATTCGTGAAAGGCACGGTTTTTACACCATTACCCCTGAAGATGGATCAAATTTCATCAAAACCAGAAAACCAGGAGCTTTGCTGTCTATCATGAGTAGAGGAACAGCTTGTCTCACCTTGCCTGTTGGAACCATTCTCCTCCAAGATGCAGCCTGGAACCCGGATGTGTGCATCAACCTTCTATCAATGGGAGTATTTCTGAGCAAAGGAGCAAAACTTGTAATCAACCACTCAAGCTCGCCACCCTCATTTGAAATGTGTCTCAAAGAAAAACCATTTTGACAAGGAAAGATTTTCAATAACCTGCTTTATGCTATCATCCCTGACAATCAAAGTTTCAGCGCATCCTTGGAAGATGTAAACAATCTTCATCTCAAACTAGGTCACGCCAGTCTATCAAGGGTTGAAAATTATCTCAAAGAATCTGTACCAAACTCCATAAAATGGTCATTCAACTGCAAAAACTGAAACATAAGTAAAATCACCAAGAGCCAATTTAAAGAAGCCTCTACCAAAGCGGACAAGATAATGCAAAGGATCCATGCCAATCTTATTGGCCCAATCTCTCAAATGGCCAAAGGCGGATATTGTTACTCTCTTACACTATTCAAAAGCCACAGTGGTTATATCAGTTGCATCCCTATGAGAAACAAAAGCAACGCTCCTGACATTATTAATTTTATTTTTCTCAACAAATTCAATTGCCTCCATTATTTTCCTACAGAATTCTGCAGCAATGGAGGAGGAAAATTCATTAATGAAGATTTGACCAAGTTCTTTGAGGAGAAAGGCATTCAAAGAATAGTTTCCAAGCCATACCATCCAGAACACAATGGAAAGGCAGAGCAAGCCAACAGAACTATTGCTGAATCAGTCAGAGCAACACACTCCTCCTCAAATATCCCCAAGTTTTACTGGCACAAGACAATTCAAAGATTTGCACTTGCTCTCAATCAAATTCCAAATGCTGATGGTTTAGTTCCTTGGGAAACTATGCACGGGACTCACTTGCCAATTAGATATCTCAAACCCATTGGAAACAAACTCACCTATCTCATTCTTGGTAATCACTTGCAACAAAAATTCAACAAGAAGGGAGTACCTGGTAAACTTCTAGGGTATGAACCCAAAATCCTCTCTTATTGAGTAATCACTCCTAGTGGTAAAGTGGTAGAAAAAAAGAATATCAAGTTTTTGCCCTCAATCAATTTGATTCTGGATTATTCTCCAGATCAATCTCAAACCATAAAATATGAACACCAACCATTGATGAATCCTACAAGTCCTGAGTCTTTGCCCACTGCCAATGAGCCTGATACCACAAAGATGAACAAAACAGAAAGCTCCTTGGATGAATCAGATGTGGAAAGCAAAAAAGACAACCTCATTCAAGCCAAACTCAATCCAGGAAGAACTCTGAGAGATCAATCTGCTATCCAGCCTCCTGATTGGTATGGGTATCATTGCAACTACACTTCATCATCACCTGAGGAGGTGCTCGAGGATCCAATATGGTCAAAATTACTAGACAAAGAGTTAAGTACCTGTGAAGATTTTGAAGTTTGGGAGGACTACAAAGGACCCAAACCAAAGAACGTCCTCAATGTAAAGTATGCCTTCAGGATTAAACAAAACACACACGGAGGCAAACCGGTTCATAAATCATGAGTGTGTGTTCAGGGTTTCAGTCAGAGGTATGTAATCAATTACTTTGACACATACACCCCAACTGGTAAAGCCGCATCACTCCAAGCCCTCCTTCTTGTTGCTGTCAAAAATGATCTTCCTATGCTGCAATTTGATTTCAAGGGTGCCTTTTTACATGCTCCAATTGATGAGGAAGTTTTCATCCGTTGTCCCGTTGGTTCAAAAAGGAAAACACCAGTCCTCAAGTTAAATAAGCCACTCTACGGACTAAAAAAAACACCCAACAACTGGTACGAGATGCTCCAAAATTGGATCCAACTCCATAGGTTTACCCCTTCCAACACGGACCCATGTCTTTACATTGGTAAAGATGGTCAATCAGCACTTTTTGTGCATGTTGAAAATCTTCTGGTGGTTGGAGATGTGAATAAACTCAAGGAAGCTTTTCTCAGAAAGTTCAAGAACTCCTCATGTCACAAACCTAACATGCTACTTGGAATGAAAGTTGAACAAACAAAAAACGCAGTTAGACTATCCCTTCCTCTTCATGTTGAAAAAGGGATGACTGAATTGAATCTCCTGGAGTCTAAATCAATCTCTAGTACACCTTGCACTCCAAGAATTCATCTCTTATCAGAAACCAAAGAAAAACAAGAAGAATTCAAGAAAATTAATTTCAACTACCAATCCCCAAGTGGTGGACTCAATTTGATTGCCAGACTAGCTCGGCAAGACATCAGCTTTGCCGTTTCATCACTTGCTTGGTTCTCAGAGAAGCCTGGTATCAATCACTGGCACAAAGTACTCAAGGTTTGGGGATATCTTGCAAAAAAAAGGATCAATCTCTTCTCATCTCCGAGAAAAATGACTAACCCAACTTGGTATGCTATAGTGACTCCACCTGGGCAGAAGATCAAATCACAAGAACATCACAATGTGGATTCATTTTTTTCTTTCAAGGTTCACCGCTGTATTGGACAAGTTGAAGACAACGTAACGTTACTTATTTGTCAACTGAAGCCAAATTTAATTCTCTAAACAACAGACAACTTGAATGTAGATGGATTAATCACCTGATCAAAGAACTCTGGAGAAAACCAATTACTCCCAGCATCCATATCATTGATAAAAAGTGTCTTGAAAATAAAATTAAAAATTTTGGATGCAACTCTAAGAAAAGATTCATTGATCTAAAAACCAAGGGTCTGAGAGAAGATGTCAAAGCCGCAGCAATTAAAATTCAACTCATCCAATCAGAAGATATGGTTGCTGACTGCTTAACAAAAGCCGCTAATAAAAACTTGGTGATTAGACTGGTACATCATGTTAGTGAATAGTCATTGGAGCATTGAATTAAGGGAGGATGTTGGAATCCCAGCCTTGGACTAACGCGGACCTGCATTTTTCTCTATCTGTGAAGGGTAATGCCAGCTACAGTGTCAATACTTCAAATGTGAAGTCTCACTACAAGCCAGCCCATCTTCTTATGTCCCAGGAGGACTCTCCCGCCTTTAGCTGGATGATTATTTGTCACAACTTCTTGTCTTCACTTCTATCATTTATAATCTCTCAACATTTTTTTTTCATTATACATCTCACTCACACAATTCCAACTACCTATCCTACCGCACCAAGACATCACACAGCTGTTAAATGTAATTCAACACTTCTCAAGCTTTGCAACACTAATTTTATTATTTTACAGAATCACAACTTGCAGAATCTCAATCCATCCAGCAGGTCAAAGACTGTCTCAACCATCATTCAAGACCAACCCTATTTGTATGCAGTCTATGGTTGAGTGCTCAGCTAATTAATCAAATGCTTCAGTTCTGATTGTCTCCATTAGTCCTCATGTTATCCAGTTTGACTGATTGTCTTCTGAACTGATTTCAGGCTGATTGATTCAAACCAGCGTTTGCCTTTGTTGGTCTCTTTTCTTTGATTCATCTTTTGTTTACTTCATCTAAACAGTATAACCAACTTTGCTCTCTCTTGTCTCATTCATGAAATCAATTAGTCCTGGTTTTATACCATAAATTCTTTCAGCTGTTGGCAGCTGTGGAAAGAATAGAGGTTTTCCCCCTATAATTTTCCCAAGGTTTGGAAGTTAACAGTTCCCTGCGTCTGAAAGGAGATGAGGATGCCCAAAGTCGCACTTAAATGAGAAATAGAAATAAGGAGATAAAGAGATAAAGAGTGAAATTGCCAATCCTTCAATCCTAAGAACTTTCCACCTGGATGTGTATCCAGTATGGGTTCCTTTAATCTCTTGGTGAGATGATTGATCAAATCCAATGATATGATGGTCTGATTCCATTCCATGCCCTCTACTAACCCGGAGTTGAGAGTGAGGATAAGTCCTCCCTCTCAACCCTAACCTTAGTACACGCGCAAATAACAGTATGACAAAGAAACAGAAAACAATCCCAAAACAGAAACCCTAGCCTCCTCTCCCCACCTCCGTACCAAACTCCCCCCAACATCCGTACGCCGTTCCGTCCATCCGGTTTGTCCTTCTCATGACGCGGTCCTTGCACCGCACCCTACTTGGAGCCCCCCGCGCCCGTCCGTATCCTTTTTTCTGCGCCTGTCATGGATGTCCGGTATTATCCGGCATGATCCGCACGCTTGCACGCGCGCTGCATCCGTTCCTTTATAGCCCGCGGATCGCTCCTCGGCTACGTATCCGAACCGGCGCGCCCAAGAACCTAGTCAAGCGCACTACCTTCTGAATGCGATCTCCGGGGCGGATTGCCGCCCACGCTGCATTCGATGCTGAGCCCGACCCGTCCACAAGGTGCGGAGCCAAACAGCGGCTGCTGCTGAGCACTCTGCATACCCTAATGCTGAGCCCACTTGCCTCCAATGCTGAGCGCGCAGCCGCGACGCAGTTCCCAATCCATGTCTATAAATTGACACCACATTCCCCCCAAACTTGAGTTCTGTCCCCAGAAGTCTTCCATTGCTTCACCATACTACAACCCCCACTACTTCCACTACCACCCCCACCACTCCCACTACCACCTTCCCCCATCCTCCTCCCGCTCCATTGCCACCATGCTCCCATGCAAGTTCTGCGCCCACAACGGGAACGCTGTAAGACTCCAAACGGTGCTAGTCCATGGCAGTTCTGTGGAGGGGAAAGGTGCTGTTTAGGCTTCCCTCCTGAGTTTTACAAAAATATTTAAATATAACCAAGATCAAGGTCCAGAACCTGGTAAATGAGGAATCAAGGAGTAGAGGATAAAGATGATAATAGTTTGGTAGCGATGGAACAGCACTATCTGAGACAAGATTATGCAGGGAAAAACTTGAACAAAAGAAGTTAAAGTCCTCTTAGAGTTCAAAGAACAAAAGCTGTTGTATGTAAAAAACGCCCACAAGCTAATAACTCTGGTCGTCAGCAGAAAATTGGGGATGATCAACTTAAACCCAAGCAACCTCCAGGTTCTCAATGAACCTGCCCAACTCTCCGCAATCAAGCGCTTGAAGGGTACCAGATAACTGACGGTGGCTGTACAAGACAAAGCACAATGTTTAAGAAGCTCCAAAGCAAACAGTAACTGATTTGAAGCAAGGATAACCTCAACACTTCTCAAGGGAATCAAGAATAGGCTGGAAGAATGCAACTCCAAAGAAAATAAAGGGAGGTATAACACTCCAGGTCTTAAGCTTAATAAGACCTCTTCAATGAATCGTGATTGGCTCCAGAAAGGTGATCAGGGATCAGGACCAGCATGGTCAGAGAAAGGGATCAAGGAGTGGTATAACACACTCAAAAATTCCAACAGACAGAATTTTTCTTCAACCAGCAAGGCTATTGGTTGGTGATAAGGATCAGGCCACAGAGGGGCAAAGACTTTGGGTCAAAAAAAATGGATCAGGGGGCAATCAAAGATATACCCAGGATAAGGATCACAATTAAATTTCACAATGATGGGGGGACACAGGAACACACCCCTATGGATGATTCTATTGACTAATGATCTGATCTGTGATCCAATATTTTGATGCTCATAAAAAGCAGGGGAGAGCCCCTCCTTCTATAGAACAGAGGCCTGTGGAATATTTACAAGAGAGATTTACAAATGGGAGCGGAATTTTTTGTTTTTTTCTTGATCATGAGAAAACATAAGAAAGAAGAAAAAAAAGAAACAAACAGTTACTTGGAGAAAATGAAAACCAAAGAGGGACGCCCGCGGGAATCCTGATGGGCCCGGGGACTGCCGAGGCCGCGGATGACCGCCAGAAGGTGTCCGACGGACATGGGCTACTGCCATGGCCGCGGATGACCGCCGGCAGGTTTCTGACGGACATCCGCAACGTAAGAGAACCGCAGACAACCGCAAGCTAGGAGGTGAGGTGGTGATGGGAATGAGATCAGAAGCTGGTTGGTAGTTAGTCGCATGAGGAGGCTCGATGAAGCAGGGATTGGATCTGAGTGAAGGCAAGGTTGAGGAGGTTAGCGGGGATGGATGGGATGGACTGAGGATGATGGTTGGAATGGATTTGATTGAGTTCTTCAAAGCCATTGTCCCTGGTGGGAGATAGCTTGAATTGATTGATGGTAGGGGTGGGCTCAATGGATGACTCGGAGCAGGCTGGTGAAAATAGTTAAAATGGAGAGAGTAGGCAGGTTGATCGGGAGTGAGGATTGAGTCCCAATTGGTTGCAAGCAATGGATCTGATCCAATGGAATTGTTTGTTGATCCGGATTGCAATCAGAAGGAATGAGAGATGAAGATGGCGATGATTTTCTTTTTTTTTTTTTGTTTTTGATAATGATACCTATGAATGATGTTAAGGAAAACATTAAAATCTCCGCACTGGCCAGGATGTCCAGGTTGGGGCACCACATCTCTCCCCAACTTACAGACTGTCCCTAGTCTGCTCCCAAGTTTGATGCCAAAAAAGAGAAAGGAGAGAAAGATGATTGAAACCAAGGAATGGCCATTTTGATAATGAGAGTGAAAAAGAAAATATGTTGATCCATCCAAAGGGAAATGCTAGAAGTGGCTGAGATTAAATGAAGAAGGCTTCCCAGGTGCTCACATGCTTGGCCTGAAGTAGAGTTTCCAAAATGACAGTAGTAGAAGCCCCTGGTGGTGCACAATTGGGAGGACTTACTTTGGGTACAAGTTGCCCCCACAAGAATGAAATTTCTTGACCTTATCAGCAGAGAACCTTCTGGAAATCTGGGTACCATCCAGTTCCTCCAAAACATATGATCCACCTCTAACTTGATGGACCACTTGGTAAGGACCATTCCAGCGGTTAGAGAAAAGTTTTCCCCACTGAGTTTCCAAGGAACAATTATAAGCCAATACCAGATCCCCAGGGTTTAAAGGGTCCCTGATTTGATTTAGGTGTTTATCTTCCCAATACTGAACTGCTTTTGCTCTTGATTCCATCATCTTCTGATAATCTTTGTTACAAATATCTTCACTCCGCTCCAGTTGCTTTGATCTGGCAACTAATAGGTCAGTAGTTGAGGAAACTTGTTCCCAAGAGATGCCCAAGAAAGACTCCATTTCAAGATCAAGAGCAAGAACAGCCCTCTGACCAAAGATGATTTCATAAGGAGAGTAACCAGTGGTTCGCTTGGTGGAAATTTGATCCAAGAAGAGGACCAAGGGGAGAAACTTCCAACAATTCTTGCCACTTTCACCAGCCAATTTAACCAGAGCAGCCTTTGAGGGCGCATGGCCTCTTTCCACCATGCCTTGTCCTTCAGGATAATAGGGAGTAGTAACTCTATGGTGTCCAGGGAGCCATCAGATCATTTCAGCAAGTTTTCCACCAAATTCCAAGCCACCATCCATAGAATAAGATTGAGCCAAGCCATAATGCATTTTCCAAGTCTCATGAAGGAAAGCTGCTACTGATTCAGAGCTGAGGTTCTTAAGAAACTTTGCTTCAACCCATCCAGAAAAATCATCTCTAGCCACAATGAGGTAATTAGCTCCACCAGCCTTAATGTGAACCAAGTCCATAGCTATCCTCCCAAAGACAGTGGACTCTCCAGTGGGGTAAAAAATTTTGGCCAGGTGCCTAAGAACACGTTTTTGGGACACTTCACATTTCCTGCACCATTGAGCAACGGATTTCTTCAGGGATGGTCACCAAAATCTTTTGGATATTTGTTGATAAGTTTCAGTATCCCCACAATGACCAAGGCCTTCATGGAGATTTTCCAGGATTAAATCTTGCTTAGAAGGGATAGTGACCACAACAAGTGCACAAGGAGTTGCTCTTTTCATAAGCCTAGAACCTGGACAAAGAATTTGGAGGACTTCCTTTTAAGGGACCAAAATTCTTTGGCAGAGAGATTGGGAGGTCTTTGGAGAGTTGAAAGGTACTGCTCTAACATAAGCCAGAAACCTTGCTGGAAACCAGAGTAATTTTGGGAGGAGAAGGCAAAGACAGGGCGGACCAAGGGTTTTTCCTCATCAAAATCCATTCCAACCTCTGATCATTTTCTCCAATAGGGCGTTGAGATATACCATCAGGCATGGTGAAAGATTTCCCAGGCCTGTGAACAATATCAAAAGAGAACAACTGGATGAAAGCCACCCAACAAGTCATTGGAGCATTTGGAAAGCTGGGGACGTTGATCATTCCAATAATGGATTGTGCATTGACTTGTAACTTGAAGTTTTGACCCCAAAGGACAATCTGAAGCTTTTTCAACATCCAGGCCACACCGCACAGTTCCAGTTTTGGCTGGGAGTACCTAGATTCCACATCTGAGAAAAGAAGAGATTCATACAGAGCAGGACAATCCAAACCATTTTGATCCTCCTGGGTAAGGACAGCCCCAACAGATTGATAACTTGAGTCCACTGCCAGCTTGATCCTGCCGGCTCCGGGTCCATAAGTGATCTTTTTCAAAACAATGTCTTTCCCAAAAATTGTTTTGAGCAACTGAAATGATTGTTTGAAGTCTTGGGTCCAAATCCATTCAGCATCCTTCCTGGTTAAGCAACGCAAGGGAACACAGATTTCGGATAATGAGGGAATGAAGATCCTGACATAAGTTAAAACACCTAGGAAACCTCTAGCTTCCGTTGGATTTATTGGGGTAGGCCAGGAGATGATTTTGTTGAATTTAGAGGATGCCATCCTTCTTCCTTCCTTGCAGACTATATGACCAACAATTTCCAAGGCAGGGACACAAGCGGCAAGTTTTGATCCAGAGACAGTAAGGCCAGATTCCTTGATTTGAAACAAAATTCTTTCCAAGAAAGTAGCATAATCTCAGATAAATTGTCGGATTCCTGAGTGCAAAGGTAAGAGCTCATTATCATAGTCAGGAACTTGACCTTTAATCCCACCATCATCAATAAAGATACCCGCATGATCTGGGATTTTTTCTTAGAGGATCCACATCATCTGAGCCTGATAGACTGCAACCGAGTTGGTGGCACCTTGAGGCAATCAAGTCAGCTGAAATTGACCAAGGGGAGTATTGAAAGTAGTGAGGGGACAAGAAATAGGATGCAAGGATCGTTTGTCATAGCCACCCATAATGTAACCTAGACCATAGCAAGCTCTCCCAGAGAAGGATTCAACAAATTCTTCAGTGGCAGGAGGCACGCAAGAGTCTTTAATAGTAACTTTATTAAGAGGTTGGAGATCATGAACTACTCTAAGTTTACCATTACTCTTTAGAACACAGAAAACAGGACTGGAATAGCTAGAAGTCAATTGTTTGTATAAGCCGGTTCGGACTCGTTTGCGGAACAACTTGATGAATTTTTCAACTTTAGCAGCAGGGATTGAGATCTTTTTCTTTTGCCAAGGGTCATGTTCAACTACAGGAATGATGTAAGGGAGACCATAGGATTCTTTCAAGATACCTCTCTCTTCTTAACAGAATGCAATAGATTTTTCCCTTAGAGACAAGATATTTTTGATCAAATTGAACTCATCAGGAAGAAGCCATCCATCTGGACCAAAGTTGACCAATTTCAGACATTCCTCAGTGACCCTACCAGAGGGAATAAATGGACCAGTGAGGGATTTGGATAGACCACAGTAAGGATCACGGGATAGAGGAGGATGGATAAGAGGAGGATTGAGGTTGAGAGGCATTGGTTGGTTGACTGGCTGGACCTTCTTTGCAACTGGTTTGTACTTGGTGGCAAAGGAGAGGAATCCTTGCTTCCTCCAAGCATTGACCAGTGAGATCTGACTATGAAAACTGAGACCATATTCCAACATCTTCCAAGTCCAATGTTCTGCTGCGTCCTTGAAAGGTGCCTTCTCCATAAAAGAGGATCCAAAAGATAACACATTTCTCACATTTGTGGCACAGGGTAGAGTTTCAAAAACAACAGTAGTAGAAGCCCTTGGTGGTGCACAATTGGGAGGACTTACTTCTACCCCAAATTGCCTCCACCTAAGACCAAACTCCTTCATACCAAAGCCACCAAGAAAAGAATTGAGATCAAGATCTAGTTTAGACTCATTGCAGAGATTCAAAACTGGAATAGAGGATGAGTTATCATGCTGAAAATAAAAAGGAAAAGAAGATACAACAGATCCAGACAGAGAAGAAATATTTTTGTATTTTTCGGATTTTTCATGTGTTTGATTTATGATCTTATTTGGATGAGAAGGAAATGATGAGGAAAAAGGAAGATATGCCTCTGTGGTGGGAGTTGGTCCATGAGTTGAAGTCTGAGGCTGAGAAGAACTACAACTATCAGTAGGGCCAACTATTCTGCTAAAAAATGAGGATGAGAGGAATGAGAGTTTTCTTTCTGCTTTCCTTTCAGGACAGATTTGGGAGGATGACCAGGGAAGTCTCTTTCCCAACAACCAGAATCCAGAGAACAAAGAGGACCTTCAATCTTTCTGCCATCCGCATCAGGGAGGAGAATTCTCTCCCCAACTTGATCAGACAACATCAGGGTAGCACCAAAATCCATTAAGAAAGGCCTTCCCAAGATCATGGGACCATCCAGACAAGTGATCCAGAAGTGACAGGTGCCAACAATATTTTGAACAATTCAAACAGGAATATTCTCAGCAATACCAACCAGTTTGCAGGACTGATTCCCAATTCCATAGAACGCAGAGTTGAAACTGACCCTTGGGCTAAGTTTAAGCTTGCAGGCCATGGAGTCCGAAATCAAGTTGAGCTGAGAACCCAAATCCACAAGGAGAGAAACCGTTTTAGTTGAATCACCAAGACAACATGGAAGAAAACCAAGAGGACAGGAATACAGGTTGGTATCTGAAGAGGGATCTGTTCAACCAGAATCCTCTATCAGAGTACCAGAGGAGACCTTTAATTTGTCCAGACAATCCTCCACACGTTGACAAGAAACCCATTTCTTCATCCCTTCAGCCACAGATGGAGAGATTGACAGGATTTCAGCCACAGATAGATCAGTGATTTTAAGATCAGAAATTTTCTTTCATACTCCCTCCACAGCCTTAGGGTAGTCCTTGGAGATGCCCCTCTCAAATCAAACTTTGGGCTGGGTGGAGAGAGGAAGATCAGGTGAAATAGGTGCTGAAAAAAGGATCTGAGGGTTGGGCAGGTTGAAGAGGGGGAAGATCAGAGTTGTCCTGGAACCTTTCCATAAGTGGTTCCTTTTCTACTTCCATGTCTTCCACATCAGAGGAAGGAGACTCAGGTGAAGATTGACGTTTAATGGGTTTTCACAGAATTGAGGATGGAACAGGAGGAGACTTACAAGGTTTTGGTTCCTCATGGCGTTTCCTAGCTGGATCGGATTGATAGGTGCCAGGGAGGCTGGAAGAAGTGATAGCTGGGGGATACCAAGGTTTCAGAGTTCCACAGGACAATCAAAAATCCACAAAGACCAAGGATGCCTTCTTAGGATTTGGTGGTTGGTATGAGGCCACCACATGACGGATCGGACAAGAAAAATCAAAAGGGATCAAAGCACCATTAGGAAGGAAGAAATTATTTCCCTTCTGCTCTACTAACTTCTCCTCCTTGTCCTTCTGGAGTTCAGGACATCTACCAGTACCATGACCTTCCCTATGGCAATAATAACAGACTATAGTAGATTTAGGAACAGAATTAGCAGGTTTAGGAGTGGCTAAGGAGGATATTTTCTGATCTATTTTATTCTCAAATGCCTGAAGTAATTTAGTGATCTCATCTATAGTAGGTGTCCCCCGGTGGGCCTGAGGGCAAGGACTGGTTCAGTGATTTTAGGTTTTTTCAAGGTGAGAGCTGTTTGAACTTTCATCACTTTATCCACAGTATTCCTAAGGAACATGAAAGCAGGGAGCTTGAACCAATTGTCTCTTGTTGTGATCATGGATCCAGATTTCACCAATTCATCCTTAATTATTTCCTGCACTCCTGGAGAGAAACACTGAAAAAATTGCACTCAAATTTTGTCCAACGTATCAATGTGATTGTTCTGGATAAGATAGGACTGGATATGGTCCCAAGATCTTCTGAAAGTCTGATAGTTGGAGGCTGAGGAGATACCACCATTGGAGATCCATTGAGAAACCTGGGCATCCAAGTCTTGCAAAGTAAATCTGTCGAAATCTATTTTTCCCCAATAGGCCAACATAGCCTCCTTCAGGAGCCTCCAGTTGTGAGTTTCAAATCCCTCAAACAATTTGATAACCTCCATAACTTTGTCAGAAGGGATAAAAAATTGTAACTGATAAGCCATATCATATTCACTGGCACCATCCACTTCTGCAGCCATCTCATAGGAGTGCAGGAATCGTTCAACATTGGTCCCATTGAAGCCTAACTTTTTGTTCTGCTGTTTGATTTTGACCGTCTTGGCCCAAAAAGATAAAGAAGATTGAGCAGATTCCATGTTGAAGGGTTCCTAAGAGATCCAAACAAGCAGAGTTCCAAGGTGGCTCACAAGTGTGGCAAGAGTAGAGTTTCACAAAAAACAACAAGGGTCTTGCCCAGATGGTTCACAATTGGGAGGACTTACTTCTGGACCAGGTTGCCTCCACGGATCAGATCAAAAAAAAAAAAAAGAACAAACATAAAAAGAAAGAAAAGGAAAAAAATTCGGTTGGATTTCGGAGTTGATTCTTCAAGTTGGGACTGTAAATCCCAAGGCTGCTGGTTTGATCCCTGCCTGGGGGACCAAATGAAAGACTCCAAACGGTGCTAGGCCATGGCACTTCTGTGGAGGGGAAAGGTGCTGTTTAGGCTGCCCTCCTGAGTGTTACAAAAATATTGAAATGTAACCAAGATCAAGGTCCAGAACCTGGTAAATGAGGAATCAAGGAGTAGAGGATAAAGATGATAATAGTTTGGTAGCCATGGAACAGCACTATCTGAGACAAGATTATTCATGGAAAAACTTGAGCAAAAGAAGTTAAAGTCCTCTTAGATTTCAAAGAACAAAAGCTGTTGTATGTAAACAAGCCCACAAGCTAATAACTCTGGTCGTCAGCAGAAGATTGGGGATGATCAACTCAAACCCAAGCAACCTCCAGGTTCTCAATGAACCTGCCCAACTCTCCGCAATCAAGCGCTTGAAGGGTACCAGATAACTGAGGGTGGCTGTACAAGACAAAGCACAAGGTTTAAGAAGCTCCAAAGCAAACAATAACTGATTTGAAGCAAGGATAACCTCAACACTTCTCAAGGGAATCAAGAATAGGCTGGAAGAATGCAACTCCAAAGAAAATAAAGGGAGGTATAACACTCCAGGTCTTAAGCTTAATAAGACCTCTTCAATCAATCATGATTGGCTCCAGAAAGGTGATCAGGGATCAGGAACAGTATGGTCAGAGAAAGGGATCAAGGAGTGGTATAACACACTCAAAAATTCCAACAGACAGAATTTTTCTTCAACCAGCAAGGCTATTGGTTGGTGATAAGGATCAGGCCACAGAGTGGCAAAGACTTTGGGTCAAAAAAAATGGATCAGGGGGCAATCAAAGATATACCCAGGATAAGGATCAGGATTAAATTTCACAATGATGGGGCGACACAGGCACACACCCCTATGGATGATTCTATTGACTAATGATCTGATCTGTGATCCGATATGTTGATGCTCATAAAAAGCAGGGAAGAGCCCCTCCTTTTATAGAAAAGAGGCCTGTGGACTTTTACAAGAGAGATTTACAAATGGGAGCGGATTTTTTTTTTCTTGATCATGAGAAAACAAAAGAAAGAAGAAAAAAAAGAAACAAACAGTTCCTCTGAGAAAAAGAAACCCAAAGAGGGATGCCCGCGGGCATCCTGATGGGCCCAGGCGGCTTCCAAGGCCGCGGATGACCGCCGGCAGGTGTCCGACGGACATGGGTGACTGCCGTGGCCGCGGATGACTGCCGGCAGGTGTCCGACGGACATCGGCAATGTAAGAGACCCGCGGACAACCGCAATCTAGGAGGGGAGGAAGAGGTTTGACGGTGAGGTGGTGATGGGAATGAGATTGGAAGCTGGTTGGTAGATAGTTGCATGAGGAGGCTTGATGAAGCAGGGATTGGATCTGAGTGAAGGCAAGGTTGAGGAGGTTAGCGGGGATGGATGGGATGGACTGAGTATGATGGTTGGAATGGGTTCAATTGAGTTCTTCAAAGCCATTGTCCCTGGTGGGAGATAGCTTGAATCAATTGATGGTAGGGGTGGGCTCAATGGATGACTTGGAGAAGGCTGGTGAAAATAGTTAAAATGGAGAGAGTAGGCAGGTTGATAGGCAGTGAGGATCAAGTTCCAATTGGTTGCAAGCAATGGATCTGATCCAATGGAACTGTTCTTCAAACCGGATCTCAATTGAAAGGAATGAGAGATGAAGATGGCAATGTTTTTTTTTTTTTTTTTTTGTTTTTTTTGTTTTTGATAATTATACCTATGAATGATGTTAAGGAAATCATTAAAATCTCCGCACTGGCAAGGGTGTCCAGGTTGGGGCACCACAACACCTGTTTGATTGTTCCTGGTCAACGCGCCTGTGTTGCTTGCCGTTGCGGCCACCATTGCTGCTCACTTAGTGACGGCATGCCCCCAGCTCCCCCCCAATCCAGCTCTCGCCCCAGGCAAGGTAAGAGGGCTCCTCCGGACCTGTTCATAGTTTCGGACAACAACACCATCTTGGAGGACACGTGGACTCCTCTGCGCTCCCCTCTCCGCCATCCTCCACCGAGCAAGGGTTGCAACTCAGCTTCTCCTCATTGCCGCGCGGGGCCACCGCCAAAGGAGGACTTCCCGTCCTTTGAAGATTTCCGGAGGGCTTTGCAATCCTGGGCGGACCGCGTCTGGGTAACTGAAGGCGCGAGGGACCTGCGCCTCAATGAAATTCTTTGGCGTTGCGCTGCTCCGGCTTGGGGTCCTCCTCTGGCACCTGCACCGGCTCCTCCCACTCCGGATCCATGAGGCACCCCGCCACCGCCCGCACCACCAGCGGTCTCGGATGAGAGGCCTTTGACCCCCGATGTCCCTCCGCCTCCATCACCCATCATCTTCCCGTAATTGCCTCCAGCTGAACCAAGCCCCCCTGTTGGTTCCCCGGAGGCCCCGTCTTCACCGGACGCTCCTCCCCCCAGCCCTCCCAAGATCCCGGAAATCCCAATTGTAATGGCATTCCCGGCGGCCGGCTTTGAGTTTCTTGCGGAAAGGTTGACCAAAATGCTTTGGGATTTCCTCAGGACCCCCGGCGCCCAATCCTTGGAATCCGGGCGCAAGCTCCTGGCCTATTTCCGGGCCTTACTGGCATCGCCAAGGGCGGAAATGGAGGAGATGATGAAGATGGCTTAGGCGCATTGCCCACCCCTTCCCCTTCTTCCCTTTCTTCTCTTTTGGTTGTACCGCGCTCCCTTTTCCCTAAGAAAATACACGTATCAGCGCAAGGTGTTAATCTTCTGAGAAAAAGTGTGCCACTGCGCTTTGTGAGAATGAGCTTGAGATTGAGGTCTGCGTCCGCGCGCTTTGCTTTGTGAGCAACTGTAAGTGACCAGCCGTTCCAAAAGGGGCACCTAGACCGCCCCAGACAAACTGCCACACACTTCCCTGTACCCATCCTGTAACAAACACAACAACCAAACACCAGCGCGCGCCACCGTAAGGGAAGAGAGAGAGAGAGAGTAAGAGAACGGACATTCTGGGGTGTCTAGTTGTCCTGGCTGTGAACTGGCTAGAGCAGCCCCTCACCAAATCAAGCTTATTCCCATACCAACCACCCATCCTCAAGATATCCTGAGAGAAAAGAAAAAGAGAAAAGGAAACCAACAGAGAAGAAAAATAGAAAAGAACACATAATTAATTTTTTTTTTTGCGCGAGGCCCGTAGACAGCCTGCAAATCGCTCTTTGTCCCGCTTCCCCCATCCGCAGGATTGTCCTTGCGTCCCGGTTCTGCAGGCCTTGTCCTTGCGTTCACGGACCCGGCTTTGTGCCGCGCCTGCGTTTCCTGCAAAAACCCCAAGCCAGAAAAAGACCCCACAATCCAGATAAGAAAAGAACATATAAAAACAAACATTCTGGGGTGTCTCGTTGTTCTGGCTGTGAACCGGCTAGAGCACCCCCTCACCAAATCAAAACTTATCCCCTACCCCCACCACCTCCCCCCCAACTTGGCCACTGTCCCCAGCTGGTCGCAACCGCCTACTCCGTTGCAATGGAACATTTTCCGCTTCTCCGCCCAAAGACAAATCCCCGGATCGCGTTCCTACACCATCTCCGTGCTCCACACTCCCCTCATCTGATCCGTCACCCCCTTCCTCTGTCTCGTCAAATGAGGTAGATCCTCGCGCAAAGAAGCGCTTGACATGCGAAGCTGCCGCCTTCCATTTCAGCAGAGTACCTTCTAATTCCTCCAACTGATAGCTGCTGCCCTCAAACTTGGACAACATGCGGAACGGGCTGTTCCACCGGTTAGCAAACAAATTCCTCCACTGAGAATCCAGACTCCGGTTTTACAGGAGCACCAAATCCCCCTTCTGCAAGGGATCCCGGAGACAATGCAAGCAGCGCTTGTCCCAATAGCGCACCGATGCTGTCCGAGTCTTCTTCAACCGGTCAGCAGCCTTGGCAAGCATTCCGTCCTGTCAAAGGAGCTGTTCGGCGCGCGCCTAAAGCAATTCGGCGGAGGTCTTCACCTTCCATCAGTCAACCCCCAGGAATGTCTCCAATTCAATGTCCACCAGAAGCACGGGGCGCTGTCCAAAAAGTAACTCGTAAGGAAAGTAGCCTGTTGACCGCTTCACCAAAATCTGATCCTCAAACAGAATCATTGGAAGGGTCTCCTGCCAGCGCTTACCGTCCTCCCTGCACATCTTGACCAGGGCGTCCTTGATTGGTTGATGCCTGCGTTCAATCATGCCGGCCCCCTTGGGATAATACTCCATTACTCGGCCAAACTTGGCTCCGCAACTCTTCACCAACTCAACCAAACGGCCGCAAAACTCAGCCCCTCCATCCACTGTAACCAGACAAAGAAACCCATACTGCGCAAACCAATCTTCCTCCAGAAACAGAGCAACTCTGTCTGCCGAGAGCTTGACCAACGGACGCGCTTCTGCCCAACCTGAAAGGTTGTCCCGCGCGACGAGCAGATAGGAAAACTTACCGGCCTTGATGTGGACAACATCAAGCAAGACTAAACCAAAGAGGGCGTCTTCCCCTGTGGGGTTTCCAACTTCCTTAGGCAATCTTGTGCTCCGCTGTTGACAGGCTTTGCAGGAAGCCAACCATTCCCGCACCGCACGCACTACCCCGGGCCACCAGAACCGCTCTTTCACCTGCCTCTGCGTTTCAACCTCCCTTCAATGGCCAAGATTGTCGTGAAGGCTTTGGAGGATAGCTTCCTGATCCGTCCTTGAAGTGGTGACCACAAGAGGAACCAGAGTCTTCTGCCGCCAAAGCTGCCCCTCCTGTACATAGAAGTTTCCCGCTTGCCGCCTTGCTCATTGCATGTGCTTATCTGTAGTTCTGTTGGGAAAAGGAAGGTGTCGCAAGTAATCACAAAGAATTGCGTACTGCCCGGTCTGCCAGAGCAGCAGCTGAAGGCCTGCCTCCACAACCCCTATCTTGACAACCGGGGTCTCCACATCAAGCAGTTCCGCGTCCTGAAACGGGTTGTCCCTTGGATACCGTGACAACGCGTTGGGCATATTGAACGCTTTCCCTGGAACATGAACAACAGCAAAGGAAAAAAGTTGAAGAAACGCCACCCACCTGGTCATGGGGGCATCGGGCAAAGCTGTAGAATTGATCATCCGCTCCAGCGCCTCCGCATCCACCAAAAGCTCAAAGTGAACACCCACAAAAGATACTGAAGCCGCCGCAAAACTCCAACTTTGGCTGAGAGTACCGGCTTTCCGTCGGAGTGAAGGTGACCGACTCGTAGAGCACTGGCCTATCCTTACCGTTGTCCTCTTGAGTGAGAACCCCCCGTGCAACAAATTTGCTGGAATTGACCGCTAGCCTAATCCCTCCTGCATTTTAGTCAAGATTGCGGAGCACAATGTCACCTCCCACAATCTCCTTGAGCTTCCGGAAAATGCTATTGCACTCTTCTCCCCAATTCCACTCCACCCCTTTCCGCGTTAGTGATTGGAGCGGGCTTGCCACCTCCGCAAACCTCTTGATGAACATACAGAAATAGCTACATAATCCAAAGAACTGAAGGATATGCAACACCGTCCACGGGGTTAGCCATTCAATGACCTTGTTCCGCTTTTTTTCTGCAATGCGCCGGCCATTGGAAGCAACAACATTGCCAAGGACTTTGAGCGCTGGAACACAAACCGCCAACTTCTTCCCCAACAAAGTCAGTCCTGCCTCCTCAATGCAAAACAGGATGTGTTCCAATGTCTGCGCGTATTCCCACACAAACCGTTGGACACGGGGAACTTCAACAAGCTCCGCTCCTCCGTAATTGGATTTCGGACCTTTGATGCCCGCGCCGTCAATGAAGATTTGGACTCCCTCCGGAAGATCATCTTTCAGGATCCAAGCCACTTGCGCCTGGTACACCGCCACAGAATTGGTTGCTCCCTGCAGTAGCTGAGTCAGCTGCATTCTTACCAACCCAGTCTCAAATGCCGTTAGAGGCCGCAAGCGAGGATCCAACTTGTGCTGGTTGTATCCCCCCATCACATCCACTAAACCATAACAAGCGCGCCCCGCCATTGACTCAAGGAACTTGTCAACGCAAGGGGGCCGTCCTGCATCCCGTATTGTAAAGGAGTTGAGCCGCTGTAGATCATGGATAATCCTCAGCGACTTTCCTTCCTGCTTAACTACCGCAAAGATTGGACTGGAGTAACTGGACATTGACTGTTTGTAAAGGCAAGTCTTCACCCTTCCCGCACCAACTCCAGAATTTTCTCCCCTACTGCCCATGGTATTGGAATTGGCTTCATCTGCCACGGCTTGTGATCAACAGTGGGGATGAAATAGGGGTTGCCAATATTGTTTTTCAGAAGCCCCTGCTCTTCAGGTCTGAACGCGAGCGCTCTTTCCCAAAGAACCAGAACCAATACCAGCAACTCACGCTCCTCCGTACTCAACCATCCTGTCGGACCGAAATTGAAAGCTGCAATCCGCTCCTCCATGATCCCGGCCGAACTAGTAACCCACCCTGAAGCCTTAATTGGCATGACCCAAGGGTCCCGCGACCAAGCAATTGGTTGAAGCGGTCCGTTCAATTCCTGGGGCATTGGCTCATTCCTTGGTCGGACCTTCCGCAACACCGGCTTGTAATTGCCAGAATTGCACCACATCATCCGCACGCATCCTTTGCTGTAGGTCCTGCACAGAACGGAACCGCGGCTTTCCCCTTTGCTCACGAGTGTGGCACGATGATAGGGTTTTCAAAGCGTAGTACCCTTGGGCAATGCATACTGAGAAAAGGGACTTACTTCTGCGACATGCGCGTCCTGCACTTTCCTTCCTCCCCCTCCCTGCTCCTCATTAGTCTACTGCCCGCACAAAACCGGAGCTTGTTCCATGCGGTCTCCTTGGTTGACTAGAAAAAATCCTCCGAGGCTCGCCTGTCGCGGACCAACTCCGCATCCGGTTCCTCCTCATACTCAAACACTCTCCTCCGCTTTCCTTGCCCGTGATTGCAGATAGTTGTCTCAAATCTTCCTCCAGACAAATCCTCCACCGTCAATGCCTCCGTTCCTGTCTCCGGATCAAAAACCATTTGTGCTCGGAATCCAAACATGAACGGCCTTCCCAAAATCATGTCCCCACAATCAACCAAAAGAAAAGAAAGAGGTTTACAGACCCTTGCGACCTTGACCTCCTACTCCTCAACTACCCCATCCACATGACACTCCCCTCCATTAAGCGCGCGGATACCCATCGCACATTTCTGCCAAACCAACCCCAAATCATCCACCATCTGCGATGGCAGCAGGTTCACCATTGAACCTCTTTCCACCATAGCCCACACCTTCCTCCCCGCTATGACCATCGGAACGTAAGCGAGCGGAGTCAAAACCAATTTCAACTCACACTCCTCGCGCCCCTCCTCCTTCCGCGCCACATGAACCCGCTGCACCGTCTGAGGTACCCGGCCCTGACCAAAATCCTGCAATGCCTGCACCATCTCCTCTACCACCACCGGAGACACAGCCGCCAGTTCCCACAAGGTCAGCGGAACCGGAGTCTTTTTCCCCATCACCCTACGCACAATGTCTGCCGCTTTCTTCTTCCCTAGAGGATTTGCTGCCGGCCCCTTGATTACGGGCGCGCGTGCGGCCGGTTTTGGAATGGTCAATGGGGGTTTCTCCTTTGCATCAACCTCCATCTTATCCAAGACCGCCACCTTCTCTTCCGTTGCCACTGCCCTTACCTCAGCTTCCACCCAAGGTGGTTGCCATGATCCAGGACCTGTAACAATACCTAGTGACGCTTGCGCCGTTGTTCCCGCCTCCTGACCCCATGTGCGCACCTGCTGCATTGCGGTCGGCTGGCTTGGCTCCATCGGAATCTGTTTGCCCGTTGGAAAAATGTACCCCATCCCCGCCGGTCAAACCAATCTGGCGTTGAGATCCTTTGTAAGCTCCTTGCACGCCAATTGCCAATGACTGTTTGCCCCGCAGTACAAGCACCCCCTCGGCACAAAGGTACCGGGCGGCCAAAACCCTTCCACCATGTGAGGTGGAGGCCCTTGCGGCTGCTGCTGGCCCATACGGCTCATGCAGATCTTCAAATCCTTCATCAGTTCCGTCAATTCACTTACCGGAGGGGAGGGCACGGGTTGAGGAACCAGAACACGCGTGGAAGTAGGTGGAACCGGGGCCGGAAATTGCGCCGGAGCCGCAACCTGGGGGGCGGATTTCTTTGGTCCCGCTGGGAAGGACTTAGCGGTATCCTCAATAAGCTCTTCTAAGTAGAGCTCACTCTCCACAGCCTGGCAAATGACAGCCAACTCCGGAAGGAGCGCAATGCTCCCTTCCAATGACCGCTTTACCAAGTTGTGATTGTAAAGATGCTGCTGCACCCTTGCGCAGAGTTGAGCGCCTAAAACGCCTAGCAAAGCACGTTTCATGGCCCCCCTCTGTCCCGCCACCACCTTGTTCTTTGACAAGTACCAATAGATCCAATTGAATGTCAAGGTTTAATCTGCTAGCTCCACCCGAGTTCTGACTCCTCCTTGCGTGCTTGCCTTCAAGGCCAGGTGGTCAAAATTGCTTTCCCATAATCAAGGTTTGCGCCTACCCCACCGCATTAGGATCTCCGCCTTCAGTTTTGGCCAATCCTGATTCTTGTAACCTTCCATCTCCTCCACATCCTGGAGCTTCTCTTTTTCTATAATGAAAAGGATGACAAGCTGGGCCTTATCAGCGTCTGACGCACCTTCCGCATCTGCAATACCTTTGTATCTCAAGATGAATTGCTCCACATCCGGAGTGTTTAATCGGATGTGAGGGTAGTCGCGCGGCCTGATGCAAACCAGATGAGTGGGTTCATGGTCACTGGAGACCAATGGGGGAACGGCGTAGCTTGTCATGGGTTGAGCGGAGGGAGGGGGAGGAGGAGGGATGGAAGACGCAAGTGGGGTCGGAGTAGCGGACCCGGAAACAGAAGGAGAAGAAGAAGAAGAAGAGGAAGGGACTTTAGGGAGGTATGGATAGGAAATTGCGCCCAGTTACCTTTGAAATACAAGAAACGGAAGGTTACTTCCCGGCTAGACCCCCAGATGTGGAAAGAATAGAGGTTTTCCCCCTATAATTGTCCCAAGGTTTGGAAGTTAACGGTTCCCTGCGTCTAAAAGGAGATGAGGATGCCCAAGGTCGCACTTAAATGAGAAATAGAAATAAGGAGATAAAGAGGTAAAGAGTGAAATAGCCAATCCTTCAATCCTAAGAACTTTCCACCTGGATGTGTATCCGGTATGGGTTCCTTTAATCTCTTGGTGAGATGATTGATCCAATCCAATGATATGATGGTCTGATTCCATTCCATGCCCTCTACTAACCCAGAGTTGAGAGTGAGGATAAGTCCTCCCTCTCAACCCTAACCTAAGTACACGCGCAAATAACAGTATGACAAAGAAACAGAAAACAATCCCAAAACAGAAACCCTAGCCTCCTCTCCCCACCTCCGTACCAAACTCCCCCCGACATCCATACGCCGTTCCGTCCATCCGGTTCGCCTTCTCATGAAGCAGTCCTTGCACCGCACCCTACTTGGAGCCCCCCGCGCCTGTCTGTATCCATTTGTCCGCGCCCGTTGTGGATGCCTGGTATTATCCAGCATGATCCGCGTGCTTGCACGCACGCTCCATCCTTTCCTTTATAGCCTGCGGATTGCTCCGCCCCTACATATCCGAACCGGCCCGCCCGCAAACCTAGTTGAGCGCACTACCTTCCGAATACAATCTCCGGGGCGGATCTCCCCCCATACTGCATTTGATGCTGAGCCCGATCCTTCCACTAGGTGTGGAGCCAAACAGTGGCTGCTGCTGATCCAGCAGCTGCCGCTGCTGAACACTCTGCATACCCTAATGCTGAGCCCGCTTGCCTCCAATGCTGAGCGCGCAGCCGCGACGCAGTTCCCAATCTGTGTCTATAAATTGACACCACACTGCTTTCTCAAACTGTTCCAGGAACGGGTGGAAATCTTCCAGGCAGAACCTGACTGCACAGTAATACCTTTGCCTAATCCTTTTCCCACTTCCCTACTGCTTCTCTTGTAAATCTGGTGCCACCTATGTCAATTGCCCCCCGTGGCTGCCACGCAAGAATTTTAGTTGGAAGCAGATTGCTTTGGAAAGAGATTGTGTGTTTGTTAAATTCCCCGCAACAATATAAAATTATCCACAACAATCTCACTCCAAGTTTGGGAAAGCCCACTAGCCCTTGAGTCAAATTCCTGTACCTCTGCAATTCCTAATCAAACTCTACTTCTGCACCCATGATAGAAACCAGTAAATCTAACTTGCAATGAAGTAATAGTAAATAAACAAGTTGGAAACCCCCAAAAATCTCCGCAATTGAAATATTTCCCTAAATATGACCTCCAAGAACTCTTGCTTGTAATTACACTCCAAAGTAACAGAAGAAAAGAATCCAGCTATTTTTTGCTGTGATAATCTACAATAAAGATGATGTGATCTCTGGTAATGTCCCCTTGTCCTGATAATGGTCTCTTCATCCATACAACAAAATAAAAGCTTCCGTATACATACAAAAGATAACAAAGGAACATAAACTTCTAATGAAAGACTACTTTTCCCACCGCCTCTGTGCAATCCGCACTCATCCTCCTTACTAATAGTCCAATCTTTACCCAATCTGATGATCTGCAGTAGATTTGATTATCCTGTTGCAAAGTCCCCCTAACAGTTGAGACGCGCTGATGTATAAATAAAAACAGATCCTTGTTGATATTACCTAGGGGATCACTCCCAATCCCACATGCGGCATAACTACGGATTCCCAAAAACCCGCATGCTGCCTCCTCAACTTTAAATTTCATTGCCCCACAGTGCTTGGGAATCTCAGTTCATATTCCATAATTGGCCTAATCCATACTACTTAGCTTTGATTACTTGCTTGCTTCCGCATTAGTAAACTCACAGCCACAGTGTCACACAACCACCCCACGTACTATAGGGAAATTCTTAGATGATCATGAGCGCGAAGGAATACCAAGTGCAAGGGCAAGTGCGAATAGCGAGACCCAGTTGCAAATTGCAAACTTGGTTATGCCACTCAACAAACGGCAAGATGAATGGAATGTGTTCCAAAGAAGGAAACTCAACCTGAGTCCGATGTGATAACTAGGTTGCAGCAAAATGCGAGAACGTATGAAATGAACTAACTGAGGAGACAATCATCAGGCAAGGGGATACCCCTTATAAGGTAATCCAAAGTGACTAGATACAACCTGGTGATGAGCTAACTACAGGTGAAGCGGTGAGGCAATGAATGACAGGAACGGAATAGGAAATGAAGCAGTGGTATAGATCCGAGGTCTTAGCATAAGTGCGAGACAATAGAATCTGAGCGTACAATTGCATGATGAATTGGGACAAGAGCGTGTGACGTTGAAGGTAATGCAAATGAGAGGTAATAGTGTATGCAGGGTAGGGACTAGTCCAATTTCAAACTATACAGTAGTGATGGCTTGGTTAGATGTAGATGCAAACTAAAAAACAATGCATGACCAAAGATGGAAGTCCGAGGCTGTTGATTGGCCAGGAAAGGAGATTGGATCTCATAATGGATGGTGGACCGGTATGGAGTTAACCAAAAAGTTTGCAAGTATATACTGAGTTTGTTGCCGAGATTGGAAGGTCAGCGTGAGCCAGAGGAAATAGCGGATTGCACCATTGATGTTGTGCTTTTATTTGTGTCACGCTTTTAGACTGAAGTAGATGGTACTGAGGAGAGTACATGTCAAAGTGGTGAAGACAATAATCCTTAAGTGCGAAGCGTGACAGTTGCCCGGGTATAAAGACGTGAGCTCCTGCAAGCAATCAGGTAAATTTTCCCATTGATTTCAAGTTGTTTAATTATTACTGTATACCCTTATATGTTACTTAATTCATTACCCAATAGATTTTATAAATTTTATTAGAATGTCGTCATCATCATCCCTCCGTTGCGAAAAATGTATTCGCCGCAACAAGCAATGTATTCCCAGTACTGCCGTCCGAGGTCTCCAAGGCAAATGCAAGCAATGTTGCCTTTGCAAGGTGGCGTGAAACTTTTCTATAAATGTTGAGTTGACTGTTGATGGTCCTTTGGAATCATTGAGGGAGATGCGAATTCATAGATCCGCGCCAAGGGTTAATTACAAGATACCACCATTGCCGGAGATCAAATACTTGGGGACTCGAGTGCCTGGTGAGTACTAATTAGGACTAACTAATGAACTTGAAATAGTAACTAATTGTTTGCTTGTTTGCTAGTGTTTCCCCGTTTTCAAAGATATACTACAAACACACCACCACCACCACTGCCTTACTGGGGACCGCCGACTGAAATCCCGGGGCCCCAGATGAATGCCAAGGTGCAAAGCGAGGTATCTGGTGCAGAACCGGTAGGAGTTATAACCAAGGAAGCAAGGGAGGACAAAGAAAACGCAGCGGAAAGGGAAGCAGAAAATGGAGGAAACGGAAGTGGAGGGAACGAAGAGGAAGCGGGTGAATTAGAAGAAGGGCATGAAGTGCTTGGGACGGAAGGGATGGAGGGCCGAGGCAAAGCGGATCCGGTGAAAATTGTATTGCCGGTTGAAACAGATTTGAGGCGCCTGACGGACAATATCAGAGAAGGCACGTTGGGTGGCCAAAGGAAGAGAGCTTATGAAGAGCTTTTGGAGGAAGGTGGATGGAATTCTCGGCCGAAGCAAGCTTGGGTTGCAAGTTGCAAGGAGATTTTAAAGAGGCACATTGTAACGGAAGTGCTGGTATTTTGAAGAATTTCCGCATTGATCAACAATGAAGACCTTGATACCTTTTGGTCCATGGTTTCAGAATTGATGGCAAATTGGGAGGATGGGGAAAAAGAAATAAAAGAAACTTTGTAATTTAATATATGTTAAAAATTCAGCAGAATGCTCCAGTCAGATTTGAGTGAGAGGATGAGGAGGAGGAATCTTGTGTTGCCAAGAGGAGCGGATCAGAAAGTCAAGGGGGGAACTCAAGTTCAAGGTGAGTAAGAACAGATGATCATATTTCAGTTGAAGTTGGCAGGATTTAAATAGTAAATAAAAGCCATAATCAACATGGTCAAAATGTGGTTTTAACAATAACAAGTATAATGAATAATGAATATGAATCAACCAAAGAACTGTCACATAATAAGTGAAAGACAGTATGCAACAAGGCAGAGACACAACAGGCCATAAGCCAGGAAATAAAACCTATCAAAAGAAGAGTGACAAGTACAATACAACTGAGGCGTTAATTCAAGCTGATTCGGTGATTCAACAAACATTAAAAATAAGAAAGATCAAGATAAGAAAGGAGGTTCTTAGAGATAAGAAGTCCATTAAAAGAACTAGTGACTCAGGTTTCTATGACTACAAGAGTTTGATCAGTAATGGAAAATCAGACTACTTGAACTAGCATTCTTTCAGACTTAATCATGACTTAACCTAGAAATATTCAACAGTAGGAGGGAAAACCCATTAGAGACAATTAGAGACAATTTGATCATAACAAGCTACTTTTATGATGCCCATAATACCGGAGAACAGTCTTATATTTTTTTTATAGTATTTTATTTAATAATTTATTTTATATTTAAATCAAAAGGAGAATGAGGACACTTAGTTGCCATAATTCCAACAATATATATATATATATATATATATATATATATATTTATTATTATTAAAATGGAAATATTATTATTATTACTATTTTTTAATAATAATAAGTGGAAATGAAAGGAAAATGAGAAAAGAATAACACAGTGAGATGGAGGAATTAACTGATGAAATGATGGTGAAATAAGATGGGTTCCAATGGGATGGAATATGGAATGGAATGTGATTGAGTAAGATAAATGTGGAATGGAATGAAATGGGATTGGAGGGGATGAAATGTGGAGTGGAATGAAATGGGATTGGATGGGATTAAATGTGGAGTGGAATGGAATGGAATTGGATGGGATGAAATGTGGAGTGGAATGGAATGGAATTGGATGGGATGAAATGTGGAGTGAAATGGAATGGAATTGGATGGGATTGGATGGGAAAGAATCATGATTGCCAAGGTTTGCAAGGGTAGCTAGCATGGAATTCTCAAATCAGATTGGGTGAATTGCAAAGGTGATGGGCTGGCTCCCACGAGGTGCAATCTTTGTCGGACTGGAAGCCAGACCATTCAATGAGGTATTGAAGTTTTCCTTTGCATAACCTGGAATCCAGAATACGGCTTACTTCCAACTCTTACTGATCGAGGACAGTGCGCAGTTCAGGAGGGGGATGAGTCTTGCCCGGGTATAGGACTTGAGCTGGCTCTAGGAGAGACACATGAAAGACCGGGTGGATACCTTGCCATTTCACAGGTAAAGTAATTTTAAAGGCGTTAGGTTAGATGACTGATTCTATTTGAAAGGGGCCAAGCTTTCTTTTGGAGAGTTTGTGAGTTGGGCGAGTGCTGCAAGTGTTGCAAGCATCAAGCCATACTTGATCTGCTACTGCAAAGGTTGGAGCCAAAGTGCGAGATGAGATGAAATCCATAGACAGCGAGTGCCAAGGACAAGGCGGAATTGGAAGTGGCTGGAGCAGCCCATACTTCCGGTGTTTTGAGGACTTGTTACAATTGCAATCATAGCACACCCTAACATAGTATTTTACTTTTGTGGTCATACCAGGCCAGTAGAAGTCTTGTGCAAACAATTGGTAGGTTTTATCCTGCCCATAATGACCAGCAAGCGGAGAATCATGAAGTGACTCAAAGATATCTAACTTAATGCAAGAATTATCTGTTACTACTATACGATTATCATAAACTAAAAATTAATTATCATCTATACTGTAATTACTATCTAATAAGTTTGCACTTTTGCAAAGTTTGATGCACTTGGGGTCGTCGCGTTGAGCTTGTCGGAGTTTGGAAGCCAAATCTTGTAAGCAAGCAATGATTGAACTGAGTTGGGCAGATTGGGTTGAGAAGAGTGTCCTAACGTTTTCAGGGTTGTTTTTGGCGAAGGTGCTCCCCCCCCCTGGGTAAACGTTGTCCCGACGTGATAAAGCATCAGGAACTACCGCTTCTTTCCCAGGACGGTACGTGATCGTAAAGTGGAACTCGGAGAGGTATTTGGCCCAACGTGCCTGTCTACGTGTAAGGACTTTTAAAATCATGAAATATTTCAAAGAATTATGATCAGTTAAAACCTGAAAGGATTCCCTAAGGCTCAAAAGGTATGAACGCCATTTATTCAAGCAAAAAACGATTGCAAGAAGTTCCTTGTCATGAATATCATAGTTAAGCTCTGCAGCGATCAATTTGCAAGACTCAAAAGCTACGGGGTGAAAGAGAGAATTGGAAGAAGAAAACTGCAAGATGACTCCTGCAATTGCATAGTTGCTTGCGTCTGCTTTGACAATATTGCGAGCTAGCTTGTTGAAGTGAGCAAGTGTTGGAGCTGTGGAGAATGCTTTCTTCAGAACTGCAAACTCCAAAGCAGCTTGTTTGGTGAAAATAAAAGGAGTGTCTTTTTGAAGAAGGTTAGTAATATTCACGGATTTTTCTGCGTAACGCGCAAAGAACCTTCTATAGAAATTACTTAAACCAAGGAAAACTTGAAGAGATTTAACCAAAGAAGACGGGGGCCAGTCCAATATGCGTTTGCTCCTGGCTGGTTCCATTGAAAGCCCTTGCTGCAAGACTACAAAACCTAAAAAATGAAGAGAAGAGGAATGGAACTTGCACTTAGAGGCTTTTGAAAACAGGTCATTCTTGCAAAGTTGCTGCAGCACCTCTTGCACATGTGCAATGTGATCTTTGAGGTTTCTTGAGTAGACTAGTATATCATCAAGATATACCACGAGGTATTTACCTATGAGATTGGAGAAAATGTTGTTGACAAAATGTTGAAAAGTGGAAGGAGCGTTGCAGACGCCAAAAGGCATGACGGTATACTCATAACTGCCAAACCGGGTTCTCATTGCAGTCAAATACTCATGACCTTCCTTAATGCAAATTAGGTTATAGGCACCTTGAAGGTCTAACTTTTCCTTGTGTTTTGCTTTGAGGAGTCCTCCAGCCTTGGAGCCGAGGTGGATGGTCCATGGTCATTTTGCCAAGAGTGATTCTTGTCATGATAGCCATTATCAAGCTCAATCACTTGATCAATTAGCTGCTGAAGCAAGGTTGTCTTATGACCCCCAACTGCGAGCTGTTTGATTAAGCGTGCCGGGAAACCCTTTTGGAAATGGAATAGACGAGCGGCCTTGTTCCACTGGATCCTGTTAAAATTCTTACTGATTAACTAATGATCTCTTACGTGTTCAGTTTCTCTACAAATTACTCTATCTTGTTGTCTGCTGCCATGTTGTTGTGTATTCTCAATCTCGTGCGTGACACATGTTCAACCGGCCATTTTCTATTTGTTTCTGTGACAAGTCTCTGACACTTGTCATTCTCTTTCCTTCCATGTATTTCATTCATTTCCTATTGCTCTCTCTGTTTCGAGACACTCTATACTCCCGACTGAGAATACTTCATATTCAAAACCAATCATCAACTCTACCCGGTCGTACTTGAACCTAGACTCGACCCTCATCCAATTTAACTACAAATCAAACCATCAACCTCAAACATCAAACCTCTCAAATCACGCGAAGCCACAAATCATCAACTCAAGTCAGCAAGCAGCCAGTCCGAATCAAGTAAGAACTAATGTTTTCCAACTCCTCATTCAGTCAACTTACGCAACACCCTTTTAGATCGATCAAGGCGCTTAGACATCCGACTTCATTCTCAACTGGCTTCATCGTCTGTTTACCTGGCTAATAACCTTTCATCTGCTCTAAGAATCCTTTACTTGCATTTGACACATTGAAGCTAACTTATTAGCCAGATTGTACTCCGTTGGTTTTATTTTTTTTGTTGTCTTTGATTCCTCATCATGATTCCACGGCAGGAGGACTTACTCTGGTTCTTTGAATGAAATATATATATAGCTTGGTCTTGGTTACCAAACCTAATTTTTTCACGGTTAAAAGCCTCTCTCGATCATGAGCACGCCGGGACCTTCGTCGACGCCAGGACCAGGGGGGGACACCAACTATAAATCACTTGCAATCAAATCGTTAATAGAATCCATACCTTTACTGACGGCCGATAACTACAGCATGTGGCGAAAAAAGTTCGAAAAATTGTTCAAATTGCGAGGCATATTCAACACAATGAACGATCCTGACGTTACAAATCGGCTAGACGTTGAACTTAATCAAGAGTTCGTGGTGCATATTATGGCTAAACTCGACTCAAATACCTACGACAATGTCATCGATGAAGTTAACGAGGACGATGCCAAGCTCATATGGATAGCAACTCGAACTCACTTTGCTTCCTCGCAATCGGCTAATAGGGCGAGGGTCTTTAATGCTTTCTTGCATCTAGGCATGGAGGCAAACATAGAAGCCTTCGTGACTACTATCAAAGTATACTTGAAGAAATTGATCGAAGTTGGAATTGACTTACCTTCAGACATAATCGCTTATCTGGTTTTGTTTAAATTCCCTTCAACGACCATGATGCAAAACATGAAATCGCAGATCATGCACTCTACAGCAGAAATGAAAATCGATGTGGTCCTCAACCATCTCATCCAATATAAGAACGAATCCATTGCGGAAAGCGACCAACCTGAACCGATGAATGTGGCGCTATATAGAGGCCCCAGGTGCGAAAACGGCAAACACAACCCAGCTGTCACTTCCCATCCAGCTGCCGCATGTTGGTTCGAGTTCCCTGAGCTTAAAACAATCAATCTCCACAGCCGCGGCAAGAAATCCAAGGCTCGAATGGACAAGGAAGTACATTTTTACTCCTTCTTCTGCGGACTGAACACTCTGGACAACGTCGAATCGCATCGTTTCATTTTAGACTCGGGATGTTCCATACACCTGATAACCGACGACCAACACTTCATATCATTAACTAATAGCGACGGAACGGACAAGATCCAAACTGGAAAGAAAGACGCTTCTATTCCGATCAAGGGAAACGGAAAGGTTGCTTTGAGAACTAAAGATGCTCACCTGATTCTCGACAATGCAACCTGGGTCCCTGACTCCACTGTCAATCTCATTTCCCTTGGGGCACTGGTCAATCAAGGAGCTCAACTCAAAGTCAATCCCGGCGTTTCCCCGTGTGTTTTCAAACTAGTCATTCGAGGTCGAACGCTGCTATCCAGAAAAATCATTAATAACCTTTTCGTGATTGATATGACGCCCAATACTGGCGAAACTTATTATTCAGCCACCGAATTGTACTCCATACATCGCTCGTTGGGACATGCAAGCATCGAGCGGATGGAAAAATATCTCAATCACCGTATTCCGAGCGAGCAAAAGGAGTCGTTCGAATGTCTAAGCTGCGACAAAGCTAAGATCACTCGCAAACCCTTCACACACCAACAAGAAATAGCTTCGAAATGCTTTGAAAAGCTACACGTGGACCTAATTGGTCCAATCAACCCCATGTCCAAAGGAGGGTTCAAGTATATACTCAATCTGATTGACTCTCACTCTGGTTATATAGCCAGCTTCCCACTCAGATCCAAGGACGAGTCGACAGAGGTATTGATCTTTGTTATCGAAAATCATCGCAGAAAGACAAACGAATATCCCAAAGACCTATGTTCAGACGGCGGCGGCGAGTTTGTGAACACAAAATTACGCAACTTCTGCAAAGCTCACCACATCAATCAACTCATTGCTGAACCCTATCACTCACAGCACAACGGTCGTGTAGAGCGGGCAAATCGAACCATAATGGAATCGACCAGAGCAACCATCTCCGACTCAAATCTACCCAAATCGTGCTGGCACGAGGTGGTTAAGAGCTGCTGTCTGATGTTGAATCAGATCCCCAAAGAGAAAGGCGGTGTTTCTCCATGGATGCTCATGCATAACAAGAACCTGCCCAAGGGATACATCAAGCCTGTAGGTTCATCGCTAACCTATCGCCTCAACGACACTGCTGTCAAATCCAAACTTGATGAGAAAGGCGCTCCTGGTGTCTTAATCGGATTCAATCCTTCGCTACTCTCATACAAGGTAATGACATCCACTGGAAGGATCATAGACACCAAACACGTGATCTTCAATAACCAAGCTCCGCCCGTCATCTCGCTAGAAGACAGCAGCACAGACTCTGCGCTCATCCGGCATCCAACTCCAATCCTGGTCCAACCCATGACAGATCCTGCGGACGATCCTTCAGATGCTGATTCCTCTCCCTCAGTGAAAGAAGAACCTGACTCTGAATCTGACACAAACCAGGCAGTCGAAAACGATCTCAGACCCAACCTACGCAATCGAGACACCCTGAACAAACCTGACCGATATGGATATCTGGCTGAAAAGATTCCAAACTCACTCAAAGAAGCGATGACGATTCCTCATTGGCGTGAGTCCACTATGAAGGAGTTCAACACTATAGAAGAGCAAGGAGTTTGGGAGGACGCTATCGAAAGCATGGTTACGAATCCTCTCAATACTACACCAGTTTTCAAAATAAAGCAAAACGCTGACGGTGAGCTAGTTTCCTTCAAAACTCGTCTCTGCGTGCAAGGCTTTGGCCAGAGGTATGGTCTCGACTATCTTGAGACATATTCTCCCACTGGAAAAGTTGCATCGCTTAGGGGAGTCCTCACTTACGCCGCAGACAAACGACTGAAGGTACTCCAGCTCGACGTTAAAGGAGCTTTCCTGCACTCAGAACTCGATGAACAAGTGTTTATCAAAACACCATTTGGCTGCGGCAGAAAATCGAAATATCTCCGTCTCAAGAAGTCACTGTACGGACTCAAACAAGCGCCCAGAAATTGGTATCAAATGCTGAGTGAATGGATCAAATCTCAAGGTTTTCGAGAGTCAATTGGAGATCCGTGTCTATACATCGGCGACGACGGAATAACTGTTGTGTTCTTTCACGTCAATGATCTCCTGGTCGCTGGTAACACCAATGAATTTAAAGACAGCTTCTTGAAACGCTTCAAAGACTCCTCCGCGCACACTCCCGATACATTACTTGGAATGAAGGTCAAAAATAGCAACGGGCTGTATCACTTATCTTTACCTCTACATATCGAAAAAGGTCTTGAAGAATTGGGGTTATCCGAGTGCAAGCCAGTGTCAACTCCGCTGACGCCTGGACATCATCTTAAAGCTGCGGATCAAGACGATCACGAGAAGTTTCTCGCCCTAAACATCAACTACCGCTCACCCATCGGACGACTCAATTATATAGCAGGCCTGGCTCGACCCGACATCAGTTTTGCCGTATCCAGCTTGGCTAAGCATTGCGAAAAACCCGGTCTGAGCCACTGGCAAGAGGTCATCCACGTTTGGCGGTATCTCGCGGGGACAAAAGACCTGTCACTTACTTTAGGGCCGAGATCCATTTCGAACCGTTTGGTCTGTTTCAGCGACGCCACGTGGGCTGACGACCCGGAGACTCGAATTTCGCAGAGTGGATTCATTTGCTTCTTCAAAGGCAGTCCGCTTTATTGGACTAGCAGACGACAGCAATGCATCACACATTCTTCTACCGAATCCAAATGCGTGGCATTGTCCAGTTGCCATTTAGAGGCGCGATGGCTTACACAACTTATTGAAGACATATATCGAACAAACTTCGCATGTCCAGTACATCTCATAGACAACAAAGGACTCGATGACAAGGTTAAAAAATTTGGCTCAAACTCCAAAATCAAGCACATCGACATCAAAACTAAAAGCCTGAGAGACGATTTCAAGCTTGGCTTGATCGATGTCAAACTCATTCCGTCCCTATCCATGACCACCGACGCTTTGACTAAAGCAGCTAACAAAACCTCTAACTCCAGACTAGTAGATGCCTTCAGTTCTTTATACCACTGATCTCGGAGTTGTGGGGGCGTGTTAAAATTCTTACTGATTCACTAATGATCTCTTACGTATTCAGTTTCTCTACAAATTACTCTATCTTGTTGTCTGCTGCCATGTTGTTGTGTATTCTCAATCTCGTGCGTGACACATGTTCAACCGGCCATTTCCTATTTGTTTCTGTGACAAGTCTCTGACACTTGTCATTCTCTTTCCTTCCATGTATTTCATTCATTTCCTATTGCTCTCTCTGTTTCGAGACACTCTATACTCCCGACTGAGAATACTTCATATTCAAAACCAATCATCAACTCTACCCGGTCGTACTTGAACCTAGACTCGACCCTCATCCAATTTAACTACGAATCAAACCATCAACCTCAAACATCAAACCTCTCAAATCACGCGAAGCCACAAATCATCAACTCAAGTCAGCAAGCAGCCAGTCCGAATCAAGTAAGAACTAATGTTTTCCAACTCCTCATTCAGTCAACTTACGCAACACCCTTTTAGATCGATCAAGGCGCTTAGACATCCGACTTCATTCTCAACTGGCTTCATCGTCTGTTTACCTGGCTAATAACCTTTCATCTGCTCTAAGAATCCTTTACTTGCATTTGACACATTGAAGCTAACTTATTAGCCAGATTGTACTCCGTTGGTTTTATTTTTTTTGTTGTCTTTGATTCCTCATCATGATTCCACGGCAGGAGGACTTACTCTGGTTCTTTGAATGAAATATATATATAGCTTGGTCTTGGTTACCAAACCTAATTTTCTCAGATCCAAGACTGCAAGGTTCAAAAATGAGAAATATAAATGGAAGATCTACTATTCTCCTTCATAACTAAACTATCAAGTTTGTATTTGGCGTTTCAAACTTCATTGGGATTGCCAAACAGGGTGAAAAATTGTTGATTGAACTTGTCCCAGTTGTTGAGAATACAAGTGGGACTGTTGTTGGAAAAAAGTTTGAGGTATGGTTCAAACCACTGCGAGGCTCTAACTCCTAAGAAGGACAAAGCATACATAACTTTATGTCTATCGGAAGGGAAATTGTTGGATTCGTTTGAAAAGATGATTTTACAAGACTGTAGGTAGGATCTAAGCTTATGAGGGTGTTCTCCTGTAAAGTGATCAGGTTGTTTCATACCCAGAGTGCAAAAACTAGGAGTGCTAGGACTAGATCGCTGGGCACCATGAGTGAGGGCCTGGATCAATGTCAAAAGCAGGGTTGGAGCATTGGGCTCGAGAGAAGTAGTGCAAATCCCTGGTCTACCACGAGTCAAGGTTTCATTGGAAGAATGGTCGGATTCTGCAAATTCCGCGAGATGGTCCGTTGGAGCATCCTGTGGAGGAGCCCGAGGCTCATCAAGAGGTTCCACAGATGGCAATTTGGAAGGAGGAACTGGATCTAAGGGTGGTTGGGCCCAAGGAGCGCTGGTTCTCCCTACCCAATGGATCTCATCATTGTAAGGGGCGAGGGAAGCGTTCCCGGTTGAGTGAGTACGTGGCATTGAAAAAGAAGAAGTCTACTATAGGTTGGCAGGCTACAATAGATGAGTTGAGTTAGTTAATTTACTGTCACACGACCACCCCACGTACTAAAGGGCAATTCTTAGATGATCATGAGCCCAAAGGAATACCAAGTGCAAGGGAAAGTGCAAATAGCCAGACCCAGTTGCGAAGTGCAAACTTGGTTATGCCACTCAACAAACGGCAAGATGAATGGAATGTGTTCCGAAGAAGGAAACTCAACCTGAGTCCGATGTGATAACTAGGTTGCAGCAAAATGCAAGAAAGTATGAAATAAACTAACTGAGGAGACAATCATCAGGCAAGGGGATACCCCTTATAAGGTAATCCGAAGTGACTAGATACAACCTGATGATGAGCTAACTACAGGTGAAGCGTTGGGGCAATGAATGACAGGAACGGAATAGGAAATGAAGCAGTGGTATAGATCCTAGGTCTTAGCGTAAGTGCAAGACAATAGAATCTGAGCGTACAATTGCATGACAAATTGGGATAGGAGCAAGTGACGTTGAAGGTAATGCAAATGAGAGGTAATGTTGTATGCAGGGTAGGGACTAGTCCAATTGCAAACTATACAGTAGTGATGGCTTGGTTGGAAGTAGATGCGAACTAACGAAAAATGCATGACTGAAGATGGAAGTCCAAGGCTGTTGATTGGCCAGGGAAGGAGATTGGATCTCATAATGGATGGTCAACTGGTATGGAGTTAACTGCAAAGTTCGCAAGTATATACTGAGTTGGTTGCCATAATTGGAAGGTCAGCGCAAGCCAGAGGAAATAGCCAATTTAACCATTGATGTTGTGCTTTTATTTGTGTCAGGCTTTAAAACTGAAGTAGATGGTACTGAGGAGAGGACATGTCAAAGTGGTGAAGCCAATAATCCTTAAGTGCAAAGCGTGAAACCCAGAGGGAAAGTTATGTTTGACCACAAAATGTTGGCAAAAGGCAAAAACTCTGGCCCATTCATGTCATTGTGCTTGAAAAAAGCGCATGCCGCGCCAATTCCAAGCCTTCAGCTAATGTACTCTGGGATAGACGGTCCACCAACGTGCTTCTCTGAGCCTATTGTACTTCAGAATTCCAACCACAGCTGAGCCACTCCAAGTTAAATTTCCAGTGCTGAGCCCATAGCCTCTGTGTCTATTAGTAACCAACACAGCACCTTCATATTTTAATGCACCGCCAGCTACTTCCTGTCAAGGGTTGTGAGGTATTTGCCCATCTCAGCCTTGTACTCTCCAATCACCATTGCAAAATTTGAGGTTAAATGAAAAAAGATAAAAGTCCACAGATGTTAGCAGGCTTTTAACAGAAAAAGGAATTTCCCAGCCAGAAACCCAATTTGTGGAAAGAGTGGAGAACTGAAAAGTTTGATTGCAAAAAAGGACCAACAGAAAATGAAGCATGGTGGGGTGTGTGCTATATTTAAAATAATGAGTTGGGAAAGGGATCTCAGAGATTGATAGACAAAAGAAAAAGGAATGATATTAGAAATAGAAGTTTAACAGAGATGGATACTTGCTGCTAGACAGAGCTGCAGATGAATGGAGAATCAAGAGAGTGGTAGGTTGAGAGGGTGGAGTCCAGTGAGTGAGTTGGAGATTGTAAGGGAGAGGAAGGTTGGAAGATCTGAGGTTGAGGTTAGTTGGATGATGTTAATATGTATTGGAGTTATCAAAGGTGGCAGGCTGAAGGATTGAGAGGTTGGATGGGATGATGATCTATGGATGGGACAGGATGAGGGAGGAGATTGAGTGAGGGAATGAGAGGATCCAATGAGGGAGTGAAGGAGATTGGATGAGGGAATGTGTCACGCCTCGCACTAAGGAATTATTGTCTTCATCACTTCAACATTTCCTCTCCTCAGTACCATCCACCTCAGTCTATAAGCGTGACACAAATAAAAGCACAACATCAATGGTGCAATCCGCTACTTCCTCTGGCTTGCTTTGACCTTCCAATTTCGGCGACCAACTCAGTATATACTTGCAAACTTTGCGGTTAACTCAAGACCGGTGGGCCATCCATTACAAGATCCAATCTCCTTCCCTGGCCCATCAACAGCCTTGGACTTCCATCTTTGGTCACGCACTGTTTTTTAGTTCGCATCTAGGTCTAACTAAGCCATCATTACTGTATAGTTTGCAATTGGAATAGTCATTAGCCTGCATAAACTATTACTTCTCACTTGTATTACCTTCAAGTCACTTGCTCCTGTCCCAATTCATCATACATTTGTACTCTCAGATCCTTTTGTCTCGCACCTACGCCATGGTCTTGGATATGATTGCACTGTTGCTTCATTTCCTATCCCGTTCCTATCACTCATTGCCTCACCGCCTTCAACTGTAGTTAGCTCACCACCAGGTAGTACCTAGTCACGTTGGATTACCTTATAAGGGCTACCCCCTTGCCTGATGATTGTCTCCTCAGTTAGTTAATTTCATACGTTCTTGCATCTTGATAAAACCTAGTTATCACATTGGACTCAGGTTGAGTTTCCCTCCTCGGAACACACTCCATTCCTCTTGCCGTTTGTTGAGTGGCATAACTAAGTTTGCCCTTTGCAACTGAGCCTTGCTATTCGCACTTGCGCTTGCACTCAGCATTCCTCCCCGCTCACAATCATCTAAGAATTGCCCTATAGTATGTGGGGTGGTTGTGTGACAGTAAATTAACTAACTCAAATCATCCATTGTAGCTTGCCAACCTATAGAAGACTTCTTCTTCTTGATGTCACGTACTTGCTTAACTGGGAACGCTTCCCTTGCCCCTTACAATGATGATATTTATTCGGTAGGGAGAACCAGCGTTCCTCGGGCCCAACAACCCTTATATCCCATTCCTCCTTCTAAATCGCCATCTGTTGAACCCCTTGATGATCCTTGGACTCCTCCACAGGATTTTCCGACGGACCCTCTTGCAGAATTTGTAGATTCCAATCATTCTTCTGATGAAACCTCAACTTATGGTAGGCCAATGGTTTGCACTACTGCTCCCAAGCCAAATGCTTCAACCCTGCTTTTGAAATTGATCCAGGCCCTCACTCATGGTACCCCGCGATCTAGTCCGAGTACTCCTAGCTTTTGCACCCCGGGCATGAAGCAAACCAATCACTTTACGGGAGAACACCCACATAAGCTTAGATCCTACCTACAGTCTTGTAAAATCATCTTTTCAAAGGACTCCAAAAATTTCCCTTCCAAGAGGCATAAAGTTATGTATGCTTCATCCTTCTTAGGAGGAAGAGCCTTGCAGTGGTTTGAACCGTACCTCAAACGTTTGTCCAGCAACAGTCCCACATGTATTCTCAACAACTGGGACAGGTTTGAGCAACAACTGTTCACCCTGTTTGGCGACCCTAATCAAGTTTGAAAAGCCAAATATGGACTTAGTAGTCTAGTTATGAAGGAAATTAGTAGAGCTTCTGTTTATATTTCTCACTTTAAAAACTTGCAGTCTTGCATCCAGTGGAATAAGGCCGCTCTTCTATTTCATTTCCAAAAGGGTCTAATGGCACCCTTAATTGAACAGCTTGCATTTGGGGGTCATGAGACAACCTTGCTCCAGAAGCTAATCAATTGAGTGATTGAGCTTGATAATGGCTTTCACAAAAAGAATTGCTCTCGCCAAAACAACCATAGACCGTCCACCCTTGGAGCCAAGGGTGGACGGCTCCTCAAAGCAAAACACAAGGAACCCAAAAACATCCAAACCAACCCCAACTTTGGACTTCAACTCAAAAGGGAAAACCGTCACCAAAACTCCGGAGTTCTTGGACAAAGAAACCGGGATGCTACGGAACAAGGAACGGCTACGGAGGGAGAATAATGGACTGTTTATGTATTGTGGAGGAAAGAATGATGTCAACAGTTGTGCAAAGTGGTTAGCCCGTGAAGCTGCTAAGCAGTCAAAAAATTAGCCTGTATTTTCTCTGATACTTGCAAGCAAAGATACACATTATCTAAATTATTCTGAGTAAATCTTTGCAGTTGCAAGTCACTAGGTGCTCCTAGTTCAAGATTTATCCTATTCCATTCCGAAAACACCCCTTATTGAGTTTTACTTGATTCCAGCGCTAATGCTTCCTTCATCAGTGAATCTTTTGCCACTTCCAAAAATCTTGCGCGTTCCAAGATAGATAAATTTCTTATCTATTTAGTAAGTAGTGCAACTGAACCGTCTTATTGGGTATCCCAAAAGGCAAAATGGAACTTTGCATTCTCCAATTTCCCCAGCTTCAAATGGGATTCATTTGTCTTGGCTATACCCGGAATGGATGATACCATTCTAGGCCATGATTTCCTAGTTTACTGGAATCCGGATGTGAATGGCAAGAAGGAGTAATTGAACTTCAAACCTCGCACCCCAAGAATGCTAATCTTTCCATAAAACAAGAATTAAACAGCCTACCTGGCACTGTCATTGAGTTGGATGACACTTTTTGGCCAGGAGATTTGCAATATCCTGACCTCCATTCCCAAATTCCCTCTTCAGATTTAGGAGTTATTGCTTACCTATCCAGATTACCTCTTTCCTGTTCCTTCAAAGAGAAACAGACGCCAACCAAACAGTGTATCTTGAGCTCCCTGATCCTCTCGCACCATGCAAGCACCTCAAATCCGGTGCTCAAAGATGACAAGATTGAAGATCTAGAAATCATTCAGGAGTCTTTACCTTCAGTTTATCATGACTTGGCTGACGTCTTCTCAGCTTCAAGAGCAGATAAACTGCCTCCATCCCGTTCTTACAATCAAAAGATCAAACTTACTGGCCCACCTCCGGCACCAGGACCAGTTTACTCTCTCTTGACGCAAGAATCAATTGCGCTTCAAGACTACATTGCGGAAAATGTAGCAAAACAATTCCTTCGACCAAGCAATTCAAATACCAGATCAACTGCCCTATTTGTTCCAAAAAAGGACGGTGGACTTTGCCTTTGTGTTGACTACAGGAAACTTAACCAGGTAACCCGGAAGAATGCCTATCCAGTACTACCTATGTCACATCTCCTCACCCTCTTCCATGGAGCTGCTTATTCCTTGAAGTTAGACCTTTGAGGTGCCTATAACCTAATTTGCATTATGAAAGGTCCTGAGTATTTTACATCAATGAGAAGCCAGTTGGGCAGTTATGAGTATACCGTCATGCCTTTTGGCCTCTGTAACACTCCTTCCACTTTTCAACATTTTTTCAATGATATTTTCTCCAATCTCATAGGTAAATACCTTGTGGTATATCTAGATGATATACAGGCCTACTCAAGGAACCTTGAAGATCACATTGCAAATGTGCGAGAGGTTCTGCAGCAACTTTGAAAGATGACCTGTTTGCGATAGCCTCTAAGTGCAAATTCCATTCCTCTTCCCTTCAGTTTCTAGGTGTCATAGTCTTGCAGCAAGGACTATTGATGGACCAAGACAAAAGAAACGCATATTGGACTGGCCCCCACCTCCTTCCATTAAATCCCTTAAAGTTTTCCTTGTTTTCAGTAATTTTTATAGGTGGTTAATTGAGCGTTACACCGAAAAAACCATGAATATTACTAACCTTCTTCAAAAAGACACTCCTTTTGTTTTTACCAAACAAGCTTCTTCGGAGTTCAAAGCTCTGAAGAAAGCATTCACCACTGCTCCAATACTTGCTCACTTCAACAAACTAGCTTGCACTATTGTCAAAACAGAAGCAAGCAACTATGCAATTGCAGGAGTAATCTCACAGTTCTCTTCCTCAACTTCTCTCTTTCATCCCGTAGCTTTTGATTCTCGCAAGTTGCTTGCTGCAGAGCTTAAATATGAGATTCATGACAAGGAACTTCTTGCAATTTTTTATTGCTTAAAGAAATGGCGTTCATAACTTTTGAGCCTTAGAAAATCCTTTGAAGTTTTAACTGATCATAATTCCTTGAAGTATTTCATGAGCTCAAAATTCCTCACACGTAGACAGGCATGATGGGCCAAATACCTCTCCAAGTTCCACTTTACAATTACGTACCGTCCTGGGAAACAAGCGGTAGTCCCTGATGCTTTATGCGTTGGGATGATGTTTACCCAGGGGGGGGAGCACCTTTGCCAGAAACAACCCTGAAAACATTAGGACACTCTTCTCAACCCAATCTGCCCAACACAGTTCAATCATCGCTCACTTAGGAGATTTGTCTTGCAAACTCTGACAAGCTCAACGCGTTGATCCCAAGTGAATCAAACTTTGCAAGAGTGCAAAATTATTGGATAGTAGTTACAGTATTGATGATAATGACTTCTTAGTCTATGATAATTGTATAGTAGTACCAGATAATTCTTGCATTAAGTTAGATATTTTCAAGTCACAGCATGATTCTCCGCTTGCTGGTCATTGTGGGCAGGATAAAACCTGCCAATTGATTGCACAAGACTTCTACTGGCCTGGTATGACCAAAGAAGTAAAAGACTATGTTAGCTTGTGCTATGATTGCAATTGTAACAAGTCCTCAAAACACTGGAAGTACGGGCTGCTCCAGCCACTTCCAATTCCGCCTCATCCTTGGCCCTTGCTTTCTATGGATTTAATCTCTCAATTACCTTCTTCTAGTGGATATGATGCTATTCTAGTAGTAGTAGATTTTTTCCTAAATATGGCTTTATTTCTGCGCAGTAATATGACGGCCTCTTCAGAAGACTTAGCTAACTTTTTCATAGAATGTGTATTTTTAAAACATGGTCTCCCTGATAATATAGGCAGTGATTGTGGATCTCTGTTTGTCTCAAGCTTCTGGACCTTCCTATGCCAACATTTGAAGATCACTCGCAATTTATCAACGGCATACCACCCGGAAACAAATGGGAAAACCAAGCAAGTTAATTAGATTCTCAAACAATATCTTCAAATGTATGTTGCCTATCAACAAGACAAATGGTCGCAATGACTCCAACTAGCCAAGTTTTCCTACAACAACTCCACTCATTCCTCCACCAAACAGTCGCCCTTCCAAAATCTTTATGGTAGAAACCCAACTTTCCCTTCCCTTCACGTAGCACCTTCTCAACCTGCTACCGATTACCTTGAACAAATTCAATCCCTTCAATCGCAACTTTGAACCAACCTGGAAGAAGCAAAACAGCACTATAAGGAGCAAGCAGACCAATCTTGCACTACCCCTCCAACCTTTGCAGTAGGAGATCAAGTGTTGCTTGATGCTTGCAATATTTGCAGCACTCGCGCAACTTGCAAACTCTCCAAAAGAAAGCTTGGACCCTTTAAAGTAGAATCAGTCATCTCCCCTAACACCTTTAAACTTACTTTACCTGCAAAATGGAAAGGTATCAACCTGGTATTTCATGTGTCTCTCCTAGAGCCAGCTCGATTCTTATACCCGGGCAAGACTCATCCCCCTCCCAAACTGGTCACTGTCCTTGATCACCAAGAGTGGGAAGTAAGACGTAATCAGGATTCCAGGTTACGCAAAGGAAAACTTCAATACCTTGTTGAGTGGTCTTGGTTCCAGTCCACCAAAGATTGCACCTCGTGGGAACCAGCCCATCACCTTTGCAACTCTCCCAATCTGATTTGAGATTCCCATGCAAGCTACCTTTGCAAACCTTGATAATCATGATTCCATCCCATCCAATCCCATTCCATTACACATTCCATCTCATCCAATCCCATTCCATTCCACATTCCATCCCATCCAATCCCATTCCATTCCACATTCCATCTCATCCAACCCCATTCCATTCCACAACATCATCCCATCAATCAACCCCTTCATTTCACCGTCTTATTCCTTCTTCTCATCCCCCTCTCATTCCTACAAAATAAAATTCCATTCCTTATACAAAAAAAAAAAGAAAGAAAAATTTATTTATAATTTTAAAAAAATATATATATATATTTATAATAATAAGTTAAGAAGTTTCTTTCACTTCTTTCTCTGCTTCCTCCAAATTTGCATTCAACTCCGCAACCATGGATCAAAAGGTATCCAGGTCTTCATCATATATCAGTGCGGACATCCTTTGAAGAACCAGCACCTCTGTTATAATGTGCCTCTTAAATATCTCCTTGCACCTCGCAATTCAAGCTTGCTTTGGCCAAGCATTCCATCCAACTTCCTCCAAAAGTTCTTTTTACGTTCTTTTCCTTTGGCCTCCCAAAGAACCTTCCCCAACATCGCCCGTCAGTTGCCTCGCATCAGTTTTGATTGGCCCTACAACTCGCAAACAATTTGCTTTGCCTCGGCCCTCCATTCCTTCCATTCCATCCATTCCATACCTTCCATTTCCTCCATTCCCTTCTCCCAATTCTTCCGTTATAGCCTCTTCTTTCTCCGTTCCCTCTCTTCCTCCAATTCCGTCTCCATCTTCTCCATCTCCCAATTATCTTTCTGCTTTGTTCTTTTCTTCCTCCCTTGCTTCCTTGGTTATGACCCCAACTGGTTCCGCTCCAAGCACTTCATCTTGCACCTCGGCATTCATCTTGGCCCCCGGAAGTTCAGTCTGCGGACCCCAATAAGGTGGTGGTTGCGGTGGTGTGTTTGTGGTATATCTCCGGAACCGGGGCAACACTAGCAAGACGAGTAAAATTAAGTTACTACCTTTATTATCTCTAGTCAGTCCCAATTAGTGCTCACCAGGAACTCGAATACCCAAGAATTCAATCTCCAGCAATGGTGTTATCTTGTAATTAACCCTTGGCGCGGATCTACAGCTCTGCGTCCCCCTCAATGACTCCGCGGGAATATTGACAGTTGACTCAATATTTATAGGGATATTACAGGCAACCTTGCAAAGACAACATTGCTTGCACTTGCCTCAAAGAACTCTGACGGCAGTACTAGGAATACACCGCTTGTTTCAACAAATACAATTTTTGCAATGGGGGGATGAAAATGAAGAAATTATATGTAACTTATAAGTCTAACAAGTAATGAATTAAATAATAAGTAAAGGGTATAAAGTTATTATTAATGAATTGAAATCAATGGGAAAATTCATCTTAACGCTTGCAGGAGCTTGTGTCTTTATACCCGGGCAACTGTCACGCCTCACACTTAGGAATTATTGTCTTCATCACTTTGACATGTCCTCTCCTCAGTATCATCTAACTCAGTCTATAAGCATGACACAAATAAAGCACAACATCAATGGTGCAATCCTCTACTTCCTCTGGCTCATGTTGACCTTCCAATCTTGGAACCAACTCAGTATATACTTGCAAACTTTGCGGTTAAATCCATACTGGTCGAACATCCATTACAAGATCCAATCTCCTTCCCTGGCCCATCAACAGCCTTGGAATTCCACATTCGGTCACGCACTGTTTGTTAGTTCGCATCTACGTCTAACTAAGCCATAATTACTGTACAGTTAGCAATTGGACTAGTCCTTACCCTGCATACACTATTACTTCTCACTCGTATTACCTTCAACTTCACTCACTCCTGTCCCAATTCATCATACATTTGTACACTCAGATTTTATTGTCTTGCACCTAAGCCATGGCCTCAGATATGATTGTACTATTGCTTTATTTCCTATCCTGTTCCTGTCACTCATTGCCTCACCGCCTTCAACTGTAGTTAGCTCACCACCAGGTTGTATCTAGTCACTTCAGATTACCTTATAAGGGCTACCCCCTTGCCTGATGATTGTCTCCTCAGTGAGTTAATTTCATACGTTCTTGCATCTTGCTACAACCTAGTTATCACATTGGACTCATGTTGAGTTTCCCTCCTCGGAAAAAACTCCATTCCTCTCGCCATTTGTCAAGTGGCATAACTAAGTTTGCACTTTGCAACCAAGCCTTTCTATTTGCACTTGCCCTTGAACTCAGCATTCCTCCGCGCTCACGATAATCTAAGAATTTCCCTATAGTAAGTGGGGTGGTAGTGTGACAGAATGATGGATATCTGATCAGGGAGTTGTCCAGATGGGAGCAGATGGAGAAAATGATCAGGGAAACTGGGATGGTGACCTTCTCTGGATTTGGAGAGTCCTCATTCAAGGTCAGGGAGGGGAAGTTGTTTGAGGAGATCAGTCATCTCTCAACACGCCGCCGTGTCCAGGATTGAGGGATTGCAAGATTGAGGATGTGACGAGAGTGACCAAGGGCCTGATAGCCGGTTTGGTGAGACAGTTGGAAATCATTTGGCTGGAGGGAATGAGATTGTTATGAGGCTTCAGTTTTCCTTTTGTTCACGCAGCCATCTAATTTGAGTTTTGACGTGTTTTAGAGCACCATGGTGAGAGTCGTGGTTGAAAATGTTTTGTAGCGCTTTGTTGTCAATGTTGGCGCAATGAGAAAGGTTGAGTTTGGGATTCAGATTGAGAAGAAGATTGGTGAGCCAAATTTTTTCTTGAGTAGCAAGAACCAGGGATTTGAGATTGCCCTCAGTGGAGGAGAGAGATACTGTGGTTTGCAGTTTACTGTTCCAGGCCACGGGACACCTGTAATACAAGATAACAAACTCCATGTGGCTTCTGCGGGTGGATGGATTGTTGGTGCTGTTGGAGTCTCTGAAGCATTCAAGATCATATTTAAAGGAGGCGCATTTGAGCTGCAGAGCCAGATGTTGGGTTTATCTGAGGTAACACCATGCATGTTGAATTTCTTCCCAGTGGTTTGTGGCGGGCTTGTTGTTGAAGCAAGAGAGGTTGGAGACAGCGTAGGATAGATCTGGGCAAGTGCCCCTTACAATTAAATTGAGATAGCTGGTGGCAGAGAAAAAGTTGATTCACAGCTTCAGGAACTAATTATGTTTGTAATTGTAGTCCCCCCTAAGCTTTACATTGGGAGTCATTGCAGTCAATATTGGTTTGGTGTTGGAGAGTCCTAGCTTGGAGAGTGCGGTCTCTATTTTATTGGGTTGATTAAGGAGTTTTGAGAAGTTTTGCTGGATGAGGTGGTTGCCCAGGATCTTGTTAAGAGGACCCTTGTAGGATATGTTGAAATCCTTCTTTAGATTGCAGCCAAACCTGTCTGATTAGCTGACAATAACAAGATCATTGATGTAGACAAAGATGTAAATGGAGGAGGATTGATTGATGAAGAGAAATGGGTTGGCAATCAAAAACAAAAATCCTTGTTTGAGTATACACAACCAAAATATGTCAGACCAACTCTTGGCGGCCTGCTTTAGCCCGGTAGAGCACCTTTTTTAGTCAACATAAAGGGAATTTGGAAGAATAGCCTTTGGGACATTTTATGCATTTTTCTTTTTATAATGGGGCATGCAGAAACGCGGCTTTGATTTCCATTTGTAGAGTGGGGAGATTGTGGTGGAAGGCGCAGACAAAGAGAGTTTGCAGGGTGGTGATGAGTCCTGTTGGAGAAAATGTTTTTCCGTAGTCAAAGAACTCCAGCTGTTTGAAGCCTTGGACACAGAGACAGAATTTTTAGAGTATGCCTTTTCCCAAAGGATCTTCCTTGAGTCTGAAGACCCAGGTGGTTGAGAGTGCTCTTTTCCCTAAGGGGAGAGAGCAGCACCCTTCCCAAAAACCAAGTTTTTCAATACCGTTGGTCTTGACCTTCATAGATTTGAGCCAGTGAGGATATTCAGGGGATGAAAGGACCTTGGGGTAGCTTTAAGGAACTATTCTGGCAAGGAAGCCCTAGCGCACAGGAGGTTGGAGAGTGGATTGATCCATGAGGGTTTGGGACACAGGATTGGTGAGTTTGTGGGAGATGAGTTCAAACTTGGAGTCAAAGGAGGAGGAGTTATTCGAGGAGTTTGAATTTTTGACAGCAGGAGGAGCAATGATTTACAAATTAGTATTGGAGCAGATTTTGGGCTGGTTGGGAAGGGGGTTGGATGATATGGTGGTTAACTGCAAATCAGGAGATGGAGTGGAGGAAGATGGGGAGATGGGATTTTAATTGTTGAGAAGCTCAGTCAGTGTTTCATTGACAGAGAGAAAGGGATCAAAGGGAGACTAGAGGGAATTGGAAGAGGGTAGGAGATTGAGATTTTGACATATTTTAACATGCTTGTAGCAAATAAAATCATTAAGGGAGGGAAAGAAGATACAATAGGATAGTAGTTGTAAGTCAAATCCTACCAGGATTCCTTCAATTCCTTTTTCTTCAAACTTTGATGAGAGTGCATGGCGTTGATTGAGGCCCACAGTTTTTGAGCCCAGGATACAAATGAGTTTAAGGTTTGGCAAGAATTCATTCCACATTTCAAAAGCCAATTTTTTGATCTTTGGAGAACGGATGACATTGCAAAGGATGCAGCAGCTGGATATGATTTCATCCCAGATTTCCAAGGGAATATTCATGTCAAGCATGGAAGTGCAAGCCACTTCAATGAGTGTTTGGTTTTACCTTTCTGCCATAGGATTGTGTTGGGTTGCGTAAGGTTCAGAGGTGGAATGGAGGATTCCCTCCTTGTTGAAGAAGGAGCTTAGTTTTGAGTTTATGAACTTGCCACAGTTGTCAGAGTGGAATTGCTTGAGTTTCTTTGAGAAGAGGTTGGAGTGGATGCAAATGAATTTGATGATCTTGTTGGCTGCCTTGAATTTGAGTTTGAGAGGAATACACGTCTTGAAGCGGGAGTGATTGTCGGTTATGATCATGAAGTATTGATTTCCTGTCCTTGAAATTGGCTGTACAGGTCCACAGAGATTAGTGTGCATTTCATTGAATCATTTGTCTCTCAGGGGAAAGGTACCCTTAAAGGGAGAGCAATGAATTTTACCTTTAGCGCACAAGACACAGCAGGGATCATCCCAGAAAAGTTTGGGAAAGTTGCAGGAGAGAACTTTGGTGGAGTCAGGATGAGGGTGGGCAAAGCGTTTGTGGAGGGTGGATAGAGTCAGAAAGGAGAATTCTTCAAGAGTGGTGGGGTGAGTGGATTCATCTAAAATGATAAGATTGTCTTGGATTTGACCTTTGAGTACAATTAGGTTGTTGAGAGTGACCTTGAACAGATTTGGAGCTATTTTTACCAACAAGCACCCCCCATTTTTAGTTGACGTAGGGAAATGAGATTCACAGCAATTTTGGGGACAAATAGGGAGTTGGTTAGAGTGAGGATAGAGTGAGAGTTGATGATCAAAGCAGAACCAAGCCAATTGGACCAAATCAAGCATCCCAATTTTCCGGTTTGGATTTCTGTTTGATTGGTCTCTAGTGAGTTGAAGAAACAAGGACTGTTGAACATACTCTGGGATGCGCCTGAGTCAAGGATCATTTGGCCTCGTGACATATTGGACAAATGAGTCATGGAAAAACTGAATGCCAGGTTTGCGGTGGCTTTGCTGGCAGGGTTAGGCTTTTGAGAAGATTTGGAATTTGGAAAGGAGGAGTAGTTTGGGCAAATATGAGGTTAGAGCCAGAAGGAGCCCTATTTTGGGTGATTGGCTTTGGGGTTGTGCCAATTAGATTTGCATCAGAGGGTCTGTTGCTGAGCAAGCAGGGCCAAGGCCTGGGATCCAGTAGCAACTTCATGCTTGAATTGATTGAGATGTTGCAGCACAAAATTTTCATCAATTTTATTGTCTCCTAGCAAGTGGGTAATAGTGGTCTTAAGCTGGTCCAATTGAGGTGGAAATTTAAAGAGAATAAGGTATGCCAATATCTGGTTGTCAATCTTTATTCCAATTTTGGAAATTTGGAGAAGAAACACTTTGACTTCTGTGATGAACTTTTCAATGTTCTTGGGGTCAAATTGAAGATTAAGGAAATGGAAGGAGACGCAAGATTCATTTCCAGTTTTCAAGGAGGAAAAGAAATCATTGATTGACTTCCAGAGTGCAATGCCATTGGCCAGGTGATGTTCCTTGACGCAATTTACATTATTTCAATTGTCCATTTTTTCCAGAATGTAGCCCACAATCTCAAGATTTGTGATAATTATGGCAAGCAATTAGATTAGGAAAATGAGCAGTATTTAAAGCAAAATGAATGCTGGAAACCTTGTGTCAATAATTGCTTGATGGGCTCTCACAATGGGGAAACACGTTGGATGATATCATTGATGAATTTGATTGGATGATGAATTGATGATTGGAAAAAAGCATGCAGAAGAGTTCCTTAAGTACGAAAGATTGGCCTCTTGTGAGCCCATGTTAAAAAAAGCCAAAAGGCAAATTTTCCGCCCCAAAAGGGCTCTACAGGCTCTACACGCCTTGTTACTTGGTTTGGGCTACATCAGCCCACATGGCATCAGTCCCTGAACCTGTACAACCAGCCCATTCTGGTGTTTCCACCCTTATGGGGCTGAACCAGCCCCTGTGCTGTTCAATCCCTGGGCTGGTTGTCTGTTAAAACCGGTCCTATTGCCTCACACACTGGCTGGTTGCCTCATGCAACCAGCCCCTGGCCATACAAATGGCCAGGTGGGACCCAGGACACACCTGGGTCTAATCTCAGACTCATATGGGGGGGGGGTGTGACCAGTGGACATGCTGTCCCCCCTCTCTTTCTCTCAGATCCCTGGAGGGGGTGGTCAAATACCCCTACCAGGGGCCCTGGGGGTTGATACCCGCAGGGTTTTGTCAATGGAAGTGGGCTGGGGGATGGTCAAATTCCCTCAGCCCCATTGCTACTCCCCCTTGGTATAGGGGGGGGGGGAGGGGGGGGGGGAGAGGGCCCCTGGCCTCTGTGTTGCTTTGATGGTGGAGGGGTGGTCAGGTCCCCCACACCACTGGTTGCTTTGTTTCAACCAGCCTTGTCATCCCCTGGGCAAGGGGATGATGAAATCCCCCCTGCCCTGACCGACTGCCTTGTTGCGGTTGGTTGCTGGCTGGTTCAACCAAGCCAACCACCCCCTCCCCTTTGCAATGGTGAGCAAGGGGAGGGTGAGTTTCACGCCTTCTACTTAGGGATTAATGTCTTCATCACTTTGACATATCCTCTCCTCAGTACCATCTACCTCAGTCTATAAGCGTGACACAAATAAATCACAACATCAATGGTGCAATCCGCTTACTTCCTCTGGCTCGCATTGACCTTCCAATCTTGGTGATCAACTTAGTATATACTTGCAAACTTTGCAGTTAACTCCATACCGGTTGGCCATCCAGTACAAGATCCAATCTCCTTCCCTGGCCCATCAACAGCCTCAGACTTCCATCTCCGTTCACGCACTGTTTGTTAGTTTGCATCTACGTCTAATTAAGCCATCATTACTGTACAATTTGAAATTCAACTAGTCCCTACCCTGCATACACTATTACTTCTCATTTTTATTACCTTCAACATCATTTGCTCCTGTCTCAATTCATCAAACATTTGTCCACTCAGATTCTATTGTCTTGCACTTATGCCATGACCTCAGATATGATTGTACTATTACTCTATTTCCTATCCCGTTCCTGTCACTCATTTTCCTCACCGCCTTCAACTGTAGTTGGCTCCCCATCAGGTTGTATCTAGTCACTTTGGATTAACTTATAAGGGATACCCCCTTTCCTGATGATTGTCTGCTCAGTTAGTTAATTTCATACGTTCTTGCATTTTGCTATAACCCAGCTATCACATTGGACTCATGTTGAGTTTCCCTCCTCAGAACACACTCCATTCCTCTCGCCGTTTGCCAAGTGGCATCACTAACATCAGGTTGTATTGAGTCACTTTGGATTACCTTATAAGGGCTATCCCCTTGCCTGATGATTTTCTCCTCAGTTAGTTAATTTCATACGTTCTCGCATTTTGCTAAAACCCAGTTATCACATTGGTGTCACGCTTTGCACTTAGGGATTATTGTCTTCACCACTTCAACATGCCCTCTCCTCAGTACCATCTACCTCAGTCTAAAAGCGTGACACAAATAAAAGCACAACATCAATGGTGAGATCCGCTATTTCCTCTGGCTTGCGCTGAGCTTCCGATCTCAGAAACCAACTCAGTATATACTTGCAAACTTTGCGGTTAACTCCATACCGGTTGGCCATCCATTATGAGATCCAATCTCCTTCCCTGGCCAATAAACAGCCTCGGACTTCCATCTTTGGTCATGCATTGTTTGTTAGTTCGCATCTATGTCTAACTAAGCCATCACTACTGTACAGTTCGCAATTGGACTAGTCCCTACCCTGCGTACACTATTACCTCTCATTTGAATTACCTTCAACATCACTTGCTCCTGTCCCAATACGTCATACAATTGTACGCTCAGATTCTATTGTCTTGCACTTATCCTATTATTTTGGATCTATACCAATGCTTCATGTCCTATCCCATCCCCGTCATCCATTGCCTCAACGCTTCACCTGTAGTTAGCTCATCACCAGGTTGTAACTAGTCACTTTGCATTACCTTATAAGGGCTATCCCCTTGCCTGATGATTGTCTCCTCAGTTAGTTAATTTCATACATTCTTGCATTTTGCTACAACCTATTTATCACATTGGACTCAGGTTGAGTTTCTTTCTTCAGAACACATTCCATTCCTCTTGCTGTTTGTTGAGTGGCATAACCAAGTTTGCACTTTGCAACTGAGTCTTGCTACTTGCACTTGCCCTTGCACTTGGCATTCCTTTGGGCTCATGATAATCTAAGAATTTCCCTATAGTACGTGGGGTGGTTGTGTGAAAGTAAATTAACTAACTCAACTCATCTATTGTAGCCTGCCAACCTATAGTAGACTTTTTTTTCTCAATGTCACGTACTTGCTCAACCGGGAATGCTTCCCTCACCCCTTACAATGATGAGATTCATCGGGTAGGGAGAACCAGCGCTACTTGGGCCCAAAAACCCTTAGATCCAGTTCCTTCTTCTAAATCGCCATCTGTTGAACCCCTCAATGATCCTTGGGCTCCTCCACGGGATGCTCCGACGGAGCGTATCGCCAAATTTGCAGACTCCGACCATTCTTCTGATGAAACCGCGACTCGTGGTAGACCAGGGGTTTGCACTACTTCTCCCAAGCCCAATGCTCCAATCCTGCTTTTGACATTGATCCAGGCCCTAACTCATGGTGCCCAGCAATCTAGTCCAAGTACTCCTAGCTTTTGCACTCCAGGCATGAAACAACCCAATCACTTTACGGGAGAACACCCTCATAAGCTTAGATCCTACCTACAGTCTTGTAAAATCATCTTTTAAAACGACTCCAACAACTTCACTTCCAATAGACATAAAGTTTTGTATGCTTTGTCCTTCTTAGGAGGTAGAGCCTAGCAGTCGTTTGAACCGTACCTCGAACCTTTGTCCAAAAACAGTCCCACTTGTATTCTCAAAAACTGGGAAAGATTTGAGCAACAACTGCTCACCCTATTTGGCGATCCCAATGAAGTTCAAAAAGCCAAATACAAACTTAATAGTTTAGTTATGAAGGAGAATAGTAGAGCCTCCGTTTATATTTCTCATTTTCAAACCTTGCAGTCTTGCATCCAGTGGAAAGAGGCCGCTCTTCTATTCCATTTTCAAAAGGGTCCACCGCCACGCTTAATCAAACAGCTTGCAGTTGGGGGTCATAAGACAACCTCACTTCAGCAGCTAATTGATTGAGTGATTGAGCTTGATAATGGCTATCATGACAAGAATCACTCTCGGCAAAAAAACCAGGGACCTTCCAAAAACTAAACATTTTCTAAATCACCGCAAGTAAATCTTTGCACTTGCAAGTCACTAGGTGCTCCAAGTTTGAGATTTATCCTATTCCATTCCAACAACACCCCTTATTGAGTTTTACTTGATTCCAGCGCTAATGTTTCCTTCATCAGTGAATCTTTTGCCACTTCCAAAAATCATACGCTTTCCGAGATAGATAAATTCCCTATCTATTTAATAAGTAGTGCAACTGAACCGTCTTATTGGGTTTCCCAAAACGAAAAATGGACCTTTGCATTTTACAATTTCCCCAGCTTTGAATGGGATTTATTTGTCTTGGCTATACCCAGAATGGATGATACCATCCTAGGCCATGATTTCCTTGTTTACTGGAATCCCAATGTGAATTGGCAAGAAGGAGTAATTAACCTTCAAATCTTGCACCCCCAGAACGCTAATCTTTCCCTCAAACAGGAATTAAACAGCCTACCTGACACTGTCATTGAGTTGGATGACACTTTTACGCCAGGAGATTTGCAATATCCTGACCTTCATTCCCAAGTTCCCTCTTCAGATTGAGGATTCATTGCTTATCGCAGTTTGAATCTCTGAAGAAAGCATTCACCACTGCTCCAATACTCGCTCACTTCAACAAGCTACCTTGCACTATTGTCAAAACAGACGCAAGCGACTATGCAATTGCAGGAGTAATCTTGCAGTTTTCTTCCTCCACTTCTCTCTTTCATCCTGTAGCTTTTGAGTCTCGCAGGTTACTTGCTGCAGAGCTTAAATATGAGATTCATGACAAGGAACTTCTTGAAATAGTTTATTTCTTGAAAAAATGGTGTTCATACCTTTTGAGCCTTAGGGAATCCTTTGAAGTTTTAACTGATCATAATTCTTTGAAGTATTTCATGAGCTCAAAAGTCCTCACACGTAGACAGGCACAATGGCCCAAATACCCTTCCAAGTTCCACTTTACAATCACATACCGTCCTGGGAAACAAGCGGTAGTTCCTGATTCTTTCTCACGTTGGGACAACGTTTACCCAGTGGGGGGAGCACCTTCACCAAAAAAAACCCTGAAAAAATTAGGACACTCTTCTCAACCCAATCTGCCCAACTCAGTTTGATCATTTCTTGCTTACGAGATTTGGCTTCCGAACTCCGACAAGCTCAACGCAACAACCCCAAGTGCATCAAACTTTGCAAAAGTGTGAACTTATTAGATAGTAGTTACAGTATTGATGGTAATGAATTTTTAGTCTATGATAATTGTATATTAGTACCAGATAATTCTTGCATTAAGTTAGATATCTTTGAGTCACAGCACAATTCTCCACTTGCTGGTCATCATGGGCAGGATAAAACCTACCAATTGATTGCATGAGACTTCTACTGGCCTGATATGACCAAAGAAGTAAAAGACTATGTTAGCGCATGCTATGATTGCAATCGTAACAAGTCCTCAAAAAACCAGAAGTATGGGCTGCTCCAGCCACTTCCAATTCCGCCTTGTCCTTGGCACTCGCTTTCTATGGATTTCATCTCTCAATTACCTTCTTCTGGTGGATATGATGCTATTCCAGTAATAGTAGATCGCTTCTCAAAGATGGCTTTATTTTTACGCAGTAATGTGACGGCCTCTTCAGAAGACTTAGCTAACTTGTTCATAGAATATGTATCTTTGAAACATGTTCTCCCTGATAATATCGTTAGTGACCGTGGATCTCTGTTTTTCTCCAGCTTCTGGACCTTGCTATGCCAACATTTGAAGATCACTCGCAATTGATAAACGGCTTATCACCCGGAAACAGATGGGCAAACCAAGCAAGTTAATCAGATTCTCAAACAATATCTTTGAATGTATGTTGCCTATCAACAAGACGACTGGTCACAATGGCTCCAACTAGCCAAATTTGCCTACAACAACTCCACTCATTCCTCCACCAAACAGTTTCCCTTCCAAACTCTTTATGGTAGAAACCCAAACTTCTCTTCCCTTCACGTAGCACTTTCTCAACCTGCTACCGATTACCTTGAAAAAATTCAATCCCTTCGATTGCAACTTTGAACCAACCTTGAAGAAGCAAACCAGAGCTATAAGGAGCAAGCAGACCAATCTCGCACTTCGGCTCCAACCTTTGCAGTAGGAGATCAAGTATTGCTTGATGCTCGCAACATTCGCAGCACTTGCCCAACTCACAAACTCTCGGAACAAAAGCTTGGCCCCTTTAAAGTAGAATCAGTCATCTCTGCTAACGCCTTTAAACTTACTTTACCTGCAAAATGGCAAGTTATCCACCCGGTCTTTCATAGGTCTCTCCTAGAGCCAGCTCAAGTCCTATACCCGGGCAAGACTCATCCCCCTCCTGAACCATTCACTGTCCTTGATCATCAAGAGTGGGAAGTAAGCCCTATTCTGGATTCCATGTTAAGCAAAGGAAAACTTCAATACCTCGTTGAATGGTCTGGCTTCCAGTCCAACAAAGATTGCACCTCGTGGGAACCAGCCCATCAACTTTGCAATTCACCCAATCTGATTCAAGAATTCCATGCAAGCTACCCTTGCAAAACTCAACAATCATGATTCTATCCCATCCAATCCAATTCCATTCCATTCCACATTTCATCCCATCCAATCCCATTCCATTCCATTCCACATTTCATCCCATCCAATCCCATTCCATTCCATTCCAAATTTTATCTTATCCAATCCCATTTCATCTCACATTCTATCTCATCCAATCCCATTCCATTCCATATTCCATCTCATTTAACCCCATTTTATTTCACACCATCATTCCATCAGTTAATTCCTCCATCTCACTGTGTTATTTGTTTTTCTCATTTTCCTTTCATTTCTACTAAATAAAACTTCATTCCTTATTATTATTAAAAAAAGAAAAATAATAATAATATTTCTATTTATAATAAAAAAAAAGAAAAGAAAATATATATATTTATAATAAATAATTAAAAAGTATCCTTTAATTCCTTCTCCGAATCCTCCCAATTTGCTGTCAATTCCGCAACCATATATCAAAAAGTATCCAGGTCTTCATTGTTGATTAATGCAGACATTCTTTGCAGAAGTAGCACTTCCGTTACAATGTGCCTCTTGACGATCTCCTTGCAATTTGAAATCCAAACTTGCTTTGGGCAAGCATTCCATCCGCCTTCCTCCAAGAGCTCTTCAATGCTCTCTTCCTTTGGCCTCCCAAGGTGCCTTCTCCAATATTGTCCGTCAGCCGCCTCGCATCCGTTTTGATTGGTCCTACAACTTGCACCGGATCTGTTTCACCTTGGCCTTCCATTTCTTCCTTTCCATCAACTCCATCCCTTCCATCTACTTCATTTCCTTCCCCCAATTCATCCACTCCTTCTCTCCCTCCATTTCCGTCTCCTCCATTTCCTGATTCTCCTTCCGCTTTGTTTCCTTCCTGCTCCCTCCCTTCCTTGGTTATAATTCCTACCGGTTCCGCACTGGACACTTTGCCTTGCACTTTGGCATTCATTTGGGCCCCTGGGAGTTCAGTTGGCGGTCCTCAGTAAGGTGGTGGTGGTGGTGGTGTGTTTTTAGTATATCTTTGGAAACAAGGCAACACTAGCCAAAAAAGCAAAATTAATTATTATATTATGATCATTAGTCAGTCCAGATTAGTACTTACCAGGAACTTGAGTCCCCAAGTATTTGATCTCTGACAACGGTGGTATCTCGTAATTAACCCTTGGCGCGGACCTACAACTTTGCATCCCCCTTGATGATTCCGCAGGACCCTCATCAGTCAACTCAACATTGATGTGGAAATTGCATGCCACCTTGTGAAGGCAACATTTCTTGCACTTGCCTCGAAGGCCTCGGACAGCAGTACTAGGAACACAAGGCTCGTTTTGGCAAATACAGTTTTTGCAACGGCTGGACAACAATGACGACATTTTATATAAATTATAAATCTATTGAGTAATAAATTAAATAATGTATAAGGGTATACAGTAATAATTAAAGACTTGAAATCAATGGGAAAATTTACCTGAACGCTTGCAGGAGCTTGCGTCTTTATACCTGGGCAACTGTCACGCTTCACACTTAGGGATTATTGTCTTCACCACTTTGACATGCCCTCTCCTCAGTACCATCTACCTCAGTCTAAAAGCTTGACACAAATAAAAGCACAAAATCAATGGTGCAATCTGCTATTTCCTCTGGCTTGCGCTGAACTTCCAATCTTGGCGACCAACTCAGTATATACTTGCTAACTTCGCGGTTAACTCCATACCTGTTGGCCATCCATTATGAGATCCAATCTCCTTCCCTGGCCAATCAACAGCCTTGGAATTCCATCTTTGTTCATGCATTGTTTGTTAGCTTGCATCTAGATCTAACCAAGCCATCACTACTGTATAGTTTGCAATTGGACTAGTCCCTACCCTGCATACACTATTACCTCTCATTTGCATTACCTTCAACGTCACACGCTCTCTTCCCAATTCGTCATGCAATTGTACGCTCAGATTCTATTGTCTTGCACTTACGCTAAGACCTCGGATCTACACCACTGCTTCATTTCCTATCCCATTCCTGTAAATCATTGCCTCACCGCTTCAACTGTAGTTAGCTCATCACCAGGTTTTATCTAGTCACTTTGGATTACCTTATAAGGGCTATCCCCTTGCCTGATGATTGTCTCCTCAGTTAGTTCATTTCATACGTTCTCGCATTTTGCTGCAACCTAGTTATCACATTGGACTCAGGTTGAGTTTCCTTCTTTGGAACACATTCCATTCATCTTGCTGTTTGTTGAGTGGCATAATCAAGTTCGCACTTAGCAACTGGGTCTTGCTATTTGCACTTGCCCTTGCACTTGGTATTCTTTGCGCTCATGATCATCTAAGAATTGCCCTAGAGTACGTGGGGTGGTCCTGTGACAGTAAATTAACTAACTCAACTCATCTATTGTAGCCTGCCAACCTATAGTAGACTTGTTCTTTTTCGATGTCACGTACTCGCTCAACCGGGAACGCTTCCCTCGCCCCTTACAATGATGAGATTCATCGGGTAGGGAGAACCAGCGCTCCTTGGGCCCAACAACCCTTAGATTCATTTCCTCCTTCTAAATCATCATCTGTGGAACCCCTTGATGATCCTCGGGCTCCTCCACGGGATGCTCCAACAGACCTCTTGCGGAATTCGCAGACTCCGAGAAACCTTGACTTGTGGTAGACCAGGGGTTCGCACTACTGCTCCCAAGCCCGATGCTCCAACCCTGCTTTCAACATTGATCCAGGCCCTCACTCATGGTGCCCAACAATATAGTCCAAGCACTCCTAGCTTTCGCACTCCGTGCATGAAACAACCCGATCACTTTAAGGGAGAAAACCCTCATAAGCTTAGATCCTACCTGCAGTCTTGTCAAATCATCTTTTCAAACAACTCCAACAATTTCCCTTCCAATAGACATAAAGTTATGTATGCTTCGTCCTTCTTAGGAGGTAGAGCCTTGCAGTGGTTCAAACCATACCTCAAACTTTTGTCCAATGACAGTCCCACTTGTATTCTCAACAACTGGGACAGGTTTGAGCAACAACTGTTCACCCTGTTTGGCAATCCCAATGAAGTTCGAAACGCCAAATATGAACTTAATAGTTTAGTTATGAAGGAGAATAGTAGAGCTTCCGTTTATATTTCTCATTTTTGAACCTTGAAGTCTTGCATCCAGTGGAACAAGGCCGCTCTTCTATTCCATTTCTGAAAGGGTTTACTGGAACGCTTAATCAAACAGCTAGCAGTTGGGGGTCATAAGACAACCTCACTTCAGCAGCTAATTGATTGAGTGATTGAGCTTGATAATGGCTATCATGATAAGAATTGCTTTGGGCAAAACAACCATGGACCGTCCACCTTGGCTCCAAGGGTGGAAGACTCCTCAAAGCAAAACACAAGGAACCCCAAACCATCCAAACCAACCCCAACTTTGAACTCCAAATTGTGAACTTTTAGGGTTGGTCACCAAGACCAAGCTGGCAATGATTTCATTCAGAACAATGGATCAGAGAGAGAAATTTACTCCAGCAATAACAGAAATAGAAACGTGAAATAACCAACGGGTCAGGATACTGGCTAGATCAGGAGTCTGGTGAATGATTTATTGATAGGAGAAGATGAGCAGATTCCTGGGTAATAGCAGAGGTGCAAGAGATAAGCAATTGAGTCGGTTAGAATCTAATAAGGCGATTTACTTAGGGCCAGATATCAATATGCCAAGCCAGTTGTAATACTTTGAGGTAAGTTGTCCTTGCGCCTATAGCAAGCTGTGTGAAGAATTCATGAGTTCTCTTGATTGATGAGTTGAATGCTTCAGAGTATCTTACTAGAGTCAAGCTGGCTGAAAGAGACGGTTGGATTGATTGATTGATCAAATCTTGAATTGGTCTTGTAGTACTGGTTGGTTGTCTTGATGGCAAGTCTTTCCTGGAGAAGTAAGGTGGCGGTTGCAGGCTCATGGTGTTGTTCTTGATGGTAGTTGATTGAGCCGCGCGGTCGCGTGCCTTGATGATTGGAGTATGTACACCAGAACATTTAGCGCACCCAGTGAGACCGCCTGCACAACCAGTGATGATGAAGAAGAGACATAACGCAGATAAATAACAAAGAAGAACACGCACCAACATGTTGGAGTGCCTCAAGATTTGTGAGATGGAATTAATAAGATAAGATAGAAAACTGGAACATGCAGTGAATGAAAAGAATGCAATCATTTGTGAGAAATAACTTAACACGCCCCCTCAACTCATCAATCAATGAAACCAAGAGCGAAAAGAATTTACAAGTCTGGAGATCAAGACTTTGTTGGCTGCTTTGGTAAATGCGTCGGCGGTCATAGAGAGTGACGGAATGAGTTGGAGATTGATCAGACCATTGTTGAAATCATCTCTGAGGCTTTTTGTTTTGAGATTGATGTGTTTGACCTTTGAGTTTGAACCAAAACGCTTGATCTTGTCTTCAAGACCCTTATTGTATATCAGATGTAGAGGACAGCGCGATTCTTCTTGATAGATGTCGTCGACTAACTTTTTCAACCAACGGGCCTTGAGATGACAACTTGAAGGAAATACGCATTCTGATTCGGTGGAAGAGTGAGAAATGCATTGTTGTCTTCTACTTGTCCAATAGAGTGGACTACCTTTGAAGAAACATATGAATCCGCTCTGAGAGATCCTAGATGTCGGGTTGTCCCCCCAGGTGGCATTGCTAAAGCAGACTAGGTGATTTGAAATTGACTTGGGTCCCAGAGTGAGTCAAATATTTTTGGTGTTCCCCAGGTACTTCCACACATGTAGGATTTTGTTCCAATGAGAGAGACCAGGTTTCTCGCAGAATTTGGCCAAGTTTGATACCGCAAAACTTATATCCGGTCTGGCCAATCCAGCTATGAAGTTCAAGCGCCCGATTGGCGACCTGCCTTTTTTATTGAGTTTGAGGAATTTCTTGTGATCTTCATCATCTGCCGGTTTGAGATGTGAGCCTGGCATGAAAGGGGTCAAAGCACCTTGGCAGTCTGTTAGATTCAACTTTTTGAGACCCTTCTCTATGTGTAGGGGTAGATACTTATGAATGAGTCCTCTCTCCCTCTCCACTTTCATCCCTAGAAGGGTATTTGGTTTTTGTGCGGAGGAGTTGTTGAATTTGGATAGGAAGGCTTCCTTGAAATTACCCACATTGCCTTTAACTAGTAAGTCATCCACGTGAAAGAAAATGACTGTGCTCTTGTCCTTGACAATGTATAGACACGGATCGCATTCTGACTCGTCAAAGCCTTGGGATTTTATCCACTCACTCAGCATGCAATACCAATTTCTAGGGGCCTGTTTGAGTCCGTAGAGGGATTTCTTGAGGCGAAGGTACTTGGATTTCTGGTTACAGCCGTAGGGTGTCTTAATAAAGACTTGTTCTTCAAGTTCGGAATGAAGGAAGGCTCCCTTCACGTCTAATTGGAGGATGTCCAAATTCTTGTTGGCAGCGTAGGTGAGAACTGCTCGTAGTGACGCTACTTTGCCGGTGGGCCCGTACGTTTTGAGGTAGTCCAATCCGTAGCGTTGACCAAAGCCTTGTACGCACAATCTGGTTTTGTATATTGGCAGTTCGCCGTGGTTGTTTGTCTCAATCTTGAAGACCGCTACGGTGTTCAGAGGGTTGGTGACCTGGCTTTCATCCGCATCTTCCCATACGTTTTGATCTTTAATGGTGTCAAATTCCTTCGTGATAGACGTTTTCCATTCCGTGCACTTCATTGCTTCATCAAGCAACGTTGGCAGTTTTTCTGACATAAAACCATATTGTTCCGGCCTGGAGATTTTCGCTTGATCCCGCAATGTTGGTTGGGGGGAGCTCTCAACCAAGACTTCATTATCAGAAGAGCACTCAGATTCAACGTTGGACTCTGTGATGGATTCAGCTTTCACTTTGAGAGCGGTCGGAACTTCTTCGGCAGAAGTTTGAGCTGGAATGTTCCTTCTGGAATTAACTATCTTGGTGTCGCATTCAATTGAGTTGATCTTGATTGGTGTTTGATGATTGAAGATCACATGTTTTGAATCAACCACCTTCCCAAGAGAGTTGATTATTTTTTAGGATAGGAGATGTGGGTTGAATCCAATCAGGATTCCTGGAGCTCCTCGGTTGTCAAGTTTGGATTTGACCTCAGTCTGATTCAATTTGTAGGTAAGTGGTGTGCCAATTGGCTTTAGGTAGTCTTCCCGCAACAAGTTGTTGTGCATTTTCAGCCACGGTGAGTCTTCTCCCTGGGATTTGGGGATTTGATTTAGCATAAGGCAGCAGCCTTTCACCACTTCATGCCAATATGTTTTTGGGAGATTCAAGTCGGTGATGGTGGCTCTTGCAGATTCCATCACGGTACAATTTGCGCGTTCCACCCTTCCGTTGTGTTGTGGATGGTAGGGTTTGGTCACTATTTGATTGATATGGTGCAATTTGCAGAAGTCTTGCAGTTTTGTATTCAAAAATTTGCCTCCTCCGTTGGAGCATATTTCTTTGGGGTATTGATTTGTTTTCCTATGTTGGTTCTCAACAATGAATATAATTTTGTCGGCGGCGTCACTCTTCAACTTGAGTGGAAAACATGCTAGGTAGCCTGAGAAGGAGTCGACAAGATTGAGAATGTATCTATAGCCACCTTTTGAAGTCGGCGTTATTGGGCCCATCAGATCCAGGTGGATTCTTTCAAAGCAATGCAACGCAACTGTTTGTTGGTGTGGAAAGGGATTCTTTGTAATCTTGGCTCTGTCGCAGCTCAAGCATTTGAATTCTTCTGTAGTCGAGATTGGGAGCGAGTTATTGAGGAATTTTTCCATTCTTGCGATACTGGCGTGGCCCAGCAATCGATGGATTTCTTGCAATGCAGCACGTGAATAGTGACAGCTCATTGTGCTCATTTTCATGTCGATAATAAACAGGTTGTTGGTTATCCCGCCAGATATTAGTGTTTTAACTTTCAGTCTCAGCCTGAAGGTGCTCGGTGAGATCCTGGAGTTGACAGATAGTGATGCTCCTTTACTCATCAGTGCCCCTAAGGAGATCTAGTTCACTGTGGATTTGGGTACCCAAACCGCTTCCAATAGTGACATGAATGCGTCTTTGGTTGCTATAGCTGCCTCACCAGTACCTTTGATGACTATGGCAGCGTCTTTCTTACCGGTTTGAATTCTCCCATTTCCATTGCCGGGCTTGAGGTGGTTGAAGAGGTTTTTGTCTTTGATCATATGCACCAAACAGCCAGAGTCAAGAATGAAGCGTTCTGAGATTGTTTCGGCGTGCGCACCAACTCCACAGAAAAAGCTGTAGAAGTGAGCTTTGTCTACCGCAGTTTTAGGCTTTGACTTCTTTCCTTGATAATGAAGATTGGACGGTTTGAGTTTGGGGAATTCATACCAGCACAAGTTGGCAGGATGAGACGTCACCGCGGGATTGTGCTTGCCGTTCTTGCACCGAGGTCCTCTGTATAGGGCAACGTTGACAGGTTCCACACAATCATCTTGTGCCATAATCTCGTTCTTGTGTTGGATGAGATGGTTCAGAACAACTTCTATCTTCATCTCTGTCGTGGCATGCATGATTTGTGATTTCATATTCTTCATCGAGGAGGGAAACTTGAACAACATAAGATATGCAATTATATCTGAGGGTAATTTGATTCCTACTTCTGTCAATTTTTTAAGGTAGACCTTGATTGAGGTGACAAAGGCGTCGATGTTGGTGTCCATTGTCAGGTAAAGAAAGGAATTGAATACTCTCGCTCTGTTTGCTGACTGAGACGAGGCGAAGTGGTTCTGAGTGGATAACCAGATGAGTTTGGCGTTGTCTTCGTTCGCGTCATCTATGATGTTGTCGTATGTGTTCGAGTCAAGTTTGGCAATGATGTGAGCCACATATTCCTGGTTTGTGTCATCGTCAAGCTTCTTGTCCTTGTCGGAATCGTTCATGATACCAAAGATGCCACGCAATTTGAAGAGCTTCTCAAATTTCTTCTGCCACATACTGTAGTTATTGGAAGTCAATAAAGGAGTAGATTCAATTAGGGATTTGATGGCAAGTGATTTGTAATTGGTCCAATCGCCCCCTGGTCCTGGTTTTGAAGAAGATCCCTGTTGGTCCATAGTGGGCGATTTCGGCTTTTAACCATGTGAACTTTTAGGGTTGGTCACCAAGACCAAGCTGGCAATGATTTCATTCAGAACAATGGATCAGAGAGAGAAATTTACTCCAGCAATAACAGAAATAGAAACATGAAATAACCAATGGGTCGGGATACTGGCTAGATCAGGAGTCTGGTGAATGATTTATTGATAGGAGAAGATGAGCAGACTCCTGGGTAATAGCAGAGGTGCAAGAGATAAGCAATTGAGTCGGTTAGAATCTAATAAGGCGATTTACTTAGGGCCAGATATCAATATGCCAAGCCAGTTGTAATACTTTGAGGTAAGTTGTCCTTGCACCTATAGCAAGCTGTGTGAAGAAGTCATGAGTTCTCTTGATTGATGAGTTGAATGCTTCAGAGTATCTTACTAGAGTCAAGCTGGCTGAAAGAGACGGTTGGATTGATTGATTGATCAAATCTTGAATTGGTCTTGTAGTACTGGTTGGTTGTCTTGATGGTAAGTCTTTCTTGGAGAAGTAAGGTGGCGGTTGCAGGCTCATGGTGTTGTTCTTGATGGTAGTTGATTGAGCCGCGCGGTCGCGCGCCTTGATGATTGGAGTATGTACACCAGAACATTGAGCGCACCCAGTGAGACCGCCGGCACAACCAGTGATGATGAAGAAGAGACATAACGCAGATAAATAACAAAGAAGAACACGCACCAACATGTTGGAGTGCCTCAAGATTTTTGAGATGGAATAAATAAGATAAGATAGAAAACTGGAACATGCAGTGAATGAAAAGAATGAAATCAGTTGTGTGAAATAACTTAACACAACTCAAAAGGGAAATCCGTTGCCGAAACTCCAAAGTTCTTGGACAAAGAAACCGGGATGCTTTGAAGTGAGCAACGGCTGCAAAGGGAAAAGAATGGGCTGTGTATGTATTGTGGAGGAAAACATGATGTCGACAGCTGTGCAAAGCGGTTAGCGCGTGAAGCTGCTAAGCAGTCAAAAAATTAGCTTGTAGTTTTTCTGATACTTGCAAGGAAAACTACACATTATCTAAATCACCGCCAGTAAATCTTCCCACTTTCAAGTCACTACGTGCTCCAAGTTCAAGATTTATCCCATTTCATTCCGAAAACACTCCTTATCAAGTATTACTTGATTCCGGCGCTAATGTTTCCTTCATCAGTGAATCTTTTGCTACTTCCAAAAATCTTACGTGTTCAAAGATAGATAAATTTCCTATCTATTTAGTAAGTAGTGCGACTGAACCGTCTTATTGGATTTCCCAAAAGGCAAAATGGACCTTTGCATTTTCCAATTTTCCCAGCTTGGAATGGGATTTATTTGTCCTGGCTATACCCGGAATGGATGATACCATTCTAGGCCATGATTTCCTAGTTTACTGGAATCCGTATGTGAATTGGCACGAAGGAGTAATTAACCTTTGAACCTTGCACCCCCAGAACGCTAACCTTTCCATCAATCAGGAATTGAACAGCCTACCCAACACTGTCATTGAGTTGGATGACACTTTTCCGCCAGGAGATTTGCAATATCCTGACCTTCATTCCCAAATTCCCTCTTCAGATTCAGGAGTTATTGCTCACCTATCCAGCTTACCTCTTTCCTGTTCCTTTGAAGAGAAACAGACACCAACCAAAAGGTTTATTTTGAGCTCCCTAATCCTCTTGCACCATGCAAGCACCTTGAATCCGGTGCTCAAAGATGACAAGATTGAAGGTTTAGAAATCATTTGAGAGTCTTTACCTTTGGTTTATCATCACTTTGCTGACTTCTTTTCAGCTGAAAAAGCAGATAAACTGCCTCCATCCCGTCCTTAAAATCACAAGATCAAATTTACTGGCCCACATCCGGCACCAGGACCAGTCTACTCTCTCTTGACGCAAGAATCAATTGCCCTCCAAGACTACATTGCTGAAAATGTAGCGAAAGGATTTCTTTGACCAAGCAATTCAAAAACCAGTTCACCTGTCCTATTTGTTCCAAAAAAGGATGGCAGACATTGCCTTTGTGCTTAATACAGGAAACTGAACCAGGTAACCCGGAAGAATGCCTATCCAGTACCGCCTATGTCACATCTCCTTACCCTCTTCCATGGAGCTACTTATTTCTCAAAGTTACACCTTTGAGGTGCCTATAACCTAATTGGCATTCAGGAAGGCCATGATTATTTGACTGCAATGAGAACCCGGTTTGGCAGTTATGAGTATACCGTCATGCCTTTTGGCCTCTGCAACGCTCCTTCCACTTTTCAACATTTTGTCAACAACATTTTCTCCAATCTCATAGGTAAATACCTTGTGGTATATCTCAATGATATACTAGTCTACTCAAGGAACCTCAAAGATCACATCGCACATGTGCAAGAGGTGCTGCAGCAACTTTGCAAGAATGACCTGTTTGCAAAAGCCTCTAAGTGCAAGTTCCATTCCTCTTATCTTCATTTTCTAGGTGTCGTAGTCTTGCAGAAAGGACTATTGATGAACCCAGCCAAGAGCAAACGCATATTGGACTCGCCCCCACCCTTTTTGGTTAAATCCCTTCAAGTTTTCCTTGGTTTCAGTAATTTCTATAGAAGGTTTATTGCGCGTTACGCCAAAAAAAACCGTGAATCTTACTAACCTTCTTCAAAAAGACACTCCTTTTGTTTTTACCAAACAAGCTGCTTCGGAGTTCAAAGCTCTGAAGAAAGCGTTCACCACTACTCTGATACTTGCTCACTTCAACAAGCTTGCTTGCACTATTGTCAAAACAGACGCAAGCGACTATGCCATTGCAGGAGTAATCTTGCAGTTTTCTTCTTCCACTTCTCTCTTTCATCCCGTAGTTTTTGAGTCTTGCAAGTTGCTCCCTGCAGAGCTTAACTATGAGATTCATTACAAGGAACTTCTTGCAATTGTTTATTGCGTGAAAAAATGGCATTCATAACTTTTGAGCCTTAGGGAATCCTTTGAAGCTTTAACTGATCATAATTCTTTGAAGTATTTCATGAGTTCAAAAGTCCTCACACGTAGACAGGCACAATGGGCCAAATACCTCTCCAAGTTCCACTTGACAATCACGTACCACCCTGGGAAACAAGCGGTAGTTCCTGATGCTTTATCATGTTGGGACAGCGTTTACCCAGGGGGGGGAGCACCTTCGCCGAAAACAACCCTGAAAACGTTAGGACACTCTTCTCAACCCAATCTGCCCAACTCAGTTCAATCATTGCTTGCTTACAAGATTTGGCTTGGGAACTTTGACAAGCTCAACGCGACAACCCCAAGTGCATCAAACTTTGCAAAAGTGCAAACTTATTAGATAGTAGTTACAGTATTGATGATAATGACTTTTTAGTTTATGATAATCGTATAGTAGTACCAAATAATTCTTGCATTAAGTTAGATATCTTTAAGTCACGGCACGATTCTCCACTTTCTGGTCATTATGGGCAGGATAAAACCTACAAATTGATTGCACAAGACTTCTACTGGCCTGGTATGACCAAAGAAGTAAAAGACTATGTTAGTGCTTTCTATGATTGCAATCGTAACAATTCCTCAAAACACCGGAAGTATAGGCTGCTCCAGCCACTTCCAATTCGGCCTTGCCCTTGGAACTCGCTGTCTATGGATTTAATCTCTCAATTACCTTCTTCTAGTGGATATGATGCTATTCTAGTAATAGTAGATAGCTTCTCAAAGATGGCTTTATTTTTACGCAGTAATGTGAGAGCCTCTTCAGAAGACTTAGCTAACTCATTAATAGAATATGCATTTTCAAAAAATGGCCTCCCTGATAATATAGTTAGTGATTGTGGATCTCTGGTTGTCTCAAGCTTCTGCACCTTTTTATGCCAACATTTGAAGATTACTTGCAATTTATCAATGGCTTACCACCCGGAAACGGATTGGCAAACCAAGCAAATTAATCAGATTCTCAAACAATATCTTCAATTGTATGTTGCCTATCAATAAGACAACTGGTCGCAATGGCTCCCACTAGCCAAATTTGCCTACAACAACTCCACTCATTCCTCCACCAAGCAGTCGCCCTTCCAAACTCTTTATGGTAGAAACCCAACTTTCTCTTCCCTTCACGTAGCACCTTCTCAACCTGCTACCAATTACCTTGAACAAATTCAATCCCTTCAATCGTAACTTAAAACCAACCTTGAAGAAGCAAACCAGCGCTATAAGGAGCAAGCAGACTGATCTTGCACTTCGGCTTCAACCTTTGCAGTAGGAGATCAAGTATGGCTTAATGCTTGCAACATTTGCAGCACTCTCCCAATTCGCAAACTCTTGGAACAAAAGCTTGGCCCCTTTGAAGTAGAATCAGTCATCTCCCCTAATGCCTTTAAACTTACTTTACCTGCAAAATGGCAAGGTATCCACCCGGTCCTTCATGTGTCTATCCTAGAGCCAGCTTGAGTACTATACCCGGGCAAGACTCATCCCCCTCCTGAACCAGTCACTGTCCTCAATCATGAAGAGTGGGAAGTAAGCCCTATTCTGGATTCCAGGTTACGCAAAGGAAAACTTCAATACCTTGTCAAATGGTCTGGCTTTGAGTCTGACAAAGATTGCACCTTGTGTAAACCAGCCCATCACCTTTGCAATTCACCCAATCTGATTCAAGAATTCGATGCAAGCTACCCTTGCAAACCTTGACAATCATGATTCTTTCCCATCCAATCCCATTCCATTCCACATTTCATCCCATCCAATCCCATTCCATTCCATTCCACATTTCATCCCCTCCAATCCCATTTCATTCCATTCCACATTTGTCTTACTCAATCTCATTTCATCTCATATTCCATCCCATCCAAACCCATTTTATTATACACCATCATCCCATCAGTTAAATTCCTCCTGTGTTATTCTTTTCTCATTTTCCTTTCAATCCACTAAATAAAAAAAAACTTCATTCCTTATTATTAAAAATAATAATAATAATAATAATATCAATATTTCTATTTATAATCATGAAATATATATATATATATATATATTTTAAGTTAAAAAGTTTCTTATATTTCTTTTTCCGCATCCTCCCAATTTGCCGTCAATTCCGCAACCATGGATTGAAAAGCATCCAGGTCTTCATCATTGATCAATGCAGACATTCTTTGTGGAACCAGCACTTCTGTTACGATATGCCTCTCAAAAATCTCCTTGCATCTTGCAACCCAAGCTTGCTTTGGCCAAGCATTCCATCCACCTTCCTCCAAGAGCTCTTCATACGCTCTCTTCCTTTGGCCACCTGACTTGCCTTCTCCAATATTGTCCGTCAGGCGCCTCGCATCCGTTTTGATTGGCCCTACAACTCGCACCGGATCCGCTTTGCCTTGGCCCTCCATTCCTTCCATCTCATCCACTTCATCCCTTCCATCTCCTTCATTCCCTTCTTTTAATTCACCTGCTCCATCTTTGTTTTCTCCACTTCTGTTTCCTCTATTCCCCACTTCTCTTTCCACTTTGTTTTCTTCCCCCTCCCTTGCTTCCTTGGTTATAACTCCTACCGGTTCCGCACCAGACACTTTGCCTTGCAGCTTGGCATTCATCTGGGGCCCCGGGAGTTCAGTTGGCCGTCCCCAGTAAGGTGGTGGTGGTGGTGGTGTGTTGGTAGTATATCTTTGGAAACGGGGCAATACTAGTAAAACAAGCAAAATCAGTTACTATTTTATGATTATTAGTCAATCCAGATTAGTACTCACCAGGAACTCGAGTCCCAAATTATTTGATCTCCGGCAATGGTGGTAACTTGTAATTAACCCTCAGCGCGGACCTACGACTTCGCATCTCCCTTGATGATTCCAAAGGACCCTTGATAGTCAACTCAACATTTATAGGGAAATTGCATGCCACCTTGCAAAGGTGACATTGCTCACATTTGCCTTGAAGGCCTCAAACGGCAGTACTAGGAATACATCGCTTGTTGCAGCAAACACAGTTTTTGCAACAGCGGGATGAAGATGACGACATTTTTTAAAAAAAAATTATAAATCTATTGGGTAATAAATTAAATAATGTATAAGGGTATACAGGGATAATTAAACAACTTGAAATAAATGGGAAAAAATTTATCTGAACGCTTGCAGGAGCTCGCGTATTTATAACCGGGCAACTGTCACGCTTTGCACTTAAGGATTATTTTCTTCACCACTTCGACATGTCCTCTCCTCAGTACCATCTACCTCAGTCTAAAAGCGTGACACAAATAAAGGCACAACATCAATGGTGCAATTTGCTATTTCCTCTGGCTTGCGCTGACCTTCCAATCTTGGCGACCAACTCAGTATATACTTGCAAACTTTGCAGTTAACTCCATACCGGTCGGCCATCCATTATGAGATCCAATCTCCTTCCCTGGCCAATCAACAGCCTTGGACTTCAATCTTTGGTCATGCATTGTTTGTTAGCTCGCATCTACATCTAACCAAGCCATCACTACTGTATATTTTGCAATTGGACTAGTTCCTACCCTGCATACACTATTACCTCTCATTTGCATTACCTTCAAGGTCACACGCTCTTGTCCCAATTCGTCATGCAATTTTACGCTCAGATTCTATTGTCTTGCACTTACGCTAAGACCTCAGATCTATACCACTGCTTCATTTCCTATCCCGTTCCTGTCAATCATTGCCTCACCGCTTCAACTGTAGTTAGCTCACCACCAGGTTGTATCTAGTCACTTTGGGTTACCTTATAAGGGCTATCCCCTTGCCTGATGATTGTCTCCTCATTTAGTTAATTTCATACGTTCTTGCATTTTGCTACAACCTAGTTATCACATTGGACTCAGGTTGAGTTTCCTTCTTTGGAACACATTCCATTCCTCTTGCCCTTTGTTGAGTGGCATAACCAAGTTTGCACTTTGCAACTGAGTCTCGCTATTCGCACTTGCCCTTGCACTTGGCATTCCTTTGCGCTCACAATCATCTAAGAATTACCCTATAGTTCGTGTGGTGGTTGTGTGACAATTGGACTCAGGTTGAGTTTCCCTCCTCGGAAAACACTCCATTCCTCTTGCTGTTTGCCGAGTAGCATCACTAAGTTTGCACTTCGCAACTGAGTCTTTCTATTCCCACTTGGCCTTGCACTCAGCATTCCTCTGCGCTCACAATCATCTAAGAATTTCCCTATGGTACGTGGGGTGGTTGTGTGACAGTAAATTAACAAACTCAACTCATCTATTGTAGCTTGCCAACCTATAGTAGACTTCTTCTTCTTGATGTCACGTACTTGCTCAACCGGGAACGCTTCCCATGCCCCTTACAATGATGATATCTTTTGGGTAGGGAGAACCAGCACTCCTTGGGCCCAAAAACCCTTAGATCCCGTTCCTCCTTCCAAATTGCCATCTGTTGAACCCCTTGATTATCCTTGGAGTCCTCCATGGGATGTTCCGGCGGACCCTCTTGCCAAATTTGCAGATTCCAATCATTCTTCCAATGAAACCTTGACTTGTGGTAGACCAGGGGTTCCCACTACTGCTCCCAAGCCTGATGCTTCAACACTTCTTTCAAATTTGATCCAGGCCCTCACTCATGGTGCCCCGCAATTTAGTCCGAGTATTCCTAGCTTATGCACTCCGGGCATGAAGCAACCTGATCACTTTACGGGAGAACACCCTCCTAAGCTTAGATCCTACCTACAGTCCTGTAAAATTATCTTCTCAAACAACTCCAACAATTTCCCTTCTGATAGACATCAAGTTATGTATGCTTCGTCCTTCTTAGGAGGTAGAGCCTCGCAGTGGTTCAAACCATACCTTGACATTTTGTCCAACAACAGTCCCACGTGTATTCTCAACAACTGGGACAGGTTTGAGCAACAGCTGTTCAACCTGTTTGGCGACCCCAATGAAGTTTGAAACGCAAAATACAAACTTAATAGTCTAGTTATGAAGGAAAACAGTAGAGCTTCCGTTCATATTTCTCACTTTTGAAACTTGCAGTCTTGCATCCAGTGGAACAAGGGCGCTCTTCTATTCCATTTTAAAAAGGGTCTACCGGCACGCTTAATCAAACAGCTTTCAGTTGGGGGTCATAAGACAACCTTGCTTCAGCAGCTAATCAATTGAGTGATTGAGCTTGATAATGGCTATCATGACAAGAATCACTCTTGGCAAAAAGACCATGGACCATCCACCTCGGCTCCAAGGGTGGACAACTCCTTGAAGCAAAAAACAAGGAACCCGAAACCATCCAAACCAACCCACCCTTCAAACTCCAACTCAAAAGGGAAAGCCGTCGCCAAAACTTTGAGGTTCTTGGACAAAGAAACCGGGATGCTTCAAAACGAGGAACGGATACAAAGGGAAAAGAAGGTTCTGTGTATGTATTGTGGAGGAAAACATGATTTCAACAATTGTGCAAAGCGGTTAGCGGGTGAAGCGGCTAAGCAGTCAAAAGATTAGCTTTTTAGTTTTTCTGATACTTGCCAGGAAAACTACACATTATCTAAATCACTGCGAGTAAATCTTTGCATTTGCGAGTCACTAGGTGCTCCGAGTTTGAGATTTATCCTCTTCCATTCCGACAACACTCCTTATCAAGTATTAATTGATTCCGGCGCTAATGTTTCCTTCATCAGTGAATCTTTTGCCACTTCCAAAAATCTTATGCATTCCAAGATAGATCAATTCCCTATCTATTGAGTAAGTAGTGCAACTGAACCCTCTTATTGGGTTTCACAAAAGGCAAAATGGACCTTTGCATTTTCAAATTTCCCCAGCTTTGAATGGGATTTATTTGTCTTGGCTATACCCAGAATGGACAATACCAACCTAGGCCATGATTTCCTAGTTTACTGGAATCCGGATGTGAATTGGCAAGAAGGAGTAATTAGCCTTCAAACCTTGCACCCCCAGAATGCTAATCTATTTAAACAGCCTACCTGACACTGTCATTGAGTTGGATGATACTTTTTCGCCAGGAGATTTGAAATATCCTGACCTTCATTCCCAAGTTCCCTCTTCAAAATTAGGAGTAATCGCTTACCTATCCAGCTTACCTCTTTATGGTTGCTTCAAAGAGAAACAGACACCAACCAAAGGGTGTATCTTGAGCTCCCTAATCCTCTCGCACCATGCAAACACCTCAAACCCAGTCCTCAAAGATGACAAGATTGAAGATTTAGGAATCATTCAGGAGTCTTTACCTTCAGTTTATCATGACTTTGCTGACTTCTTCTCAGCTGCAAGAGCAGACAAACTGCCTCCATCCCGTTCTTACTTTCACAAGATCAAACTTACTGGCCCACCTCCGGCACCAGGACCAGTCTATGCTCTCTCAACGCAAGAATCAATTGCGCTTCAAGACTACATTGCGGAAAATGTAGCCAAAGGATTTCTTCAATCAAGCAATTCAAATACTGGTTCACCTGTCATATTTGTTCCAAAAAAGAACGGTCAACTTTGCCTTTCTGTTGACTACAGGAAACTGAACCAGGTAACCCGGAAGAATGCCTATCCAGTACTGCCTAAGTCACATTTCCTCACCCCCTTCCATGGAGCTGCTTATTTCTCAAATTTAGAGCTTTGAGGTGCCTATAACGTAATGTGCATTACAAAAGGTCATGAGTATTTGACTGCAATGAGAAACCGGTTTGGCAGTTATGTGTATACTGTAATGCCTTTTAGCCTCTGTAACTCTCCTTCCACTTTTCAACATTTTTTCAATGACATTTTCTCCAATCTTGTGGGTAAATACCTTGTGGTATATCTAGATGATATACTAGTCTACTCGGGGGACCTCAAAGATCACATTGCACATGTGCAAGAGGTGCTGCAGCGACTTTGCAAGAATGACCTGTTTGCAAAAGGAATTAAGTGCAAATTTCATTCCTCTTCCCTTTGGTTTCTCGGTGTCATAGTCTTGCAGCAAGGACTATCAATGGACCCAGCCAAAAGCAAACGCATATTGGACTGGCCCCCACCTTCTTCCGTTAAATCCCTTCAAGTTTTCCTTGGTTTCAGTAATTTTTATAGGAGGTTCATTGAGCATTTCACCAAGAAAACCATGTATCTTACTAACATTCTTCAAAAAGACACTCCTTTTTTTTACCAAACAGGCTGCTTTGGATTTCAAAGCTATGAAGAAAGCTTTCACCACTGCTCCAATACTTGCTCACTCCAATGAGCTGGCTCGCACTATTTTCAAAACAGATGCAAGCAAATATGAAATCGCAGGAGTAATCTCGCAGTTCTCTTCCTCCACTTCCCTCTTTTGCCCCGTAGCTTTTGAGTCTTGCAAGTTTCTTGCTGCAGAGTTTGACTATGAGATTCATGACAAGGAACTTCTTGCAATTGTTTATTTCTTAAAGAAATCGTGTTCATACCTTTTGAGCCTTCAAGAATCCTTTGATGTTTTAACTGATCATAATTCTTTAAAGTATTTCATGAGCTCAAAAGTCCTCACACAAAGACAGGCACAATGGGCCAAATACCTCTCCTAGTTTGACTTTACAATCATGTACCGCCCTGGGAAGCAAGCGGTAGTCCCTGATGCTTTATCACTTTGGGACAATGTTTACCCAGGGGGGGGGGAGCACCTTTGCCAAAAACAACCCTGAAAACGTTAGGACACTCTTCTCAACCCAATGTGCCCAACTCAGGTTGATCATTGCTCACTTACAAGATTTGGCTTCCCAACTCCGAAAAGCTCAAAGCAACGACCCTAAGTGCATGGAACTTTGCAAGAGTGCAAACTTATTAGATAGTAGTTAAATTATTGATGATAATGACTTCTTAGCCTATGATAATTGTATAGTAGTACCAGATAATTCTTGCATTAATTTAGAATACTTCAAGTCATGTCATGATTCTCTGCTTGCTGGTAATCATGGGCAGGATAAAACCTACCAATTGATTGCACAAGACTTCTACTGGCCTGGTATGACCAAAGAAGTCAAAGACTATGTTAGCTTGTGCTATGATTGCAATTGTAACAAGTCCTTGAATCGATGGAAGTATCAGCTGCTCCAGCCAATTCCATTTCTGCCTAATCCTTGGCAATTGCTTTCTGTAGATTTCATGTCTCAATTACCTTCTTCTAGTGGATATGATGCTATTCTAGTAGTAGTAGATTGCTTCTCAAAGATGGCGTTATTTCTGCGCAGTAATGTGACGGCCTCTTCAGAAGACTTAGCTAACTTGTTCATAGAATATGTATTTCCAAAACATGGTCTCCCTGGTAATATATTAGTGATCATGGATCTTTGTTTGTCTTGAGCTTCTGGACCTTGCTATGCAAAAATTTGAAGATCACTTGCAATTTATCAACAGCGTACCACCCAGAAACAAACGGGAAAACCAAGCAAGTTAATCAGATTCTCAAACAATATCTTTGAATGTATGTTGCCTATCAACAAGAAAACTGGTTGCAATGGCTCCCACTAGCTGAGTTTGCCAACAACAACTCCACTCATTCCTCCACCAAACAGTCGCCCTTCCAAACTCTATATGGTTGAAACCCAACTTTCTCTTCCCTTCACATAGCACCTTCTCAACCTGCTACCAATTACCTTGAAAAAATTCAATCCCTTGAATTGCAACTTTGAACCAACCTCGAAGAAGCAAACCAGCGCTATAAGGAGCAAGCAGACTGACATTTCACTATGGCTCTAACCTGTGCAGTAGGAGATCAAGTGTGGCTCAATGCTTGCAATATTTACAGTAATTGCCCAACCCGCAAACTCTCCAAAAGAAAGCTTGGCCCCTTTAAAGTAGAATCAGTCATCTCCCCTAACACCTTTAAACTCACATTACCTGAAAAATGGAAAGGTATCCACCTGGTCTTTCACGTGTCTCTCCTAGAGCCAGCTTGAGTCCTATACCCGGGCAAGACTCATCCCCCTCCCAAACCGGTCACTGTCCTCAATCATCAAGAGTGGGAAGTAAGCCTTATTCTGGATTCCAGGTTTGCAAATGAAAAATTCAATACCTTGTCAAATGGTCTGGCTTCCAGTCCAACAAAGATTGCACCTCGTGGGAACCAGCCCATCACCTTTGCCATTCTCCCAATCTGATTTGAGATTTCCATGCAAGCTCCCCTTGCAAACCTTGAAAATCATGATTCCATCCCATCCAATCCCATTCCGTTCCATATTCAATCCCATCCAATCCCATTCCACCCCACATTCCATCTGATCCAATCCCATTCCATTTCACATCCCCATTCCATAAATCAACCCCTCCATCTCATTGTATTATTCCTTCTTCTCATTCCTCTGATTCTTACCAAATGAAATTCCCATTCCTTATACAACAAAAAAAAATATAAAAATAATTACAAAGTGTCCTTCATTTCTTTCTCCGCATCTTCCCAATTAGCAGTCAAATCCACAATCATGGATCAAAAGGCATCCAGGTCTTCATCATTTATCAATGACAACATTCTTTGAAGAAACAGCACCCCCGTTACAATGTGCCTCTCAAATATCTCCTTGCACTTTGCAATTTGAGCTTGCTTCAGCCAAGCATTCCATCCACCTTCCTCCAAGAGCTCCTTGTATTCTCTCTTCCTTCGGTCTCCCGACAAACCTTCCCCAACATTGCCCGTCAATTGCCTGGCATCAGTCTTGATTGGCACTTTGACTCGCAATGGGTTTGCTTCACCTTGGTCATCCATTCCTTCCATTCCATCCATTCCATCCCTTCCATCTCCTCCATTCCCTTCTCCCATTCCTTCCGTTACAGCCCCCTCTTCTCATTCCGTTCCCTCTCTTCCTCCACTTCTGTCTCCATCTTCTCCACTTTCCAATTCCCTTTCCGTTTCATTCCTTCCTTCCTCCCTCACTTCCTTGGCTATGACCCCAACTGGTTCCGCACCTGGCACTTCATCTTGCACCTCGGTGTTGATCTGGACTCCCTGAAATTCAGTCGGCGGTCCCCAATAAGGTGCTGGTGGTGGTGGTGTGTTTGTGGTATACCTCTGGAAACAGGGCAACACTAGCAATATGAGTGAAATTGAGTCACTAACTTTATTATTACTAGTCAGTCCCAATTAGTACTCACCAGGAACTTGAGTACCCATAAATTTCATCTCCAGAAATGGTGGTATCTCATAATTAATCCTTGGTGCGGACCTACAACTCCACATGTCTCTTGATGACTCCATGGGAGCATTGACAGACGACTTTCTATTTTTGGGAAAGGTACAAGCGACCTGGCAAATAAAAAACTGCTTGCACTTGCCTCAAAGACCTCTGACTGAAGTACTAGGGATAAAATGATTGTTTTCCTGAATACAGTTTTTGCAATGGTGTGGTGACCAATCCGGGACACCACGGAAAAAAAAAAAAATATTTTTTTTCAGTTGTACCCCTATGGGTACCTTCATCTCCTCCCATCATCTTGGTCCTGATCTCCTCCTTGCTTGTCTTCTCTCTTGGCTATTCAATTGGTTCATCCAACAACCAAGTACACCATCCAATCCCTCAAACCCAACCTTCTCCCCTTGTTGTCATCTTGACCTGCTCAGGTTGATGGTGATCACCATTGTTGTTCTTGACTTGCGTGCTCGTCCCAAGACTTGATCCTCCAATCCAACGGCCATCCTGCAGCAACATCATTATCTTCTTCTTCACTCACTATGCTCATCAACCCAGAACACTTCCAACACCAACCTATCATCATCATCACCACTCCAGCTAGTCACCGATCACCATCACCACTCGATTGATTATCATCCATCCAACCTCACCACGAGCTCATGGTCACCACTAGACCATCTATTCTTAGCCAACCTTTCCCAACCATCACCTCATCCCATCAATCCCAATCACAAGGCTAGTAGTAGTAGTCCTAGTAGTCCTAGTAGTAGTAGGCGCCATAGTAGTAGCAGTCCACTCCTATCCTTCGATCTCATCATCCCAAATCAGCAGCAGCAGCAGCAGCAGCATCATCATCATCATCATCATCATCATCATCATCATCATCATTACCCCCTCGAATCCAACCTGAGCCCATCTAGTACACCCAACCGAGCCCCATCTTGACCTCTATCACCACCAGAGCATCGATGATCCCAACCTCAAACCTCACGATCCACTCAATCTCCTTTGACCATCCCCTCCGTCCTCATCCTCACTCACCTTCACCACCTTTGATTCATCCACCTACCCTCCTAGTTCCCCCCTCACCTCATCCATCAATCCCAATCCCTATAATCACCAGCAGCAAACTCCATCCTACGCCCATCATGCTCTCAAGCGTAAGAGATCTACCATCTCACCCCTCGAGATTAATGGTCATCCTCAACCTATGATCCATCATGAGAAGCTCGAAGGGAAGGAGGAAGACCTGAGCGCTCACTCAAACTGTCGACAGATGAGCAAGTCCATCAAACGTCCAAAGGCCAACCAGCTCCCTCGGTCGGGTCCTGGTTTCACCCCTCATCAGCTTCTCTCAAGCTTATTAGCTACTGGTGTCCCAGTACCTCATCCGAGTTCTGAGGCGCCATCCCAAGCTCGAGGCTGGATTGAGAGACTTGTCTGGTTGCTGCTTGGCCGGCCAGGAAGCAATCAAGCATGACGCTCCTATCCTCCCTCTTCCACAACCGATCCACCCTGCTCATCCGAGTTCAGATCCTCGCCCATCATCTGATCCGACCGACAACCTCAAGCGACCGCTCGCGGCCGTCGGAACCTTCACCCCGTTGTTGCCGCCAATTGGGCGACGACAGCCATTGTTGACACCCGCGAACGCTGTCGCGGGTGTCCATCTGGTTGCCCGCGGTCATTCTCGACGCGGGCAACATTTTATTTTTTTTTTCCTCTCATCTTATTTTTTTTTTGTTTTCATTTTCCCGCACCTATTTGTAGTATCACTTGTACATAGTATACAGGGCCTCATGTCTATAAAAGGAGGGGCTCTCCCCTGCCTTTTGGCCCAGCATCCCAGCATCCTATGAGACCATCATTGGAAATCAACTTATCCGTGGGCATCCTTCCCACTTATCTGAGCAAATTATCCGGGTATGTCCATGATTGCCCCCTGATCCTTTGAGCATCCATACTCAAAATCTGTCCCTTGTGACCTTGATCCTTATTACCAACCAATAGCCTTGCTGGTTGAAGAAGAATTCCTGTCTGAATTCTTGGGTGTGTTATACCACTCTGATCCCTTTTTCCAACCATACTGGTCTTGATCTCTCTTTGATCATCTTTCTGGAGCCAATAACGTTTGATTGAAGAGGTTTTATTAAGCTTAAAACCTGGAGTGTTATACCTCCCTTCTTCTTTAAGGTTGAATTTTGCCACACTATTCTTGAGTCCCTTGAGAAGTGTTGGGATATTCTTGCTCAAATTCGTTATTGATTTGCTTCTAGAGCTTCATAAACAAATTGCTTTTGTTTTGTTCATCCTCCCACAGTTATCTGGTACCCTTCAAGCGCTTGATTGCGGAGAGTTGGGCAGGTTCATTGAGAACCTGGAGGTTGGTTGGGATTGAGTTGATCTTTCCTAATCAGTTGCTGACGACCAGAGTTATTAGCTTGTGGGCGTTGTTACTTACAACTGCCTTGTTCTATTGAACTCTGAACAAACCTTGACTTATTTGTTCAAGTCTTTACCTGCACCATCTTGCCTCAGATAGTGTTGTTCCCATCGCTACCGACAACTCTTATCCTCTTCCCTTACTTTGATTTCTCATCCATAAGGTTCTGGACCTTGGTTCCGGTTACATTTAAATATTATTGTAACTCCTAGGAGGGCAGCCTAAACAGCACCTTTCCCCTCCAAAGAACTGCCACGGCTTAGCACCGTTTGGAGTCTTACAACGGCGGAATGATGATGAGGACATTTTATCTAACTTATAAGTCTAAAAAGTAATGAAGTAAATTATAATAAATGGTATACAGTATTAGCAACGACTTGAAATCAATGGAAAAATTTATCTGAACGCTCGCAGGAGCTCGCGTCTTTATACCCGGGCAACTGTCAAGCCTTGCACTTAGGAATTATTGTCTTCATCACTTTGACATGTCCTCTCCTCAGTACCATCTACCTCAGTCTATAAGCGTGACAAAAATAAAGCACAACATCAATGGTGCAATCCCCTTACTTCCTCTGGCTCGCGTTGACCTTCCAATCCTGGCCACCAACTCAGTATATACTTGAAAACTTTGCAGTTAACTCCATACCGGTTGGCTATCCATTACAAGATCCAATCTCCTTCCCTGGCCCATCAACAGCCTTGGACTTCCATCTTCCGTCACGCACTGTTTGTTAGTTTGCATCTATGTCTAATTAAGCCATCATTACTGTACAGTTCGCAATTGGACTAGTCCCTACCCTGCATACACTATTACTTCTCATTTGTATTACATTCAACGTCATTTGCTCCTGTCTCAATCCATCATACATTTGTACACTCAGATTCTATTGTCTTGCAATTACGCCATGACCTCAGATATGATTTTACTATTGCTCTATTTCCTATCCCCTTCCTGTCACTTGTTTGCCTCACGGCCTTCAACTGTAGTTGGCTACCCATCAGGTTGTATCTAGTCACTTTGTATTATCTTATAAGGGCTACCCCCTTGCCTGATGATTGTCTCCTCAGTTAGTTAATTTCATACGTTTCCCCTTTTGCTACAACCCAGTTATCACATTGGACTTGAATTGATTTTCCCTCCTCAGAACACACTCCATTCCTCTTGCCATTTGCCAAGTGGCATCACCAAGTTTACACTTTGCAACTGAGTCTTGCTATTTGCACTTTCCCTTGCACTCAGCATTCCTCCACGCTCATAATCATCTAAGAATTGCCCTATAGTACTTGGGGTGGTCATGTGACAGTGAGGGAGCCAGGGCCGCTGGCCCTTGCTCCCGTGGCATTGGCCCCCGTTTGTGACCGTCCGGGCCTGTGTTGTGTGGTGTCGCACCTGGGATTTATGCAAAAGGACGGAAAATCACTGACACCAAAGCTAACAAGTTTTTAGAGTCTCCTACTCTGCAGAAAACTACTCACGTTTCCTAGTTTCTAGGTCCATGTGGATGGGTGCAGATCTTTGTTGAAAGTTGAAAATCAAGAGGCTAAAAGAACTGTTTATTAGAATAGAAAAATCACATAAAATAGGAAAAAAAATATGTGAGAAGAAATGAGAAATAACCTAAAAGAACCAAAAGAAACAACCAAATAGAAGAGAGAAGACCAAAAGGAATTGAGACAGTGGCAAGCGTAAGACAAACTCCGGCGGCAAACAGGATAATGGGTGAGGCGCGTCGGATCTTCAAGTTGATGGTGAGAAAAGTTGCTCAATAATTTCATTTTGTTTGTTTTTTCTAGTTCTGACAACCCATATGCACTTGATCTTGGTCACATTTCTCACCTCATCCACTTCCTCCCATACTTCATAGGTGTTGATATTTCTTACTTCCTTTTCCATAGCATTTATCCATTCATGCTTGTACTTGCTGTTAAGGGCTTGGTTGAGGGTTTTTGGATCTTTGTAGTCAGCATTGACTAGATAAAGCTGGGAGTTGGGCCTTCTAGGATGGTCAAGGATGTTCTTAATTGAGATCTCAAACTCGGCATCACTGTGACTTGTTTCAGGAAAAGGGTTGGAGGGTGGAAGATTGAAAGTGTCAGGCAAGCTGCCCGTTGGATTGGAGTCATTGACTTTTGCAGAGTTGAGTTGAACTGTCTTGTTGTTGTGATTGGTGGCATTGGACAAATCAATGGATTTTGGAGATTCAAATACAGGAAGCAGATCCAAATCGCATAGAGAAAGTTCCGAGCTGGCAAAGTCAGTTTCCAAGAATCAAAGATTTGGTGAGATGACAACTTTGTTAGTTGAAGCATTGAACACCCAATAATTAGAGAAGTCGTTGGCAAAGCCAACAAGAAAACCCTTGAAACCCAACTGCGCAAGTTTGGATCTTTGTAGATTTTTGGTAATTAGAACAATTGAGGTGCAACCAAATGGTTTCAGGAACTGATAGTTGACTGAACGTTTATACCATATTTTGTAGGGAATGAGGTTGTTGTTGGACAAGACAGGGAGAAGATTGAGTAGATTTTTAGCAGTGTTCACAGCTTCTCCCCAGAGCCTGTTTGTCAAATTGGCTTGCAGCATGAGGCATCTGGCCTTTTCCAGAATTGATTGGTTAGCTTGTTCTGCGAGTCCATTTTGTTGCAGGGAGTACGGCCGTGAGAGGAGATGGTTAATCCCAGCATCCTTGCAGTAAAGCTTGAATTCTTGACCAATAAACTCACCTCCATTATCTGTAAGTATGTTAAAAATCTTGGAGTTATACTGCCGTTCAGCCATTTTAGTATAGGCTTTAAAGGCCTCAAGGGTTTTGTCTTTGGTTTTGAGGAGGGCAATGATCTTGAATTGGGAGAATTGATTGACAATAGTAAGGAAGTACTTGCTACCTCAAAAAAATGGGATAAAGAAAGGTCCAACTAGATCCATGTGGATGGTTTCCAGGACTCTAGTCACTGGTTTGAAGTGACTGTTGAAAGGAGTAGCAATCATTTTCCCTACTTGGCAGATTTTGCATTTGGACAAATCTGGTAGATTAGCATTTGGGAAGAGAGATTTAATCTTGGCGTCACTGGCGTGTCCAAGTTTGTAGTGGAGATTTGGGATGGAAGGGAAAGAGTAGTGAGTTTCAGCTTTCTCCTGTTCAAATCAAACCCTGCATAATTCCAGCAGATTGTTGGAAGTGGATCCAACGAGTTTGAAATTGTCCAAGGAGATGGAGGGGCCTGAAAAACCTATCTTCTTGATGATCACCTTCTTATATTTGAGCTGGGTTAGGGAAATCAGAAATCTGTTGATCTCTGGAACCAGGAGAACGTTTTCTAGTTTCACTCGAGTACCTTCATGATTCAAGAGAAAAGCTTCACCAATTGCTACTGCGTCAAGAGAGTTGCAATTGTTTCCAGTGCCAATCTTTATTGATATTTCTCAAGGGTTGAAGATCCATTGGGCATTATTGACAATGTGATGAAAGGCGCCAGAGTTGAGAACAGGAAGCAAGGATTTGGAGAGCTGAGTCTTGTTTTGTAGGTAGATCTGCGCACTGAAGTAGGTTGCAGCCTCCTGGTTTAGTTTGTCAGACTGAAATTTGGGGGCTGTGTTGGTGAGATGAGCCTGTCCCTGTTGGTTATGGGTTGGTCTGAGATTAGGATGGAGCATCCAACAAACATTTTCAGGATTTTTGGTGAAAAGATTGTTTTTGCCTTTAGAACACGGGTGTTTGGGATGCCTTTTCAGTTTTTTATGTGAGGTTTTGTATAGAGCGGTGGACATTAAGGTTTCCTTATTGTTGGGAACTTTGGATGATTGGGTGGAATCAAGGTGACTTAATTCTCAAAGTTTGTTGAGGAACTTGGTGGTAAATTTTAGAATTTCATTGTTCAAAAGGATTGAGTTGACCATGTGATAGAACTGGGCTGTCAATTTGGCCAGAATGGTGTAGCTGAGGATATTGTTGGGTACCTCCAGACAAACCGTGGCCAGCTCATTCATGAGTTTGCGGCATTCTTGGATGTAATCTGTGAGGTCTCACGTCAACTGATAACCGATGAAGGAAAGCCAGATTTGACCTCTGTTTGTGGTGGAGAGAGAGGTGTACTGTTCAGTGATTGCTTCCCAGATGGCTATGGGATCTGATATGTTGTTCTGGTTGATGACTGCATTGAAGGCTGTGTCTCCCAGGTGTTGGATCAGAATTTTGGCAGCTTTGTAACACTTTCGCTTTTGAGCAGCAGTCATAGGAGTAACGGGTTCCTTGTCTTTTTCTCCTTCTTTGTACTCAAGCAGTCCTTTTCTGCGTAGGTAGCTGCGGATTTGTAAGGCCCATGAAGATTAGTTTGATTTATTCAGGATTGGGAGATTGCTTCTCTTGGAGTTATCCTCATTGTCAGACATGGTTTGTTCTTTTGGTTCTTGATTGAGTTTGGTAGAGTGAGTGCCTGGGACTGTAAATCTGAAAATCAAGAGGCTAAAAGTGTTTATTAGAATAGAAAAATCACAGAAAATAGGAAAACACAGATGTGAGAAGAAATGAGAAATAACCTAAAAGAACCAAAAGAAACAACCAAATAGAAGAGAGAAGACCAATAAGAATTGAGACAGCTGCAAGCATAAGAAAAACTCGGGTGGCAAACAGGATAATGGGTGAGGCGCGTTGGATTGTTGAGTCAATGGCGAGTCGTCAAGTCAATGGTGAGAAAAGTTGAGGAACTTTGGCTTCTGGTTGATCGATTGGAAAAGGTTGTTTTGATGAGTAATGAAGAGAGAGATGTAGATAGCACAGGCCTTTGGAAGGAAAAGTTTTACTTACTCAACAAGGAGGACCGGAGAGCCCAGAGGCAAACACAGGACCTCCATCAAGCAACATAATTAGGCACACTAGTGCTGAGATTTAGAGTACTTACACCGTAGAAGGAAAAGGAGAGCGCGGATGCGCAAGTGAGTGACATAGATGAGTGAGGGCGGGTGAGTGACATAGGTGAGGAAAACAAAAGGATGAATTCAAAGACAAAAATATATTTGAAATTAGAATTTCATCATAATTTAAAATTTCAACAAAAGTTTTGCAGAGACAGCAAGCCCGTTACAGAGGCTGATTTGGAAAGGAGCTGAGTAATTTTGAACAGAGGAATGCATTCGTACGTTCCAGGAGTTGTAGGGGATTGTGGGGAAGCGGATACTGTTAAAGGACCTGGATTCAAGAAAAGGGGAATCTGGCTGGCAGTAGACTCAAGCAAGTTTGATGCAGAAGGTTTGCTGACCCAAAAAGATGAAGTGAAAGAAAGTCCAGTGCTATATGAGAGGGCAACCTTTTTTGAGGCCAAATCTTGGTATTTGCAGCCCAAGTTGGAGTTGTGCAGGGTGATGAGGATTCTGTGCAGATTACAGCATGTGCTGTTGTGGGTGAAATTTGAACTCCTGGTGAATGTGGAAGCGCTAGGTACAATGATTAATTATCTGAACTTGCCTAATTCTCCTATGATGCGGTGGATTTCTTACTTAAAGCTGTTCAATTTCACAGTCAGGCACCTTCCAGGGAAGGCGTTTATGGTGCCGGATGCCTTGTCTCATTATCTGAAGATCCAGCGCGTGGCAAAGGAGGATTTGGATGTGGAGAAGAGGCTTCTGATGGTGGCAAAGGCGGCAAAAAGGCTGTGGGAGAGTCAAGCTAACTTGGTTCATTACTGGGACAAGTCTTGTGACAATTGCTTTTGGGACCCTTTGCAGAAGGGAAATCTTGTTCTGCTTTAAAATCTGAGCTTGGAAATTCAGTGGGGTAACATTTTTGCGGATATCTGGAATGGCCATTATTGGATTGTAAGTCAGTTTCTGGGCTGAATTTATCAGTGGGAGGAGTTGAGTGGTACTCCACTTAAGCAGAAGGGGGAAGAAGCTCACTTGAAGAAATTCCACATGCGGGGCACTAAGCGTTTCAATGACACTGCGGGTTTGGGGGATTAAGATCAGGAAATGGCCAATGTGGAGGAGCTGTCTGCAGAGGAGAAGGATTCTTTGGAGGAGGAATCCTTGGAGGAATGAAAGTCGGGGTCAATGTTCATGTTTTGGGGGGGATAGGAGGGCGGGGAAGGTCAGATCACCGGAGCAGCATGGAAGGTCTAATCACTGGAGGCCTTTGTCTGGGGTGGTCCAGGTCCCTTAGGTGATGTGTCATTTCCAGAGTTTTTTTTTAAGAGTTTATTTTCTTTTGAGTGTGGGTGTGTCTATCTTTTTAGGGTGGTGCGGGGAATCAAGAGTATTTGTTTCTGGGTCTGGCCAGGCATCATCTTTATTTCAAAGATTATATACAAGAATGAAGGAGCAAGGCAAAAAAGTTTAAATTTTTAGGTAGGGATTGTTTTTTTTGTATCCCATTTATATATTTTAGCTTGTTAAAAGAAAAAGAGAGAGAGAGCTGGGGAAAATCTATGGAAGGAATATGGTGCGGCAGAGCCTGAAACAGAGCTCACCACTGGTGAAATGATGCTCACAGAGCAGCTTGGGAAGATCTGCAGCTGGTATTCCACCCAAAAGTTGGAGGATGACCATTATCCGCTCATCTGAATTGGGTAGGTACTGGTAGATTTCAGGTTCCTCAATTTCTTGACCCCAATATTTTTTTTTGCTTTGGATGGCCGCATGGTACGGAGAGACCAGGCGGAATCAGTTCAATACAGATGGGTGGGAGTTGGAGGAGTGGAAGGAAAGTCAACGAGATGGATTCAAGATTGGATAAGAAAGGCACAGAGATCTTTTGACAGAAATGGAGGCAACAGAAAATCAACAATGGGCGCGCGAGCTGTTAGGAGATTTTTTGTTACAGTTAGTATAAAAAAAAATTACATGGTATAGTTGGAAAATTGGAGCTGATCACGTTGACCAAGTTTGGGGACTCAATCTCCAAAGGGGGAGTTGTGGTTGGGGTAGTTTGCACAGGAGGGGTGGGTGATGGAGGTTGGAAAAGAGAATTTTTGGGCGCAGTGGGGGGGGTATTGGAGGCGTAGCCACTTGGAAAAAGGTGAGAGCCCTGTCAGGCCCGCCAGTTACTTGGCTGAGTCCAACATTCAAGTTATGACAAAGTCCCCAGGCTTGGGTGGCATCTCCCCAGGCTGCGGAAGTAGCAAAGTCTACAATTTGAGGAGGGGGAGAGAGCAGCTCTGTGACCTCCGCAATGGGCAAGAAGGAGGCGGAGCAATCAGGCTCTGGATTAAAGTTTTTGGTCTTGATTGGCTCATCATCAGCCACCACCAAGTTGGCCATAGGGCCACAGCAACAAAGTTTGCAGGGGGGGCCAGAGGTGGAGCAAGGATGGGGAAGGGGACAAGTCCGCAAGGATACAGGAGTTGGGGAAAAAAACAAACACCTGTGGTGGCCTAGATGGCAGGAATTGCAGGAAAGATGACCCGCAGTACCAGTGAACATTCTCCACATTCTTGCGCAGTACTTAGACAATTTCATGGTGAAGGTTTTCTTTTCAGGCGGGTCTTGGTTGTAGTTTTATGAGTTGGTGAGTGGGTTATCCAAAGGGTTTTCCAACATTTTGGAGAATGGGAATCCCGGGGACAGTATTGAAGCTTTGGGGGGATGTTGTGGTTATTTATAGACACAGAGGCAAGTAGGCTCAGCACTGGACATTTGTCTTGGGGCAGCTCAGCAGTGATTGGAATTCCACAGCACAATAGGCTCAGGAGGAGTGCCTTGGCCGACTTTCTAATCCGGAGTACCAAAGTCAGGGGCTCAGCATTGATGTGGTTTGCGCTTTCCATGGCACAACAAAAAGAATGGTCTGGAGTTTTTTCCTTTTGCGTGCAAAAAACATTGTCAAACATAACTTCCCCTCCCCAACTATGGATTTACAACAGCGGAAGAAATTGATTGAAGCTAAGTAGTAGAGTTTAGGCCCAATTATCAATTATGCACTGAGTTTGCGGGAGTATGGGGAAATTAACACTGAAGCTGAGGAGGCGGAATGCAGATTGTTGGGGATCCCGAGTAATTCCACATGCAGGATTTGGAGTGATCCGCTAAGGAAACTCAATGGGGATCTTTTGTTATTTATGCATTGGGGCTACTCAACTGTTTGGAAAAATTGGCAACATGATCACCAAAAATAATTCAATTCATTGGATTTGGTAAAGGATTGGAGTATTGGTGAGGAGGATCAGTGCGGAATGCACAGAGGTGGTTAGAGGAGGGGTCTTTCTTTTGTAATTTACATTCTTTTTGGAGTAGTTCATTTTTTGAGTTGTATATATATAAGGAGGACATTTCCTTACCAGAAAGGAGGGGGATTCTTGACCAAAAAGAATTTATCAAATGATCAGAATATAATTGGATATGGTCTTAGAAAAAGGAAAAAAGAAGAATTTATCAAATGATCAGAATATTATTGTAGATTATTTGAGGATATTATCTTAGATGGAGTACCATAAATTAGTTTCCTATTTTTTTTGCTTTAAAAAGAGTGATTACCAGCTTGAGTGCTTGGAGTCTTAATGAGGTAATATTTCAAGTGCAGAGCTTGTTGAGAAGTCCATGTTTTTTATTTACAATTACTTCATTGCAAGTTAGCTTTAGTGGTTACCATTGAGAGCATGATAGTTTTTCAGGTAAACAAATAGGGGTTGGGAGTGATCCTTAAACTGCTGCGGGCCGTAGTGAATTTCCTTGCAGAAGCGGATTATATTTAGATTTGAGGAGGTACATGAGGGTAACTCAAGGGCTTTGGGCTTTCCAGAACTTGCAGTGAGATTGTTGCCAAGAATTTTATGGAAAACAAAATCTCTTTCCACAGCGCCAGATGAGTTAGCCAACAGGCACGGATTGGATGAAAACAAGAAACAGCAGACAACCACGCGTAACAGTGGAACAAAATTGGACAACTGCGCGCATGAATCAAAAAAACCACGCGGTGTCGTGTCATTATATAGCCTTGGGTCGGGAACTGCGTCGCGGCCTGCGCACTCAGAATCTGGTAGGTTAGGCTCAGCAGTGGGGGTGCGCTGGTTCTCAGCAGTTTCCGCGAGGCTCAGCAGTGGGCGCAGCGGATTGAGCACACGGCTGCGGGCCGGGCCTGACTAGGGGAGACGGGCCGCAATACGCTTGGATATCCGACTCACGGATGGAGCTGGGCCAACCAGGTTCTTGGGAGTTTAGTCGGGAGAGGAAAAGGCAGGGCGAAAGCAGGGCTATATCCGTGGAAAACTGCGCGCAAGCGCGGGCCGGCCACGGGATGGTAAATCCACGACGGCGCGTCAGGCGGATACGGGCAAGTGGGGTGAACTTTGGGTAGCGCGCGGCGGAGGTCCGCGCCACGGAAGGACAAACCAGATGTTCAGAAGGGCAGGCAAGCTGAAGGGATAGGGTATGGGTATGGGTTGGGGGATGGGTTAGGGTTCTGGGTCTAGGGTTTCTTCTTCATGGTTGTCAGTTTGTTTTTGTGCTTGTACTTAGGTTAGGGCTGAGGGGAGGGGATATAAGATACCTCTCCCCTCAGCACGGGTTGGGGGGACACACACACACACAGATGAGGGGGGAATAGGAAAAAGGAAGATTAGAATCTCTCTCTCTCTCTTGCACCGCTGCATCCAATCTCCTTAAAGACGCTTTGATCAATAACTTCCGGAACTCAAGGACAACTTATGAGGTGTTGCCGCTCTAAAGTTTCCACAGAAGTTGACTGGCGGGGGAGGGTTATTACAATGACGACTGCATGAGCAGGATGACCGCACAGAGGATGATGCAGATTGTAACTAGTGATGAATGTGCAATGATGTGCCAGCAGACAACAAAAAACCACGCGGGATAATGAGAAAGATGATGCGCAAGGGTGATGAATGATTTCTGGATGGTATGGGAAGATGAGCTCTTGTCAGAGAGCTCAGGATCCAAAGAGAACATGCGTTGAGCAGTGTGGTGTCAATTTATAGACATGGATTGAGAACTGCGTCGCGGCTGCGCGCTCAGCATTGGGGGCAAGCGGGCTCAGCATTAGGGTATGCGGAGTGCTCAGCAGTGGCAGCTGCTGGATCAGCAGCAGCCGCTGTCTGGCTCCGCACCTGGTGGACGGGTTGGGCTCAGCATCAAATGCGGCGTGGGCGGAAATCCGCCCCAGAGATTGGATTTGGAAGGTAGTGCGCTCAACTAGGTTTGCGGGAGCGCCGGTTCGGATATGTAGGGGCGGAGCAATCCGCGGGCTATGAAGGAACAGATGAAGGGCACACGCAAGCGCGGATCATGCCGGATATTACCAAACACCCACGACGGGCGCGGACAAATGGATAGGGACAGGCTCAAGGGGCTCTGAGTAGGGCGCAGTGCGAGGACCGTGTCATAAGAAGGACAAACCAGATGGACGGAACGGCGTACAGAAAACGGGGGGAGTTTGGTAGGGAGGAGGTGGGGAGAGGAGGCTAGGGTTTCTGTTTTGAGATTTTTTTTTGTTTTTTTGAAATACTGTTATTTGCGCGTGTACTTAGGTTAGGGTTGAGAGGGAGGAATTATCCTCACTCTCAACTCCGGGTCGGAGAGGAGGCATTGGGTCATCATCAGAGCATCAAAGAGGAAGAGGAGGAAGAATATCATCATCAGATTGAATCACTCATCTCACCAGGAGATTAAAGGAACTCATACCGGATACACATCCAGGTGGAAAGTTCTGAGGATTCAAGGATTGGCGATTTCTCTCTCTCTACTTTTCTTTATCTTTTTTTATCCCTTATTTCTATTTCTCATTCAAGTTTGACTTTGGGCATCCTCATCTCCTTTCAAATGCAGGGAACTGTTAACTTCAAAACCTTGGGACAATTATAGGGGGATAAACTTTATTCTTGCCACATCTGGGGGTCTGGCCAGGAACCAACTTTCCGTTTCTTGTCTTTTGAAGGTAACCAGGCACGATGTCCTATTCATACCTCCCTACAGTCGCTTCTTCTTCTTCTTCTCCTTCTCCTTCCGTCTCCGTGTCCGCTACTCCGACCCCACTCTTGTCTTCCATCCCTCCTCCTCCCCCTATCTCCGCTCAACCTAGGACGAGCTACCCCATTCCTCCATTGGTCTCGAGTGACCATGAATCCACCCGTCCGGTTTGCATCAGGCCGCGCAAATACCCTCACATCCGATTCAACACCGCGGATGTGGAGCGATTCATCTCAAGATACAAAGGTATTGCAGATGCAGAAGGTGCGTCGGACGCGGATAAGGGCCGGCTTGTCGTCCTGTTCATTTTGGACAAAGAGAAGCTCCGGGATGTGGAGGAAATGGAAGGCTACAAGAATCAAGATTGGCCAAAACTGAAGGCAGAGATCCTCACGCGGTGGGATAGGCGCGAACCTTGGTTCTGGGAAAGCAATTTTGACTGCATGGCCTCGGAGGCGAGCGCGCGTGGAGGGGTAAGAACGCGGGTGGAGCTGGTGGAGTAAACCTCAACATTTAATTGGATCTATTGGGACTTGTCAAAGAACGAGGTGGTGGCGGGACAGACGAGGGACATGAAACGCGCATTTCTGGGCGGTTTAGGCGCTCAACTCCAGGCAAGGGTGCAGCGGCATCTTTACAATCACAACTTGGTAAAGCGGTCATTGGACGGGAGCATCGCGCTCCTTCCGGAGTTGGCTGTCGTTTGCCGGGCTGTGGAGAGTGAGCTTGATTTAGAGGAGCTTATTGAGGACACAGCTAAGTCCTTCCGAGCGGGACCAAAGAAATCCGCCCCCCAGGTTCCCGCTCCAGCGCAATTTCTGGCCCCAGTTCCATCTACTTCCACGCGTGTTCCGTTTCCTCAACCCGCGCCAGTCCCTCCAGTAAGAGGATTGACGGAACTGATGAAGGAACTGAAGATCTGCATGAGCCGTATGGGCCAGCAGCAGCCGCAAGAGCCTCCACCTCACATGGTGGAAGGGTTTCGGCCGCCCGGTACCTTCATTCCGAGGGGGTGCTCGTACTGCGGGGCAAACGGTCATTGGCAATCGGAGTGCAAGGAGCTTACGAAGGATCCCAGCGCTGGATTGGTTCAAACGGCGGGGATGGGGTACATGTTTCCAATGGGCAAACAGATTCCGATGGAACCAAGCCAGCCGACCGCAATGCAGCAAGTGCGCACACGGGGTCAGGAGGCGGGAACAACGGCGCAAGCGTCAGTGGGCATCTTCACCGGTCCCAGATCGTGGCAACCACCTCGGGTGGAAGCTGAGGAAAGGGTAGTGGCAACGGAAGAAAAGGTGGCGGTCTCTGATAAAATGGAGGTGGAGGTGAAGGAGCGACCCCCTTCGGCCATTCCAAAACCGGCCGCGCGCGCGCCTGGAACCAAGGTGCTGGTAGCAAACCCTGTAGGGAAGAAGAAAGCGGCCGACATCGTGCAAAGGGTGATGGGTAACAAGACTACGGTTCTGTTGAACTTGCGGGAACTGGCGGCCGTGTTTCTGGCGGTGGTAGACGAGATGGTTCAGGCGCTGCGGGATTGCAGTCAGGGCCGGGTACCTCAGACGGTGCAGCGGGTTCATGTGTCGCGGAAGGAGGAGCGGCGCAAGGAGTGTGAGTTGAAATCAGTTTTGACTCCACTCGCTTACATTCCGATGGTCATAGCAGGAAGGAAGGTGTGGGCTATGGTGGAAAGCGGTTCAATGTTGAACCTGCTGCCATTGCGGATGGTGGATGATTTGGGGTTGGTTTGGCGGAAATGCGCGATGGGTCTCCGCGCGCATAACGGAGGGGAGTGTTCTGTGGACGGGGTAGTTGAGGAGGAGGAGGTCAAGGTTGCAAGGGTCCATAGGCCCCTTTCTTTTCTTTTGGTGGATTGTGTGGACATGATTTTGGGAAGGCCGTTCATGTTTGGGTTTCAAGCACGCATGGTTTTCGATCCGGAGGCGGGAACGGAGGGGTTGACAGTAGAGGATTTGTCCCGCGGAAGGTTTGAGACAACTATCTGCGATCACGGGAAAGGGAAGCAGAGGAGAGTGTTGGAGTATGAGGAGGAACCAAACGCGGAGTTGGTCTGCAACAGGCGACCTTTGGAGGATTTTTTCTAGTTGACCAAGGAGACCGTGCAGAACAAGCTCCGGTTTCGCGCAGGCGGTTGACTAATGAGGAGAAGGGAGGGGGAGGAAGGAAAGTGCAGGAAGCGCATGTCGCAGAAGTAAGTCCCTTTTCTCAGTATGCATTGCCCAAGGGTACTACGCTTCAAAAACCCTATCATTGTGCCACACTCGTGAGCCAAGGCAAAAGCCGCGGTTCCGTTCTGCGTAGGACTTACAGCAAAGGATGTGTGTGGATGATGCGGTGCAACGCGGGCAAGTACCAGCCAGTGTCACGGAAGGTCCGACCAAGGAATGAGCCGATGCCCCAGGAACTGAACGGACCACTTCGACCAATTGCTTGGTTGCCGGACCCTTGAGTCATGCCAATTAAGGCTTTGGGGTGGGTTACTAGTTCGGCGCGGATCACAGAGGAGCGGATTGCAGCTTTCAATTTTGGCCCAGCGGGATTGTTGAGTACGGAGGAGCGCAAGTTGCTGATTTTGGTTCTGGTTCTTTGGGAAAGAGCGCTTGCATTTGGACCGGATGAGTGGGGGCTCCTGAAAAACAATATTGGCAATCCCTATGTCATTCCCACTGTTGATCACAAGCCATGGCAGATCAAGCTGATTCCGATACCGCGGGCAGTCCGGGAGCAGTTTCTGGAGTTGGTGCGGGAGCGGGTGAAGACTGGCCTTTACAAACAGTCCACGTCTAGTTACTCCAGCCCAATCTTTGCGGTGGTTAAACAGGACAGGAAATCGTTGAGGATTGTTCATGATTTGCAGCGGCTCAACTCCTTTACAATCCGGGACGCAGGATGGCCCCCTTGCGTTGACGAGTTCCTTGAGTCAATGGCGGGGTGCGCTTGTTACGGTTTAGTGGATGTGATGGGGGGATACAACCAGCGCGAGTTGGATCCTTGCTTGTGGCCTCTAACGGCATTTGAGACTGGGTTGGGAAGAATGCAGTTGACTCGGCTCCCGCAAGGCGCAACCAATTCCGTGGCGGTGTACCAGGCACAAATGGCGTGGATCCTGAAGGACAATCTTCCGGAGGGAGTCCAAATCTTCATCGACGACGCGGGCATCAAAGGTTTGAAATCCAATTACGGGGGAGCGTAGCTGGTTGAGGTTCCCGGCTTCCGGCGTTTTGTGTGGGAATATGCACAGACATTGGAACACATCCTGTTTTGCATCAAGGAGGCAGGACTGACGGTGTCGGGGAAGAATTTGGTGGTTTGTGTCCCGGCGCTCGAAGTCCTTGGCCATGGTGTTGCTTCCGACGGCCGGCGCTTTGCAGAGAAAAAGCAGAATAAGGTCCTCAAATGGCCAACCCCGCGGACGGTGTTGCATATCCTTCAGTTCTTGGGATTATGTAGCTATGTCCGCATGTTCATCGAGAGGTTTGCGGAGGTGGCAAGCCCGCTCCAATCACTACCGCAGAAAGGCGCGGAGTGGAAGTGGGGGAAGAATGCAATCAAGCATTCCGGAAGCTCAAGGAGATTGTGGGACGTGACATTGTGCTCCGCAATCTTGACTAAAACGCGGGAGGAATTAGGCTAGCTGTTGATTCCAGCAAATTCGGCGCGGGGGGGTTCTCACTCAAGAGGACGACGGCAAGGATTGGCCGGTACTTTACAAGTCAGTCACCTTCACTCAAACGGAAAGCCAGTACTCTCAGCCGAAGTTGGAGTTGTGCGGGGTCACCAAGATTGTGCGGCGGCTCCGGTATCTTTTGTGGGGGGTTCATTTTGAGCTTTTGGTGGAAGCTGAGGCGCTGGAGCGGATGATCAATTCCCCGGCGTTGCCCAACGCTCCCATGACCAGTTGGGTGGCGTTTCTCCAACTTTTCTCCTTTGCTGTTGTTCATGTTCCGGGAAAAGCATTCATTATGCCCAATCTGTTGTTGCGGTATCCAAGGGAGGACCCGTTTGAGGACGCAGAACTGCTCAATGTGGAGGCCCCAGTTGTCAAGGTAGGGGTTGTGGAGGCAGGCGTTCAGCTGCCGCTCCGGCAGACCAGGCGGTAGGCAATCCTTTGTGACTACTTGCGGGACCTTCGTTTTCCCAACAGAGCTACGGAGAAGGAAATGCAATGGGTGAAGCGGCGAGCGGGGAATTTTTACGTGCAGGAGGGGCAGCTTTGGCGGCGGAAGACTCCGGTTCCTCTTGTGGTTACCACTTTGAGAGTGGATCAGGAAGCTATCCTCCGGAGCCTTCACAAAGATCTTGGTCATCAAGGAGAGGTCAAGACGCGGAGGCAGGTCAAAGAGCGGTTCTGGTGGCCGGGTGTAGTGGGTGCGGTGTGGGAATGGCTGGCGTCCTGCAAAGCCTGTCAATGGCGGAGCGCAAGACTGCATAAGGAGGTCAGAAACACCATGGGGGAAGACGCCCTCTTTGGTCAAGTCTGGCTTGATTTCTTCCACATCAAGGCCGGTAAATTTGCCTATCTGCTCGTTGCGCGGGACGACCTGTCCGGTTGGGCGGAAGCGCGTCCGTTGGTCAAGCTCTTGGCGGACAAAGTTGCTCTATTTCTGGAGGAAGACTGGTTGGGGGGGTACGGGTCGCTTTGTCTGGTCACAGTGGACGGAGGGGCTGAGTTTCGCGGCTGTTTGATCAAGTTGGTGAAGAGTTGCAGAGCCAAGTTTGGCTGAGTAACAGAGTACTATCCCAAAGGGGCCAGCATGATCAAACGCGGGCATCAGCCAATCAAGGACGCCCTGGTGAAGATTTGCGGGGAGGACGGTAAGCGCTGGCAGGAGACCCTTCCGGTGGTGCTGTTCGCAGATCTGATTTTGGTGAAGCGGTCAACAGGCTACTCGCCGTACAAGTTACTTTTCGGGCAGCGCCCCGTGCTTCCGGTGGACATTGAGTTGGAGACGTTCCTAGGGGTTGACTGGTGGAAGGTGAAGACTACCCCCAAATTGCTTGAGGCTCGCGCCGAACAGCTCCTCCGACGGGAAGGAATGCTTGCAAAGGCCGCGGACTGGCTAAAGAAGACTCGGACGGCATTGGTGAGCTATTGGGATGAGCGCTGCTTGCATTGTCTCCGGGATCCTTTGCGGAAGGGGGATTTGGTGCTCCTGTACAACCCAGGGGGGGAAGTTGTTGGCTAACCAGTGGAACGGCCCGTTCCGCCTGTGGTCCAAGTTTGAGGGAGGCAGATATCAGTTGGAGGAATTAGATGGTAATCAGCTGGAACAAAAGGCGGCGGCTTCACATTTCAAGCGCTTCTTTGCGCGGGGATCCACCTTGTTTGACGAGACGGCGGAAGGGGATGAAGGATCAGACAAGGGGAGTGTGACGCGCGGCAATGGTGTAGGAATGCAATCCGGGGATTTGTCTTTGGGCGGAGAAGCGGAGGCTGTGCCGTTGCGACAGAGTAGGCGATTGCAACCAGCTGGGGACAGTGGCCAAGTTGGGGGGGGAGGTAGAGGGGGTAGGGCTTGATTTTTGATTTGGTGAGGGGGTGCTCTAGCCGGTTCACAGCCGGAACAACTAGACACCCCAGAATGTTTGTTTCTCTATGTTTCTTTCTTATCTGGATTGTGGGGTCTTTGCTGGCTTGGGGTTTTTTCAGGAAATGCGGGCGCGGCACAAAGCCGGGTCCGCAAACGCGAGGAAAAGCCTTGCGGAACCGGGACGCGTGGGCAACCCTGCGGATGGGGGAAGCGGGACAAAGAGCGATTTGCGGGCGGTCTACGGGCAGCGCGCGAAAAAAAAGAGGGTTTTCTTTTCTATTTGTTGGTTTATTTTTCTCTTTTTCTTTCTCTAAGGATATACCAAGGATGGGTGGTTGGTATGGGATTAAGCTTGATTTGGGAGGGGGTGCTCTAGCCGTTTCACAGCCGGGACAACTAGACACCCCAGAATGTCCGTTCTCCTACTCTCTCTCTCTCTCTTCCCTTACGGTGGCGTGCGCTGGTGTTTTGGTTGTTGTGATTGTTACAGGAAGGGTACGGGTAACTGTGTGGCAGTTTTTCTGGGGCGGTCCAGGTGCCTCTTTTGGAACGGCTAGTCACTTACGGTCGCTCACGAAGCAATTGCGCGGGCGCGGACTCAATCTCGGACTCACACTCTCAAAGCGCGGCCGCGCACTTTTTTTCTCTCTTCTCAGAAGGATAGGACCTCGCGCAGAGACATGTATTTTTCTTAAAGGAAAAGGGAAGCGCAATACAAGCAACAAGAAGAAAAGAAAAGAGGAAAGGGAGAAGGGGAAAAAGGGGGGCAATGTGCCTACGCCATCTTCATCATTTCCTCCATTTCCGCCCTCAAAGCCGCCAGTAGAGCCCGGAAAGACACCAGGAGTTTGCACTGGGATTCCAAGGATTGCGCGCCGTGGATCGCAAGGAAGTTCCGGAGCATCATGGTCAACCTTTCTACGAAAGCTTTGAAGCCGGCCGCTGGGAGTGCCATTACAATTGGAATCTCCGGGATCTTGGGAGGGCTGGCTGGAGGAGCGGCTGGTGAAGGTGAGGCATCTGGGGAACCAACGGGGGGGCTTGGTCCAGCTGAAGGCGATGAAAGGACAACAATTGGTGATGGAGGCAAAGGAGAGTCTTGGGCCCCAGGCCTCTCATCTGAGTCCACTGGTGGCGTGGGCGGTGTCGGCAGTCGTGGGGTAGGAGGAGGAGGTGCTGGCGCAACCGCGGGTCTTCCAGAGAGTCTTGGGTCCGGTACCGTTTGGTTCACGCCGACAGCAGCGGCCCAAGCGCGTGTCACCGCGCGCCATTCCTCCAAAGTCTTGTATTCGCCCCGTTGCAGAGGTCCAGCCCGGCGGAGGGGTGATGCCGAGTTGCGTCTCACTTGCAAAGTAGTGGGTGATGGAGCTCGGGGGCGGCGGGATGGAGGTGAACCAGGTGGTGTCCACGATCCTTCCAAGATCGGCTCATTGTGCGAAAACCACAAACGGGTCCGGACAAGCCCTCTTGCGCGGCCTGGGGCAAGAGCCAGATTGGGGGGGAGCTCGAGGGATGCTGTTGCTAAGCAAGCAGCGACAATGACCGCGAAGACAAGCTGAACAGGCGCGATGACCGGGGATGATCAATCACGCGTGCCTGTTCCAAGCACAGAACTTGCAAGGGAGCATGATGGGGACAAGTGGGGAGGAGAACGGGGAAGTTGGTAGTGGGAAGTGGTGGGGGTGGGGCGAAAGTAGCAAAGGTGATGGTGTGGTGAAGCAATGGGAACTTCTGGGGACAGAACTCAAGTTGGGGGGGGATGTGGTGTCAATTTATAGACACGGATTGGGAACTGCGTTGCGGCTGCGCGCTCAGCATTGGGGGCGAGCGGGCTCAGCATTAAGGTATGCGGCGTGCTCAGCAGTCGCTGTTTGGCTCCGCACCTGGTGGATGTGTCGGGCTCAGCATTGGATGCGGCGTGGGTGGCGATCCGCCCCAGAGATTGGATTCAGAAGGTAGTGCGCTCAACTAGGTTCGCAGGCGCGCCAGTTCGGATACTTAGGGGCGGAGCAATCCACGGGCTATGAAGGAACGGATGAAGCGCGCGCGCAAGAGCCCGGGTCATGCCGGATATTACCAAACACACACGACGGGCGCGGACAAACGGATACGGACAGGCGCGGGGGGCTCCAAGTAGGGCGCGGTGTGAGGACCCCGTCATGAGAAGGACGAACCAGATGAACAGAGCGGCGTACGGACGGCAGGGGGAGTTTTGTACGGAGGAGGTGGGGAGAGGAGGCTAGGGTTTCTGTTTTGGGATTGTTTTCTGTTTTGTTGTCATACTGTTATTTGCGCGTGTACTTAGGTTAGGGTTGAGAGGGAGGACTTATCCTCACTATCAACTCCAGGTTGGAGAGGAGGCATTGGATCATCATCAGAGCATCAAAGAGGAAGAGGAGGAAGAATATCATCATCAGATTGAATCACTCATCTCACCAGGAGATTAAAGGAACACATACCTGATACACATCTAGGTGGAAAGTTCTGAGGATTGAAGGATTGGCGATTTCTCTCTCTCTACTTTTCTTTATCTTTTTTTATCTCTTATTTCTATTTCTCATTCAAGTGCAACTTTGGGCATCCTCATCTCCTTTCAAAAGCAGGGAACCGTTAACTTCGGAACCTTGGGACAATTATAGTGGGATAACCTTTATTCTTTCCACACCGCCCAGTACCTTTGTGCCGAGGGGGTGCTTGTACTGCGGGGCAAAGGTTCATTGGCGATTGGCGTGCGAGGAGCTTAAAAAGGATCTCAGCCCGGGATTGGTTCAAACGGCAGGGATGGGGTACATGTTTCCAACTGGCAAACAGATTCCAATGGAGCCAAGCCAGCCAACCGCAATGCAGCAGGTGCGCACACGGGGTCAGGAGGCGGGAACGACGGCGCGAGCCTCACTGGGAATTGTTACTGGTCCCGGATTGTGGCAACCACCTTGGGTGGAAGCTGAGGTAAGGGTAGTGGAAATGGAAGAAAAGGTGGCGGTCCCCAAAAAAATGGAGGTGGACACAAAGGAGCGACCCCTGTTGGCCGTTCCAAAACTGGCCGCGCGCGTGCCTGGAACCAAGGCGCCGGCAGCGAACCCTGTAGGGAAGAAGAAAGCGGCGGACATCATGCAAAGGGTGATGGGTAACAAGACTCCGGTTCTGCTGACCTTGCGGGAACTGGCGGCTGTTTCTCCGGTGGTGGTAGACAAGATGGTTCAGGCATTTCAGGATTGTGGTCAAGGGACGGGTACCTCAGATGGTGTAGCGGGTTCACGTGGCGCAGAAGGAGGAGGGGCGCGGGGAGTGCAAGTCAAAATCGGTTTCAACTCCGCTTGCTTACGTTCCAATGGTCATAGTGGGAAGGAAGGTGTGGGCTATGGTGGACAGCGGTTCAATGGTGAACCTGCTGCCATTGCGGATGGTGGATGAATTGGGGTTGTTTGGCAGAAGTGCGCAATGGGTCTCTGCGCGCTAAACAGAGGGGATTGTTGTGTGGATGGGGTGGTTGAGGAGGAGGAGGTAAAGGTTGCAAGGGTCCGTAGGCCCCTTTCTTTTCTTTTGGTTGATTGTGGGGATGTGATTTTGGGAAGGCCGTTCATGTTTGGGTTTCGAGCCCAAATGGTTTTTGATCCGGAAACGGGAACATAGGTGTTGACAGTAGAGGATTTGTCCGGCGGGAGGTTTGAGACAACTATCTGCAATCACTGGCAGGGAAAGCAGAGGAGAGTGTTGGAGTATGACGAGGAACCTGACGCGGCGGCTGCGACCAGCTGGGGATAGTGGCCAAGTTGGGGGGGGAGGTAGAGGGGGTGGGGGATAAGTTTTTATTTGGTGAGGGGATGCTCTAGCCGGTTCACAGCCGGAACAACTAGACACCCCAGAATGTTTGTTTCTCTATGTTTCTTTCTTATCTGGATTGTGGGGTCTTTGCTGGCTTGGGGTTTTTGCAGGAAATGAGGGCGCGGCACAAAGCCGGGTCCGTAAACCCAAGGACAAGCCGCGCGGAACCTGGACGCGTGGGCAATCCCGCTGATGGGGGAAGTGGGACGAAGAGCAATTTGCAGGTGGTCTACGGGCGTTGCACAAAAAAAAAAAAGGAGGGTGTTCTTTTCTATTTTTCTTCTCTGTTGGTTTCTTTTTATCTCTTTCTTTCTCTCAGGATATCTCAAGGATGGGTGGCTGGTATGGGAATAAGCTTGATTTGGTGAGGGGGTGCTCTAGCCAGTTCACAGCCGGGACAACTAGACACCCCAGAATGTCCGTTCTCCTACTCTCTCTCTCTCTCTTCCCTTACGGTGGCGTGCGCTGGTGTTTTGGTTGTTGTGTTTTTTACAGGAAGGGTACGGGGAAATGTGTGGCAGTTTGTCTGGGGCGGTCCAGGTGCCTCTTTTGGAACAGCTGGTCACTTACGGTCGCTCACAAAGCAAGCGCGCGGGCGCGGACTCAATCTCAGACTCACTCTCTCAAAGCGTGGCCCCGCAATTTTTTCTCAGAAGGTTAGGACCTCGCGCGGAGACATGTATTTTCTTAATGGAAAAGGGAAGCACGGTACAAGCAACAAGAAGAGAAGAAAAGAGGAAAGGGAGAAGGGGAAAAGGGGGGGCAATGCGCCTATGCTATCTTCATCATTTCCTCCATTTCCGCCATCAAGGACGCCAGTAAAGCCCGGAAAGACGCCAGGAGCTCGCGACGGGATTCCAAGGATTGGGCGCCAGGGATCGCAAGGAAATCCCAAAGCATCGCGGTCAACCTTTCTGCGAAAGCCTTGAAGCCGGCCGCCAGGAGCGCCATTACGATTGGAATCTCTGGGATCTTGGGAGGGCTGGGGGGAGGGGCGGCCGGTGAAGATGCGGCCTCCGGGGAACCAACAGGGGGGCTCGGTCCAGCTGGAGGCGATGACGGGACAACAATGGGTGATGGAGGCGGAGGGGTGTCGGGGGTTGCAGGCCTCTCATCTGAGGCCGCTGGTGGCGCGGGCAGTGTCAGCGGTCGTGGAGGAGGAGGTGCTGGCGCGGCCGCAGGTCTTCCAAAAAGTCTTGGGTCCGGTACTGTTTGGTTCACGCCCACAGCAGCAGCCCAAGCGCGGGTTGCCGCGCGCCATTCCTCCAAGGTTTCATATTCACCCTGTTGCGGAGGTCCGGCCCAGCGGAGAGGTGATGCCAAGTCCGGGCTCAAGTGCAAGGTGGTGGGTGATGGAGCTTGGGGGCGGCGGGATGGAGGTGAACCGGGTGGTGTCAACAAGCGTTCCAAGATGGACTCTTCCTCCAAAACCACAAACGGGTCCGGACAAGCCCTCTTGCGCGAGAGCCGGATTGGGGGGAGCTTGAGGGATGCTGTCGCTAAGCAAGCAGTGACAATGGCCGCAACGGGAAGCTACACAGGCGCATTTACCGGGGATGATCAAAAACGCGTTCCCGTTCCGGGCGCAGAACTCCCAAGGGAGCATGATGGCAATGGGTAGGAAGGAAGACGGGGAAGCTGGTAGTGGGAGTGGTAGGGGTGGAGTGGAAGTAACGGAGGTGGTGGTATGTTGAAGCAATGGGAAACTTCTGGGGACAGAACTCAAGTTGGGGGGGATGTGGTGTCAATTTATAGACATGGATTGGGAACTGCGTCGCGGCTGCGCGCTCAGCATTGGGGGCAAGCGGGCTCAGAATTAGGGTATGCAGAGTGCTCAGCAGCAGCCGCTGTTTGGCTCTGCACCTGGTGGACGGGTTGGGCTCAGCATCAAATGAGCTGTGGGCAGCGATCCGCCCTGAAGATTGGATTCGGAAGGTAGTGCGCTCAACTAGGTTTGCGGGTGCGCCGGTTTGGATACGTAGGGGCGGAGCAATCCGCGGGCTATGAAGGAATGGATGGGCGCGCGCGCAAGCGCGCGGATCATGCTGGATATTACCAAACACCCACAATGGGCGCGGGGGCTCCAAGTAGGGCGCGGTGCAAGGACCGCGTCATGAGAAGGACAAACCAGATGGACGGAACGGCGTACCGACGACGGGGGAGTTTGGTACGGAGGAGGTGGGGAGAGGAGGCTAGGGTTTCTGTTTTGAGATTGTTTTCTGTTTTGTTTTCATACTGTTATTTGCGCGTGTACTTAGGTTAGGGTTGAGAGGGAGGACTTATCCTCACTCTCAACTCTGGGTTGGAGGAGAAGAGGCATTGATGCGGAGGAGGAAGAATCACATCACATCATCAGGCTGAATCACTCATCTCACCAGGAGATTAAAGGAACTCATACCGGATACACATCAAGGTGGAAAGTTCTTAGGATTGAAGGATTGGAAATTTCTGTCTCTCTCTACTTTTCTTTATCTCTTATCTCCTTATCTCTATTTCTTATTTAAGTGCAACTTTGGACATCCTTATCTCCTTTCAAACGCAGGGAACCGTTAACTTCTGCACCTTGGCACAATTATAGGGGGATAACCTTTATTCTTTCCACAGCGTTTGGACGGGATGGAAGAGTGGGAGGAGTACTTATGAAAATTTGTGATGGCAGAAGTCCAAATTCTGGTTTTGAAAGATCAGAAGGGCCAATTGGAGATTCTTGGAGGAGAGTTTGATGCCAACCAATGGATGTGAAGGAAAGCTTGAAGGGTCAACATTTTTTTTAAAAAAAATTTAAAGTTTTTCCCTTTTCTTATGAGGTGTCCCAAATATGTCAAAACACCAGCCCCTGGTTGCGCATGTCAAGCAGGGGACAGGGAACTGGAAAACTGTGTTGGGAGAAAGAAGGCTGTGGAAATTGTGCAGAGGCTGATGGGTAACAAAGCACCAATACCCCTAACCCTGCAGGAGTTGGTGGCAGTGTCTCTGGAAGTTTTCAAAAAGATGATCTAGTAACTGAAGGAGTTTGGGCAAGGTTGGGTTTGTAAAACAGTCCAGAGGGTGAATGTAGCAGAGGAGTAGGTGGACTGCAAACTTTACAATCCAAATTCTGTATCAGTTCCACTTGCCTAGGTCTAAATGAAGATTGAAGGGCAGAAGGTTTTGGAAATGGTGGATAGCAGGTCAATTGTCAATTTTCTTCTTACAAGATTGGTGGATGAGCTGGGATTGGTACAGAGGAAGTGCGTGATGGGCCTTTGGGCGTTGAATGGCGGGGAGTGTTGCACGGATGGGGTGGTGCAGGGGGACAAGTTTGAGGTTGAAAAGGTCTGGAAACCCCTATTGTTCCTTTCCAGTTCTTAAGCTTAATAAGACCTCTTCAATCAATCATTATTGGCTCTGTCATGCTTCGCACTTAGAGATTATTGTCTTCATCACTTTGACATTCCCTCTCTTCAGTACCATCTACCTCAGTCTAAAAGCGTGACACAAATAAAAGCACAACAGCAATGGTGTGATCCGCTATTTCCTCTGGCTTGCGCTGAACTTGCAATCTTGGCAACCAATTCAGTATATACTTGCAAACTTAGAGGTTAACTCCATAACAGTCGGCCATATATCATGAGATCCAATCTCCTTCCCTGGCCAATCAACAGCCTTGGACTTCCATCTTTGTTCATGCATTGTTTGTTAGTTTTCATCTACATCTAACTAAGCCATCACTACTTTACAGTTCGCAATTGGACTAGTCCCTACCCTGCATACACTATTACCACTCATTTGCATTATCTTCAACGTCACTCGCTCCTGTCCCAATTCGTCATACAACTGTACGCTCAGATTCTATTGTCTTGCACTTATGCTATGACCTCAGATCCGTACTACTGCTTCATTTCCTATCCCGTTCCTTTCATTCATTGCCTCACTGCTTCAACTGTAGTTAGGTCATCACCAGGTTGTATCTAGTCACTTTGGATTACCTTGTAAGGGCTATCCCCTTGCCTGATGATTGTCTCCTCAGTTAGTTAATTTCATACGTTCTTGCATCTTGCTGCAACCTAGTTATCACATTGGACTCAGGTTGAGTTTCCTTCTTCGGAACACATTCCATTCCTCTCGCCGTTTGTTGAGTGGCATAACCAAGTTTGCACTTTGAAACTGAGTCTTGCTATTCGCACTTGCCCTTGCACTTTGCATTCCTTTGCGCTCACAATCATCTAAGAATTTACCTATAGTACGTGGGGTGATCGTGTGACAGGCTCCAGAAAGATGATCAAGGAGGGATCAAAACCGGTATGGTCAGAAAAAGGGATAAAGGAGTGGTATAACACACTCAAGAATTCCAAAAGACAGCATTCTCTTCAACTGGTGTAGAGACTCCTGTAGGATTATGTAAATAACTTATCAAATAGCTTGCTGGCAGTCCTTGAAGGGGAATTTAGTATTACTTCTACTCCTTTAGAGTATTAGTAACACTAAGAGTGGTTTTGAATTGCCTGCCCTTCTAGTACTATAGTAAGTCTTCACAATAATTTATTTAAATTAATGGCTGGTTTCTTTGAGACTTAGTATAGGTCTCAGATCAGATCTTGATTGGTTATTAATTGTTATTGGTAGGGTTGTTGAAGAATGGACCAGATGTATTGGCTTATTGGTCAGTGGTTGATCAGATATGTGTGATCTTTAACCAATATCCCAATATTAAAGGGTTCAAGGGTTTTATCAAAGGGGTGGTTCAGGAGAGGACCCAAGGATGGTTTTACCCACAGGGGGCTGGGTAGAGGAAAAAAAAGGGTTGGCAGTCCCTTTTTGTTGTGCTCTCTTTCGTTGTAAGGGTAATTATTGAATGATGGGTGGTTTCCTTTAATTTGGTGCTGAATAGTTCAGGTCACAGAAGAACCCTTCTTCAAAGCACCTAATGGGCTGGTTTCAATGGTTGATGAGGTTATAGAATTGGTCTTTGATTTCCTTTTTTTTTATTGTTACATGGACAATCTACTTTTTTTTATATCTGGGTAGGACCACAGATGATTGGGTGGTAATTGGATGATGAGTAGTTGATGAGTGGGTGGAGCTCCTGGATGGTGGATGATGATGGTGATGGTAGTGGGGGATACAACCTGGATAGGGCAGAGAGGCCCTCCTTAAATAGAAAATCTGGTCCTCAGGGGATTCTCAGGGCTGCCACTGAGGGTGCCCTGGGGCTTCCCCTGTTACAGTGGGATACAGGTACATGAGACATTTTAGCTGGTTGGAAAAATCTAAAACAGTTACATGAGGCATTTCTGCTGGTTGGGAAAACCTAATACAGTTACATGAGGCATTTCTGCTGGTTGGAAAGAGGTTTTACTGGGGTTACATGCAGGCACTTGCCTACATTAATTGCTGTGTAGTGCTGGGTTGAATTTGTGCTGTGGTGAACTGGTACTGGTGGGTTGTTTGGATCTACATGGTCCTAGCTGCCTGCATATATTGCTGGGTAGTCCTGTGGTATTTTCACTGGTGGTTGTTTGGTTACACATGGCCCAGACTGCCTGCATACATTTCTGGGTAGTCCTTTGGTGCCTGTACTGGTGGTTGTTTGGATCTGCATGGCCCTAGCTGCCTGCATATATTGCTGGGTAGTCCTGTGGTATTTGTACTGGTGGTTGTTTGGTTACACATGGCCCCAGACTGCCTGCATACATTGCTGGGTAGTGCTGTGGTGCCTGTACTGGTGGTTGTTTGGATCTACATGGCCCAGACTGCCTGAATACATTGCTGGGTAGTCCTGTGGTGCCTTGTACTGCTGGGTGTTTGGTTACACATGCTACTGGCTGCATAAATTGCTGTGTGGTGCTGAGGGTTGTTGGTACTGGTAGTTTATTTGGTATCACATGCTACTGGCTGTATGTACTGGTGGTTGTTTGGTTACACATGGCCCAGACTGCCTGCATACATTGCTGGGTAGTCCTGTGGTGCCTTGTACTGCTGGTTGTTTTGGTTACACATGGCCTTGCTTATGGTTCTGAGTATACAGGTGAGGTGATTGGTTGTATGTTTGGTTGAGGTGTTATGTTGGGATGTTACTGGTATGTCTTTAGGGATTCCAAGTATACCCATATGGCCTTTCACTAGTTTGAGATACCTGGGTGTGATATGAGCTGTCCACAATTTATTTTGGCTGTATCTTCTAAACCATGAGAGATAGAGGGGTAGTTTGGCTGGGTGACTATGGGTTATTTTTGGTGTAGAATCCATTTCTGAGGTTAAATTTCTGATTGGGGTTATATTTATACTAGAAAATTGAGTCTGATGGCTATAGATCAGGTTTGGTCTACCACACCGGCAAGGCTATTGGTTGGTGATAAGAATCAGGCCACAGAGGGGCAAAGAATAAGGATCAATGGATTGGAGGAAAATCATAGATATACCCAGGATGATGATGAGGATCAGATTTCAATGATAATGGGGGGACATATGCACACACTCCCATGGATGATTGGAAAAGGCAGGGCAGAGCCCCTCCTGTTATAGACATGAGGTCTGTAGACTGTTTACAAGAGAGATTTACAAATAGAGCTGAAAAAAACTTTTTTTTTTATTAGATTGTCATGAGAAAACAAAAGGGAAAAAAAAGAAACAACAAACAATCACAAAAAAAAAAGAAGAACTGAATCAGAAACCCTGGCCCATGCCAATGATGGGCACGGGCAAGAGAGTAGCTAGTGAGACGTCTGCGGACATGATGACGGGCCTGGGCTACAGTTGAGACCCGCATGGGCAACAGAAAAGCCGCGCGGGAGACTTGTGAGCTGGAGGTGGATCAAGGCGGTGGTGAAAAGGTTCCGAAAACCACAACCACTCTTGCTGTCATTGGCCAATGGATTGGGATTGGGGATTGGGGCAAGGAAGGATTGAAGAGTGATAGGAACTCGGACAGAAACTCATTGTCCAAGTTGGGTTTGATGGTTGTTGGGTGTGGTCCTTGGGAGCAATTTGAAATGAGTAGGATCAATTGGAAATGAGGATGACTTGGAGTAGTAGGTTGATGAGGATGATCACCAACAACTGCAAGCGACCCTTGCCGTCATTGGTCAGTGGCAGCGGTCATTAAGAATGGGTTGACAATGTATTCTTTGTCATCCTTTAGCTTGGATAGCTAATTGTTGTTTGTCAATTGGTTTTGATGGTGATGATGATGATGATGATGAAAATTGGGGTCGATGGCCGCAAGCCTGTTTGGAAAAAAAAGAAAAAAAAGAGGGGACTGAGGGATTCCAATTGGGGGTGCTGGTGCCAGATAGAAACCCGCAAGCCAAGCAGGTCTTCATCCACACGTTCGCCAAAAAAGGTGGATAGCAGCGGGAAGCAAGGGCCAATTGAACATAGGACCAGGCGCTAGGCACCCAGGAGATGATCCTAGACAACTAGGAGAGTGGGAGCTGGAAGTTTGGGAACTGGATATGGGAATAATTCCAGATCAAAAAGTTTTTTTTTTTGGATCTAAATGGAGGGTATAGAAAAGTTCATAAAAAATTTTAATTTTTCCGTACTAGTCCAGAGGTGTCCCAGATTGGGAACCACATCTCTCCCCAACTTACAGACTGTCCCTAGTCTGCATCTGAATACCTTTGAAGATATATATAAAATAAGAAACTGAGGAATTGAAACAGAAAAACACCCGTTTGATCTTGGGGGTGATTGAAAAGGGAGCTTGATCCATTCAAAGAAAAAATCCTGGAAGTAGCTGAGATAAAAGAATGAAGAAAGGTTCCCAGGTGCTCACATATGTGGCATACAGTAGAGTGTCACAACAAAATGCAGCAGATGACCCCTGGTGGTGCACAATTGGGAGGACTTACTTCTAGGACAAGTTTTCTCCGCAAAAATGAAATTTCTTGACCTGAGAAGCAGAGAACCTTCTGGCCATCTGAGTACCATCCAGCTCTTCCAAAACATATGATCCAACTCTGACTTGACAGACCACTCAATAAGGACCATTCCTGTGGTTAGAGAAAATCTTTCCCCACTGAGTTTCCAAGGATCAATTATAAGCTAAGAATAGATCCCCAGGATTCAAGGGATCCCTGAATTGATTGGAGTGCTTATCCTCCCAACACTGGACTGATTTTTCTCTTGACTCCATCATCTTCTGATAAGCTCTGTCACAAACATCTTCACTTTGCTCCAGTCACTTGGATCTGGCAACAAATAGATCAGTGGTGGAAGAAACCTTTTCCCACAAAATACCTAAGAAAGATTCCATTTCAAGATCAAGAGGAAGGACAGACCTTTTTCCAAAGAAAATTTCATAAGGTGAGTAGCCACTGGTTTCTTTAGTTGAAATTCAATTGGAGAAGAGGACCAGAGGAAGAAATTTGCAACAATTCTTTCCACTTTCACCAACCAGATTGACAAGGGCAGCCTTCAAAGGAACATGGCCTCTTTCCACCATGCCTTGACCCTCAGGATAATAAGGAGTGGTGTTGGAATAAATGTCTTCTGACTCAGGCTCAGAGTTTTGTGACGCCAGCCCTTTGTAAGAACATGTCAACTATCAATGACATGTCACACCCAGTGATGTAGACACAACTTTCCTTTCCAAATCATCTTGACTTCTAACTCATCTCAACCCAACCTCCCCTTCCTCAATAAAACTCTCAACAACCAATCCTCTTCACCCAGGACCATCTAAACCTTTTTATTATTATTATTCTTTTTCTTTTCTTATTTGTTCTTCTCCTACACCTCTGCTACTACCTTTCTTACTTTCATGACCGGGACCACTTATCTCCATCAACCGCTACACATCAACCATCAACTTGCCAATCATCAATCTGAATTGTGAAGCTACGCTCAACCCCTTCAAATGCCAATGAATCCTCATTCTCTTGTTTGATCTCAATTCCTTAGCCAAATCTTCTCCTCAGTCTACTTTTAGTCTGTCATACTGTTATTATATACAGTATTGTCTGGTTATAATTCTTTCAATAATGAAGCAATTTCATCACAATTAACAGTCAGAATACCAGTGTAACAAACAACCCTCTATCTTTAAAGAACCACGCACTACCATGGACTCTATAAATCCCACCATCCTCAAAACCACAATCAAGGCTATTCCCCTTCTGACTGAGGAGAACTTCACCATCTGGAGAACCAGAATCAACTCTCTACTGAACTTGGCTAAACTTAAGGAATCCATAATGGCCGGCAATCCTCTTGAAGACAATGAGAACTCAATTCTCACGTCCATTATCATTTCAAATCTATTTCCAGCTGTACACTCTAACATCATCACTCCCGTCAACAAAGAGAATGCTGTGCTAATTTGGAAAGCCCTACTCAAACACTTTCTGTTGTCTCAACCTGCCAATTGTGCTTGCATATACAGCAACTTCTCCTCCATCACATTCAACAAGTCTAATATTCAACAATTCATAACCAATGTCAAAACTGGCGTCAATTGCCTTTTGGAAATAGGTATCCTGATTCCCACTGACATTCTTACTTATATGATCTTAGACAAGCTGCCTTCCTCCATGATGAACATCAAGCAGCAGATCACTCACTTGCAAGCTGAATGAGAATTCACTCCTGACGCTGTTCTCAATCACCTTTGAATCCATATGAATGAATTAAAGATGAATGGCAACTCCTCAACTTCAACGGTTTCCATATACACTGAGGCTTCCAGCAAGTGCAAAGCTCTTATGCATAACACTCTGGCCAATCACTCCAAAAATAAGTGTTGGATGGTATATCCATACCTGAGACCAAAAAATGCACCCTCCAGCAACCAACAAGTCAGCCTTCTCTCCTCCATCAACAGTCTTGGAAAAAACTTCTTTGTCATTGACTCTGGTTCATCATGTCACATGACAGCTGATGAGGCTTCCTTCACTGTGCTAGACACCCAATGCCAAGGAGTAATCAAGACAAGCAATAAATCCAACTCCCTCAAAATAGGCGGCTCTGGTACTGTTAGACTGAAAGCAGGAAATCATGAAATTGTTCTCACCAACGTGCTTTATGTACCTCAGTTGTCTGCAAACCTGCTCTCCTTAAGAAAACTAATACAGGAAGGATTTGAAGTGGAATTCTATTCTGACTGTTTCAGTCTCTTCAAAAGAAATGAACTCATCCTTTGAGGATGCTACCACAACAACATAACTTGCATTCAACTCCTGCCTCTTCTGCCCTGTTCTAATCTCTTGTCCTCTGAGCTAATTCATAATTCCATGGGTCACGTAATCTATCACTGCCTGATGAATAAACTGGGTCTGCCCATCTCTAAGGAAAATGAATGCAAAGCCTGTTCTCTTTCAAAAATCACCAAGGCTTCCTTCAAAAAACAATCTTCCCATGCTTCTTAGATATTTGAGGAAATCCATCTGGACACGTTTGGTCCTCTCTCATTATCATCTGGTGGGCAAAGTATATTGTGACGGTGGTGGATTTTTTTTTGAGATACTGCGCTGCTATTCCAGTTTCATCCAAAGATGCTATTCCATCGGCGCTCATCTACAGTTTGAGTATTGAAGCCAAACGACTAGGATACTATCCCTCTATACTCCATTCAGATCGCAGTACAGAATTTGCTAATTCCTTGCTGTCTGAATTCTGCAAGAAACATCTTATCAAGCAACGATTTGCCAAACCACACACACCTCAACAAAATGGGCTTGCTGAGCAATTTAATCGCACCATTCTTGAATTGGTTTGAACTATACTAAATGACTCTGATTTTACTCAGAATCTGTGGCACAAAATTATTCACTCTTCTACTCTCACCCTGAACCAAATTCCATTGCACCAATCCAAGAAGAGCCCCTATGAAATGTTCAAGCTTCATTTGCTTCCTCTTTCCTATTTTGAACCAATCGGCAATCCTGTTTCCTTTCTGACTCAACCCAAACCCTTTGGCAATAAATTAGGGACACCCGGTGAACCTGGTCAATTGATTGGCTATAATCCCAAGCTGTTGTCCTACTGGATTCTCTCCTCCTCTGGAAGAATTATCAACACCAAAAGTGTCACATTTCTCTCTTTCCCTTCCAAATCATCCTTCTCTCACTCTTCCTCCTCCTACGACGAGCTGGAGCTTACACCCACCAATGTCATCTCGCCCAGACTGTCACACGAAAAGTCTAATCCTGATGCTCCAGATCATATAAAGCCCAAATCACGTGAATCCTCTGAACCTATCAGCAATGACTCATATGACAGTCCCTCCGCTGAAGACTCCGTCTCTGATTTGAATGTAGAAGCAACACTCATTCCATTGGGTAGGACTCTTCAAGAAAGGACCTCAGCGGTCAAACCTGATAAGTATAGCTGCCTGACTCAAAGCAATTCCTCATCAAAAGAAACGGTTGCTAAACAAGTGGAGCTTCAAAACATTGAAGATCAGGATGTTTGGGAAGACATTGACTTCACTCCGGATTGATATCTCAAAACCACCTGGGCCGTAAGAGATAAGCCTGCTAAAGTGTCCTCTCCAGCCAAGACAAAGCCTTGCCTTTGCATTCAAGGATTTCTGCAAACGCCCGGTCTGGATTTTTCTGAAACCTATGCCCCTACCGGCAAATTTCCTTCCCTTATTCTTCTCCTTATTTTTGCTCTCAATCGCTCCTTGCCCATTAAGCAGTTCAATGTTGAAAGTGCTTTTCTCTACTCACCACTCCATGAAACTCTTTTCATAAAAAATCCCTCCGAGTCCCATTGCAAAAGTCCCTTCCTCAAGCTAAAAAAGTCTCTTCACGGTCTTGGCCAGGCACCGCTCAACTGGCATGATACATTAACTAATTGGCTGAAATCTCTTGGATTCTATTGATCCAACTCTGATGCCTGCTTATTCATCCATTCCAATTGTAAGAAATTCTTATTTTTCCACGTGGACAACCTCATTGTAGCGGGCGACATAGAAGACTTTGAGAAGCACTTTCTATTGCAATATCCCGGCTCTTCTGCACACAATCCTGATACTCTTCTGGGTATGAATATCACTATCAAAAACGGATCATGTTCTCTCTCTCAACCTTCTCTGATAACCAAAGGACTGGAACTACTCAAGTCAACCAAATGTTGCCCAGTCAACACTCCTCTGACTCCAGGCATTTAACTTCTACCTTCCTCCAAGGAAGACTTGCATGCATTTAGGGCTCTCGGATACAATTGTGAGACCTTCACTGGCCTATTGAACTATCTTTCCTGTAGAACTCGTCCTGATCTTTCAGCTGCGGTGTCCATACTATCAAGGTTCAACTCCAATCCGGGTCTAAGCCATTGGAAAGAGGTTATCCATTGCTGGAAGTATTTGAAGGGTTCCTCCCATCTAACATTGGTACTGAATCCATCCTCCTCAAATGATAACTTTGTTAGCTACTACACTGATGCTACCTGGGGGGACAACTGTCCAACTGTAAATCGCAAAGCGGATTGATCTCCTTTTGGAAAAACTGCCCTGTAACATGGACAAGTAAAAAGCAAAAGAACATTTCCATGTCCTCAACGGAATCCAAACTGAACGCTCTGGCCAATGGTGTACAAGAGAGTCAGTGGATGACTTCTCTCATCACCAAACTTTGGAAGTCCAATCCGAGTCCAATTTTCTTTCATATAAACAACAAAGGTCTTCTAGAAAAAATCAAAAACATAGGGTCCAAAGCAAAAACCAAGCATCTGGACATCAAAGTGAAATACATCCGGCAGTTGTACGAAGAAAAGGGAATCGTCGTTCTGCTCATATCTTCATTGGAAATGGTAGCTGATGCTCTGTCAAAAGGCTGCTAGGCAGGGTCTCTGGAATGTCTCAGGAAGAATTGCCTCCAATGATCATCCATTCTCTTTCTCACCAAACATCCTGGGGTGTTGGAATACATGTCTTCTGACTCAGGATCAGAGTTGTGTGACGCCAGCGCTATGTAAAAACATGTCAACTATCAATGACATGTCACACCCAGTGATGTAGACGCGACTCTCCCTTTCCAACTCATCTTGACTTCTAACTCATCTCAACCCAACCTCCCCTTCCTCAATGAAACTCTCAATAACCAATCCTCTTCACCCACAACCATCTAAACCGTTTTTTTATTATTATTCTTTTTCTTTTCTTATTTGTTCTTCTCCTACACCTCTGCTACTACCTGTCTTACTTTCACAACCGGTACCACCTATCTCCATCAACCGCTACACATCAACTATCAACTTGCCAATCATCAATCTGAATCGTGAAGCTACGCTCAACACCTTCAAATGCTGATGAATCCTCATTCTCTTGTTTGGTGAGAAGACACAGAAATCTCCTATCTGCTAATTGACTCAAATCTTTCCTCATGTTCTGATCTCATGATTATGTTGACTCCTGCCATGAAGATCTCAATTCCTTATCCAACTCTTCTCCTCAGTCTACTTTTAGTCCGTCATACTTTTATTATATACAGTATTGGTGTGTATTTCCTGCTTCTCTGAAATCAGCTCCTATGCCATGTCGTGTTATTGATTGTCGTCAACTCTTATAGTCTGGTTCTAATTCTTTCAATCATAGAGCAATTTCATCAAGTGGTCACCCTATTTTGACCAGGAAGCAATTGGATCATTTCAGCCAGTTTGCTGCCAAACTCAGAGCCACCATCAGTTGAATAAGATTGAGCCAAGCCATAAAGCATTTTCCAAGTTTTCACAAGGGCTGCTGACATGCAAGCAGGGCTTGGCACAGAGGGGTCTCTACCCACAGTAGGCTTAGGGGAAAGGTTACTGAAGCAGGCTACAAGGAGCAGAGGAGGATTGGGTTGAAGGGTTCTGAATGACACTTGCTGGGAAAGATCTCCCAGTAAGAAGTAGTAAACTGATTTCTTGGGGAACCATCAGGAAGAGGGAATAGGAGGCTTATTAAATAGACAAGTGTTTGGAACTACAACAGAGGTAAAAGTGATTGGGGCTCAGGCTATACATATGATGTCATGGGAACAGTCTAAGTAACAGAGAGGGTTGATCAGGTATGCTACTACATTAGGTTAGGCTTCTTCTAAATTGGGGCAAGGTTCCAGGTCTGAGCTGTCTAAGTTGGGAGAGTACAGTTGAAGGATGTACAGTGTAAATGGGGGTCATGAAACTATGTACTAAGGAGAGAATACAATCTGCAAGAGGATGTACATAAATATTGCCAAAGGATAAAACACACAGAGGAGGTATGGGTAAGACAGAGAGATAACCCAAAGAGGTATGGGTTAGACAGAGAGATAACCCAAAGAGGTATGGGTTAGACAGAGAGGTAGAGTAGAGCCTGGGAGATTGAGTATGTGCAAGCCTATGGAGTCTATCTGTGTATAGTATGAGGTTAGACTATATGTAGATATGTACTGCATGAAGATCCTGAGGTATATAGTTACTGGAGACATATTGATTTAAGTCTCCTGAGCCCTGAGGTTGAAGTTCCTGAGAAAGTAGATCAGGCCTGAGGGTTAGACTGAGGTTAGACTGAGTTTGGTGTCAGTATGACACAAGTCTCATAGAGGAAGGTTGCTACGATTCAGAGCTGACGTTCTTAAGTAATTTTGCTTCAACCAATACAGAAAAATCATCTCTAGCCACTATGAGGTACTTAGCTCCACCAGACTTAATATGAACCAGATCCATAGAAATCCTTCCGAAATTTCCGCTGGTCGCCTAAGATCACTTTTCTGACATACTTCACAACTCTTGAACCATTTAGAGACCAATTTCTTCAAGGATGGCCACAAGAATTGTTTGGATATTCAACAATAAGTTTTGGTTTCCCCACAATGACCAAGGCCTTCATGGAGACTTTTGAGGATAAAATCTTGTTTAGGAGGGATGGTGACAAAAATAAGAGCACAAGGGTTGCCTCTTTTCATAAGCCTAGTACCTTGGACAAAGAAATTGAAGGACTTCCTTTTGAGTGATTGAAAATATTTAGAAGAGAGATCAGGAGGCCTTTGGAGGGTGGAGAGATACTGCTCTAATTTAAGCCACAAGCCTTGTTGGAAGCCAGAGTTATCTTGAGAGGAAAAGGTGAAGACAGGACAAATTAAGGGTTCCTCCTTGTCAAAATCCACTCCAACATCCAATTCTTCATCTCCAAGAGGGCATTGAGATAAACCATCAGGAATGGTGAAAGACTTTCCAGGCCTATGAACAATATCAAAAAAGAACAACTGGATGAAAGCAACCCAACAAGTCATTGGAGCATTTGAAAGACTGGGGGCATTGATCATCTTGATTATGGATTGTTCATTGACTTTTAACTTGAAGTGTTGACCCCAGAGAACAGTTTGGAGCTTCTTCAACATTTGGGCCACACCACAAAGTACCAGTTTTGGCTGGGAGTACCTGGATTCCACCTCTGAAACAAGAAGAGATTCATACAGAGCAGGACAATCCAAACCATTTTCATCTTCCTGAGTAAGGACAGCACCAACAGATTGATAACTAGAGTCCACAGCCAGCTTGATCTTGTCATCCCTAGGTCCATAAGTGATCTTCTTCAAGAAAATTTATTTTACAACAATTTTTTTGAGCATATGAAATGATCGTTCACAAGCTTGGGTCCAAGACCATTTAGCATCCTTCCTGGTTAAGCAACGCAAGGGAATGCAAATTTTTGATAGAGAAGGGATAAAGATTTGCAAATGGATTATAACACCTAAGAAACCTCTGACTTCAGTTGGATTGATAAAAGTAGGCCAGGAGAGAATTTTGTTGACTTTGGATGGAGCCATACTTCTTCCTTCCTTGCAGACCACATGACCAAAAATTTCCAAATCAGGGACACAGGCAGCCAATTTGAATCCAGAGGCAGTGAGACGAGACTCCTCAAGTTGAAACAGGATCCTTTCCAGAGTGGTTGCATATTCCCAGATACATCAACCGATTCCTGAATGCCAGGGTAAGAGATCATTGTTATAATCAGAAACTGGACCTTTAATCCCGCAATCGTCAATAAAGATACCAGCATGATCAGGGATTCCATCCTGGAGGATCCAAACCATCTGAGCCTGATAGACTGCAACCAAATTGGTGGCACCTTGAGGTAAGCAAGTAAGTTTGAAACAACCAAGAGGAGTATTGAAAGTAGTGAGAGGAAAAGAAATTGGATGTAAGGATTTTTTATCATAGCCATTGATAATGTCACCTGGACCATAGCAAGCTCTCCCAGAGAAGGATTTGACAAATTCTTCAGTAGCAGGGGGAATACCAGTCATTAATAGTAACTTTATTTAGAGGCTGGAGATCATGAACTATTCTAAGTTTACCATTAATCTTGAGAACACATAAAACAGGACTGGAATAGCTAGAAGTTGATTGTTCATGTAAACTGGTTTGGACTCGTTTGCGGACCAACTTGATGAATTTTTCAACATTTGAAGCGGGGATTGTGATCTTCTTCTTTTTCCAGGGATCATGTTCTACTAAAGGGATAATTTAAGGGAGGCCATAGGATTCTTTCAAGAGAAATCTCTCTTCTTCAAAGAAAGCAATAGATTTTTCCCTAAGGCCTAAGACATTTTTGATCAAATTCAACTCATCAGGAAGAAGCCATCCATCTGGACCAAATTTGACCACTTTCAGATTTTCTTCAGTGACACAAACAGAGGGGATGAATGGACCAGTAAGAGATTGAGGTAAACCACAGTAAGGATTGCGGGATAGAGGGGGGCGCATAAGAGGAGGGTTGAGGTTGAGAGGCATTGGTTGGTTGACTGGTTGAACCTTTTTTGCAACTGGTTTATACTTGATGGAAAAAGAGAGGAATCCTTTCTTCCTCCAAGCTTTGACCCGTGAGACCTGACTACAAAAACTTTTTGATTATCTGATTGACATCCTCCCTTCTTTCTTGTCCTTCTTCTCTTCTGTCTTTCATTGTCTCTGTTCCTCCATTATCTCTGGTTCTTTTATACTTTATTTTCTTCCTTAACTACTGTCGCGCCCACTGTGCTCTCTATCTGTTACGTTGTACCCAAAACTATCCGGGGATCCCCGCAGAACTCTTTATTTCCAATTCCGTCTCATGAGATCTATCCTTGACTTCAACATCGCGACCATCTTGATACTCACCTTGGTGACTCAACTGTTCTCACTCTCAACTTGCCAACAACTTGATCGCCATCATCCAAAGAACTGTACGTCTCTCAACTAATCCAACTCTACATCAAGACTCATATGAGATCTCGATTTATTCCTATAGCTCTATCTTTGGTACCGGTCGGATCAGTCAAAAGCGTCACAAGATCTCTGTCCAAAGTCCTGTAAATCTCGTCTGCTACTCTTTCATTCATTGTCCTAATCTGATTGTAGTCTCACTCACTTAATGCTCTTTGCCAGTTAGTGTTGCCCTAGTTCTGCTAAGTCTGTTCATAGGCCATAATCCCTATCTGCAGAATAGTACTCTGTGTTTGTGTTTTCTATCTTCTGTTCCAGTTTATTGTCTGTTGTCTGTTAGACTCTTACCTTTCTTTATTTTTGATGCAAATCAGTCTGGTCTAGGTTCTACAGATTCTTTCAACTCTTTCAAAACTGAGGCCAAGTTCCAACATCTTTCAAGTTCAATGTTCCGCCTCATCCTTGAAAGGTGCCTTTTCCATAAAAAAGGATCCAAAAGCTAACCCATTTCTCACATTTTTGGCACAGGGTAGAGTTTCAAAAATGACAGTAGTAGAGGCCCCTGATTGTGCACAATTGGGAAGACTTACTTCTACCCCACATTGCCTCTGCTTAAGAGCATACTCCTTCCTAACAAAACCACCAAGAAAAGAATCAAGATCAGCATCTAGTTTAGACTCATTGCAGAGATTTAAAAACAGAGTAGAGGATAATTGATCAAGCTGAAGGGAAAAAGGGAAAGGAGATACAACAGACCCAGAGAGAGAAGAAATATTTTTGGAATTTTTGGATTTTTTATGTTTTTGAATTTTGATCTTATTTGGATGAGGGAGAGATGATGAGGAAAACAAAAAATATGCCTCTGAGGTTGAAGTTGATCCATAAGTTGAAGTCTGAGGCTGATAGGAACAACAACTATCAGTAGGATCAACTAATCCAATAAAAAATGAGGCTGAGAGGAGTGAGACTTGTCCTTCTGCTTTCCCTTTAGAACTGTTTTGGGAGAATGACCAGGGAAATTGCGTTCCAAACAACCAGAATCCAAGGAACAAAGCATAACTTCAATTTTTCTGCCATCAGCATCAGGGAGAAGAATTCGCTCCCCAACTTGATCAGAAAAAATCAGGGTAGCACCAAAATCCATTAATAAGGGTTGGCCAAAGATCATAGGACCTTCCAAAAAATTGATCCAGAAGTGACAATTTCCAACAATATTTTGGCCAATTTGAACAGGAACATCCTCAGCAATACCAACCAGTTCACATGACTGATTCTCTATACCATAAACCGTAGAAGTAAAGCTGAACCTTGGGCTAAGTTTGAGTTTTCCGGCCATAGAATCTGAGATTAAGTTGAGCTGAGAATCCTAATCCACAAGAAGATAAACTTTTTTATACAATTCACCAAGATAGCAGGGAAGAAATCCAAGAGGGCAGGAATATAGATTGGCATCTGAAGGGGGATCTTTTCCACCAGATTCCTCCATCAAAGTGCCAGAAGAGACCTTCAATTCTCTGGACCAATTTCCACACGTTGAAAAGAAACCCATTTCTTCATGCCTTCAGCAACAGTTGGAGGAATTGACAGAAGTTCAGCCACAGACAGATCAGGGATTTTTAGATCAGAAATTTTCTTTAATACTCCTTCCACAGCATTAGGTTAGTCCTTGGAAATGCGCCTCTCAAACCAAACTTTGGGCTGGGTGAAGGGAGGGAGATCAGGTGAGGCAGGTATGGGAAGAGGATCAGAGGATCGAGGTGGTTGACCAGATTGAAGAGGAGGAGAAGGATCAGAGTGGTCCTGGAACCTTTCAATGAGTGGTTCCCTTTCTACTTCCATGTCTTCCACATCAGAGGAAGGAGGCTCAGGCAAAGATTGACGTTTGACTGGTTCTAAAAGAATTGAAGATGGAACAGGAGGAGACTTGTGAGGTTTGGGTTCCTCATGGTGTTTCCTAGCTGGCTCAGATTGATAAGCACTAGAGAAGCTAGGAGAAGTGATAGCTGGAGGATACCAAGGTTGAAGAGTGCCACAGGATGCTTGCAAATCCAAGGAGACCAGAGATGCCTTCTTGGGAGTTGGTGGTTGGTAAAAAGCCACCACATGACAGATCAGACAAGATGAATCAAAAGGGATTAAAGCACCATTAGGAAAAAAGAAATTATTTCCATTCTGCTCTTCTAATTTCTCCTCCTTGTCCTTCTATAGTTCAGGAAATCTAACAGTACCATGGCCTTCTCTATGACAGTAATGGCAGACTAAGGTGGATTTGGGAAGAGAATTTTCAGGTTTAGGGGTAGCTAAAGAGGATATTTTATGATATATTTTATTCTAAAAGGCCTGAAGTAGCTTAGTAATCTCATTTTCACACGACCACCCCACGTACTATAGGGCAATCCTTAGATGATTGTGAGTGCAAAGGAATACCAAGTGCAAGGGCAAGTGCAAATAGCGAGAACCAGTTGCAAAGTGCAAACTTGGTTATGCCACTCAACAAACGGTGAGATGAATGGAAAGTGTTCCAAAGAAGGAAACTCAACCTGAGTCCAATGTGATAACTAGGTTGCAGCAAACTGCGAGAACGTATGAAATTAACTAACTGAGGAGACAATCATCAGGCAAGGGGATAGCCCTCATAAGGTAATCTGAAGTGACTAGATACAACCTGGTGATGAGCTAACTACAGGTGAAGCCGTGAGGCAATGAATGACAGGAAGGGAATAGGAAATGAAGCAGTGGTATGGATCCAAGGTCTTAGCGTAAGTGCAAGACAATAGAATCTGAGCGTACAATTGCATGAAAAATTGAGATAAGAGCGAGTGACATTGAATGTAATGCAAATGAGAGGTAATAGTGTATGCAGGGTAGGTAATAGTCCAATTGCAAACTATACAGTAGTGATGGCTTGGTTAGACGTAGATGCGAACTAACAAACAATGCATGACCAAAGATGGAAGTCCAAGGCTGTTGATTGGCCAGGGAAGGAGATTGGATCTCATAATGGATGGTTGACTGGTATGGGGTTAACTGCAAAGTTCCCAAGTATATACTGAGTTGGTCGCCAAGATTGGAAGGTCAGCGCAAGCCAGAGGAAATAGCGGATTGCACCATTGAGGTTGTGCTTTTATTTGTGTCACGCTTTTAGACTGAGGTAGATGGTACTGAGGAGAGGATATTTCAAAGTGGTGAAGACAATAATCCTTAAGTGCAAAGCGTGACAGTTGCCCGGGTATAAAGACGTGAGCTCCTGCAAGCGTTCAGGTAAATTTTCCCATTGATCTTAAGTTGTTAATTCTTACCATATACCCTTTATACGTTACTTAATTTATTACCCAATAGAAAAATTTTTATAAGAATGTCGTCATTGTCATTGTGCTGTTGCGAAAACTGTATTCTCCGCAACAAGCATTGTATTCCCAGTACTGCTGTCCGAGGTCTTTGAGGCAAATGCGAGCAATGCTGCCTTTGCAAGGTGGCGTGCAACTTCCCTATAAATGTTGAGTCAACCGTTGAGGGTCCTTCGGAATCATTGAGGGAGATGCAAAGTGGTAGGTCCGCGCCAAGGTTCAATTATCAAATACCAACATTGCCGGAGATTGAATACTTGGGGACGCGAGTTCCTGGTGAGTACTAATCAGGACTAACTAATGAACTTGAAATAGTAACTAATTTTTTGCTTGTTTTCTAGTGTTGCCTTGTTTTCAAAGATATACTACTAACACACCACCACCACCACCACCTTACTGGGGGCCGCCAACTGAAAACCCGGGGACCCAGATGAATGCCGAGGTGCGAGGCAAGGTATCCGGTGCAGAACCGGTAGGAGTTATTGCCAAGGAAGCAAGGGAGGAAGAAAACACAGAGGAACAAGAAGGGCAAAATGGAGGAAACAGAAGCGGAGAGAAAAAAGAGGAAGCGGGTGAATTGGAAGAAGGAAATGAAGGAGATGGAAGGGAGGAATTGACTTGGACAGAAGGAATGGAGGGCTGAGGCAAAGTGGATCCGGTGCGAATCGTTTTTCCGGTCAAAACGGATGCGAGGCGCCTGACCAATGATATCGGAGAAGGCACGTTGGGTGGCCAAAGGAAGAGAGCGTATGAAGAGCTCTTGGAGGAAGGTGGATGGAATGCTTGGCCAAAGCGAGCTTGGGTTGCAAGATGCAAAGAGATTTTTGAAAGGCACATTGTAACGGAAGTGCTGGTACTTCAAAGAATGTCCGCATTGATCAACAATGAAGACCTTGATACCTTTTGGTCCATTGTTTCAGAATTGACGGCAAATTGGGAGGATGCAGAAAAAGAGATAAAAGAAACTTTGTAATTTTAATGTATATTATTATTATTTTTTTTTTTTTTTTTTTTTAGTAATAAGTGAAAATGAAGGGAAAAATAAGAAAAGAATAAAACAGTGAGATGGAGGAATTAAATGATGAAATGATGGTGAAATAAGATAAGTTTTGATGAGATGGAATATGGGATGGAATGTGATTAAGTAAGATAAATGTAAAATGGAATGAAATTGGATTGGATGGGATGAAATGTGGAGTGGAATGGAATGGAATTGGATGGGATGGAATGTGGAATGGAATGGAATGGAATTGGATGGGATGGAATGTGGAATGGAATAGAATGAATTGGATGGAATGGAATGTGGAATGGAATGGAATGGAATTGGATGTGATTGGATGGGGAAGAATCATGATTGCCAAGGTTTGCAAGGGTAGCTCGCACGGAATTCTCAAATCAGATCGGGTGAATTGCGAAGGTGATGGGCTGGTTCCCACGAGGTGCTATCTTCCTCGGACTGGAAGCCAGACCATTCGACGAGGTGTTGAAGTTTTCCTTTGCGTAACCTGGAATCCAGAATACAGCTTACTTCCCACTCTTGATGATTGAGGACAGTGACAAGTTCAGGAGGCGGATGAGTCTTGCCCGGGTATAGGACTCGAGCTGGCTCTAGGAGAGACACATGAAAGACCGGGTGGATACCTTGCCATTTTGCAGGTAAATTAATTTTAAAGGCGTTAGGGGAGATGACTGATTCTAATTTAAAGGGACCAAGTTTTCTTTTGGAGAGTTTGCAAGTTTGGCGAGTACTGCAAATGTTGCAAGCATCGAGCCATACTTGATCTCCTACTGCGAAGGTTGGAGCAGAAGTGCGAGATCAGTCTGCTTTCTCCTTATAGCTCTGGTTTGCTTCTTTGATGTTGGTTCAAAAATGCAATTGAAGGGATTGAATTTGTTCAAGGTAATTGGTAGCAGGTTGAGAAGGTGATACGTGAAAGGAAGAGAAAGTTGGGTTTCTACCATAAAGAGTTTGGAAGGGCAACTGTTTGGTGGAGGAATGAGTGGAATTTTTGTATACAAATTTGGCTAGTGGGAGCCATTGCAACCAGTTTTCTTGTTGATAGGCGACATACATTCAAAGATATTGTTCGAGGATCTGATTAACTCGCTCAGTTTGCCCATCCGTTTCCCGGTGTTAAACCTTTGATAAATTGCGAGTGATCTTCAAATGTTGGCATAGCAAGGTCCAGAAGATTGAGAAAAACAGAGATCCACAATCATTAACTATATTATCAGGGAGACCATGTTTTGAAAATACATATTCTATGAACAAGTAAGCCAAGTCTTTTGAAGAGGCTGTCACATTACTGTGTAAAAATAAAGCCATCTTTGAGAAGCAATCTACTATTACTAGAATAGCATCATATCCACTAGAAGAAGGTAATTGAGAGATGAAATCCATAGACAGCGAGTGCCAAGGACGAGGCAGAATTGGAAGTGGCTGGAGCAGCCAATACTTCCGGTGTTTCAAGGACTTGTTACGATTGCAATCATAGCATGGGCTAACATAGTCTTTTACTTCTTTGGTCATAACAGGCCAGTAGAAGTCTCGTGCCATCAATTGGTAGGTTTTATCCTGCCCATAATGACCAGGAAGCAGAGAATCATGCCGTGACTCGAAGATATCTAACTGAATGCAAGAATTATCTGGTAATACTATACAATTATCATAAACTAAAAAGTCATTATCATCTTTACTGTAACTACTATCTAATAAGTTCCCACTTTTGCGAAGTTTGATGCACTTGGAATCGTCGCGTTGAGCTTGTCGGATTTTGGAAGCCAAATCTTGTAAGCAAGCGATGATCGAACTGAGTTGGGCAGATTGGGTTGAGAAGAGTGTCCTAACGTTTTCAGGGTTGTTTTTGGCAAGGGTGCTCCCCCCCCCTGGGTAGACGTTGTCCCGACATGATTAAGCATCAGGAACTACCGCGTGTTTCCCAGGACGGTACATGATCGTAAAGTGGAACTTGGAGAGGTATTTGGCCCATCGTGCCTGTCTACATGTGAGGAATTTTGAGCTCATGAAATACTTCAAAGAATTATGATCAGTTAAAAACTCAAAGGATTCCCTAAGACTCAAAATGTATGAACACCATTTCTTCAAGAAGTAAACGATTGCGAGAAGTTCCTTGTCATGAATCTCATAGCTAAGCTCTGCAGCGAGCAACTTGCGAGACTCAAAAGCTACGGGGTGAAAGAGAGAAGTGGAAGGAGAAACTGCGAGATGACTCCTGCAATTGCATAGTCGCTTGCGTCTTTTTTGACAATAGTGTGAGCTAGCTTGTTGAAATGAGCAAGTATTGGAGTAGTAGTGAACACTTTCTTCAGAGCTTCAAACTCGGAAGCAGCTTGTTTGGTAAAAATGAAAGGAGTGTCTTTTTGAAGAAGGTTAGTAAGATTCACGGTTTTTTTGGCGTAACGCGCAATGAACCTTCTATAGAAATTACTGAAACCAAGGAAGACTTGAAGAGATTTAACGGAAGAAGGTGGGGCCAGTCCAATATGCGTTTGCTCTTGGATGGATCCATCAATAGTCCTTGCTGCGAGACTACAAAACCTAAAAAATGAAGAGAGGAGGAATGGAACTCGCACTTAGAGGCTTTTGCAAACAGGTCATTCTTGCAAAGTCGCTGCAGCACCTCTTGCACATGTGCAATGTGATCTTTGAGGTTTCTTGAGTAGACTAGTATATCATTGAGATATACCACAAGGTATTTACCTACAAGATCAGAAAAAAAGTTGTTAAAAAAATGTTGAAAAGTGGAAGGAGAACTGCAGAGGCCAAAAGGCATGACGGTTTACTCATAGCTGCCAAACCGGGTTCTCATCGCAGTTAATTACTCATGACCTTCCTTAATGCGAATTAGGTTATAGGCACCTCAAAGGTCTAACTTCAAGAAATGAGTAGCTCCATGGAAAAGGGTAAGAAGATGTGAAACAGGCGGTACTGTGTAGGCATTCTTCTGGGTTACCTGGTTCAGTTTCCTGTAGTCAACACAAAGGCAAAGTCCGCCGTCCTTTTTTGGTACAAATAAAACAGGGGAACCGGTGTTCAAATCGCTTGGTTGAAGAAATCCTTTTGCTACATTTTCCGCAATGTAGTCGTGAAGCGCAATTGATTCTTGCGTCGAGAGGGAGTAAACTGGTCCTGGTGCCGGAGGTGGGCCAGTAAGTTTGATGTTGTGATCAAAAGGACGGGATGGAGGCAGTTTATCTGCTTTTGCAGCTGAAAATACATCAGAAAAGTCATGATAAACCAAAGGTAAAGACTCTTGAATGATTTCTAAGTCTTCAATCTTGTCATCTTTGAGCACTGGGTTTGAGGTGCTTGCATGGTGCGAGAGGATTAGGGAGCTGAAAATACACCTTTTGGTTGGTTTCTGTTTCTCTTTGAAGGAACAGGAAAGAGGTAAGCTGGATAGGTAAGCAATAACTCCTAAATCTGAAGAGGGAATTTGAGAATGAAGGCCAGGATATTGCAAATCTCCTGGCGGAAAAGTGTCATCCAACTCAATGACAGTGTCAGGTAGGATGTTTAATTCCTGATTGACGGAAAGGTTAGCGTTCTGGGGGTGCAAGGTTCAAAGTTTAATTACTCCTTCTTGCCAATTCACATCCGGATTCCAGTAAACTAGGAAATCATCGCCTAGAATGGTATCATCCATTCCGGGTATAGCCAAGACAAATAAATCCCATTCAAAGCTCGGGAAATTGGAAAATGCAAAGGTCCATTTTGCCTTTTGGGAAACCCAATAAGACGGTTCAGTTGCACTACTTACTAGATAGATGGGAAATTTATCTATCTCAGAATGCGTAAGATTTTTGAAAGTGGCAAAAGATTCAATGATGAAGGAAACATTAGCGCTGGAATCAATTAATACTTGATAAGGAGTGTTGTTGGAATTGAATAGGATAAATCTCAAACTTGGAGCACCTAGTGACTTGCAAGTGCAAAGATTTCCTTGCGGTGATTTATATAATGTGTAGTTTTCCTTGTGAGTATCAGAAAAACTACAAGCTAATTTTTTAACTGCTTAACCGCTTCACGCGCTAACCGCTTCGCACAGCTGTTTACATCATGTTTACCTCCACAATACATACTCAGCCCGTTCTTTTCCCTTCGCAGTTGTTCCTCACTTTGAAGCATCCCAGTTTCTTTGTCCAAGAACTTCGGAGTTTCGGCGACGGCTTTCTTTTTTGAGTTGGAGTTTGAAGTCGGGGTTTGTTTGGATGGTTTTGGGTTCCTTGTGTTTTGTTTCCAGGATTCGTCCACCTTTGGAGCCGAGGTAGATGATCCATTGTTGTTTTGCCGAGGGCAATTCTTGTCATGAAGCTCAATCACTCAATTGATTAGCTTCTGAAGCAAGGTTGTCTTATGACCTCCAACTGCGAGCTGTTTGATTAAGCGTGCCGGTAAACCCTTTTGGAAATGGAATCAAAGAGCGGCCTCGTTCCACTGGATGCAAGACTGCAAGGTTTGAAAATGAGAAATATAAACGGAAACTCTACTATTCTCCTTCATAACTAGACTATTAAGTTTGTATTCGGCATTTTGAAATTCATTGGGATTGCCAAACAGGGTTGCTCAAACGTTTCCCATTTTTTGGGAATACAAGTGGGACTATTGTCGGATAAAAGTTTGAGGTACAGTTCAAACCACTGCAAGGCTCTACCTCCTAAGAAGGACGAAGCATACATAACTTTATGTCTATTGGAAGGGAAATTGTTGGAGTTGTTTGAAAAGATGATTTTACAAGACTGTAGTTAGGATCTAAGCTTATGAGGGTGTTCTCCTGTAAAGTGATCAGGTTGTTTCATGCCCGGAGTGCGAAAACTAGGAGTGCTTGGACTAGATCTCTGGGCACCATGAGTGAGGGCCTGGATCAATGTTGAAAGCAGGGTCGGAGCATCGGGCTTGAGAGCAGTAGTGTGAACCCCTGGTCTACCACGAGTCGAGGTTTCATTGGAAGAATGGTTGGAGTCTGCCAATTCCGCGAGAGAGTCCGTCAGAGCATCCCTTGGAGGAGCCCAAGGATCATCAAGAGGTTCCACAGATGGTGATTTGGAAGAAGGAACTGGATCTAAGGGTTGTTGGGCCCAAGGAGCGCTGGTTCTCCCTACCCAATGGATCTCATCATTGTAAGGGGCAAGGGAAGCGTTCCCGGTTGAGCGAGTAAGTGACATTGAGAAAAAGAAGTCTACTATAGGTTGGCAGGCTAAAATAGATAAGTTGAGTTAGTTAATTTACTATCACACAACCACCCCACGTACTATAGGGCAATTCTCAGATGATTGTAAGCGCGAAGGAATGCCAAGTGCAAGGACAAGTGCAAATAGCAAGACTCAGTTGCAAAGTGTGATTTGGTTATGCCACTCAAAAAACGGCAAGAGGAATGGAATGTGTTCTGAAGAAGGAAACTCAACCTGAGTCCAATGTGATAACTAGGTTGCAGCGAAATGGAAGAACGTATGAAATTAACTAACTGAGGAGACAATCATCAGGCAAGGGGATAGCCCTTATAAGGTAATCCGAAGTGACTAGATACAACCTGGTGATGAGCTAACTACAGGTGAAGCGGTGAGGCAATGAATGACAGGAACGGAATAGGAAATGAAGCAGTGGTATGGATCCAAGGTCTTAGCGTAAGTGCAAGACAATAGAATCTGAGCATACAATTGCATGACAAATTGAGATAAGAGCGAGTGACGTTGAAGGTAATGCAAATGAGAGGTAATAGTTTATGAAGGGTAGGGACTAGTCCAATTGCAAACTATACAGTAGTGATGGCTTGGTTAGACGTATACGCGAACTAAAAAACAATGCATGACCGAAGGTGGAAGTCCAAGGCTCTTCATTGGCCAGGGTAGGAGATTGGATCTCATAATGGATGGTTGACTGGTATGGGGTTAACTGCGAATTTGGCAAGTATATGCTGAGTTGGTTTCCAAGATTGGAAGGTCAGCGCAAGCCAGAGGAAATAGCAGATTGCATCATTGATGTTGTGCTTTTATTTGTGTCAAGCTTTTAGACTGAGGTAGATGGTACTGAGGAGAGGATATGTCAAAGTGCTGAAGACAATAATCCTTAAGTGCAAAGCGTGACACTCATCTATGGTAGCAGTATGCTTATTGGCCTGGGGGCTTGATTTAGGTCTGCAATTTGCTTTCATCTTGTTCATGATTTTGTTGGATTCTTGGAAGGAAGGAGCATAGACTGGTTCAGTGATCCTGGCCTTTTCAAAAGTTTGTTAGGTTTTTGAGGTTAACTAAGTGAGAAAGATATAAATTATAATTTAAAGAGGGCTAGAAAGAAGATAATCAGAAAGAGGAATCACAAAGGAGTAGAAAGAGTTGGAAAGAAATGGTAAGAAAAAAACATCAAGACGCCGCAGAGCAGAGTTGGTATAGGATGAGTGGGGACGCTGAAGACAGACAGATGATTTGGTAATAGGAAAGAGATTATTCATTTGATAAAGAAAGAGATCAGAGTTTAGGAGCAAAAAATGGACAGGCGATGAGATTGGGTTGAAGTCTTACCAGCCAGAGCAGGATGGAGAAGAGTTTGAGGACAAGAGGTTGAAGTTACAGGGTGGAGCGTGTTGAAGTGTATGCAGGAGGAGAGACATCAGATGTAACTAAGGAGAATGAAAAAGGGAAGACTCAGAAAAAAAGGAATAAAGGAGAGGAGGAGGAATGAGAAGAACAGGTTGAGTGAAGCCTTCCTTTTATGGTAAAAAAAAGAAAAGTTAGATTTTTAATGATAAAAAGAAATAACTGAGAAAAGGTACGGGCGCAGCATAGGATTTGGGGAAAGAGTAGGGGGCGCAAGCTTTGAAAATGTGACACTCAAGAGACAGAGATGGAGTAAGAGGAAATAAAGGAAAAGACAGTGCGGAGCACGGTGATTCTAACAAGGAGAAGAGTTTGGATGTTCAGCTGATTCAAAAAATTTAAAGCAGTTTGACATTTCATGACTTTGTACACCAAATTCCTAAGGACCAGAAAGACAGGGAGTTTTTATTGATTATCCCTAGTGGTTATCATGGATCCAGACTTTAAAAATTCATCCCTAATCCTTTCCTGAACTCCTGGCAAAAAAGATTGGAAAAATCAAACTCAAATTTTTTCCAAAGTGTCAATGTGATTGTTCCTGATAAGATAAGACTGAATAGGATTCCAAGACTTTCTGAAAGAATGATAATTAGAGGCTGAAGAGACACAAACATTGAAGATCCATTGAGAAACCAGAGCATCCAAGTCCTGTAAGAAAAACCTATTCACATCTATTTTTCCCAAAGAAGCCAAAATAGCCTCCTTCAAGAGCCTCCAGTTATGAGTTTCAAATCCATCAAACAATTCAATCACTTCCATAAATTCATCAGAGGAGATAAAAAATCATAACTGATAGGCCAAATCATGTTCACTTGCACCATCCACTTCAGCAGCCATTTCATAGGAGTCCAAAAATTGTTCCACGTTTGTTCCGTTGAAGCCTAGGTTCTTCTTCTGGGGTTTGATCTTGAACATCTTTGCCCAAACAGTGGTGGAGGGAATAGATTCCATTTTGAAGAAAGACTTTCTAAGGGGATCCAAAAAGAAGAGTTCCAAGGTGGCTCACAAGCATGGCAAGGGTTGATTTTCACAAAAACAGCAAGAATCCTGCCCAGATGGTGCACAATTGGGAGGACTTGCTTCTGCAACAAGTTGCCTCCACGGATCAGATCTGTATGATGATTGAAAAAAGAAAAAAAAGAAAAGGATCAGATTGAATTTTAGAGTTGATTCTTCAAGTTGGGACTGTAAATCCCAAGGTTTCTGGTTCAATCCCAGCCCGGGGGACCAAATGTAAGACTCCAAACGGTGCTAGGCCGTGGAAGTTCTGTGGAGGGGAAAGGTGCTGTTTAGGCTGCCCTCCTGAGTGTTACAAAAATATTTAGATGTAACCAAGATCAAGGCCCAGAACCTGGTAAATGAGGAATCAAGGAGTAGAGGATAATGATGATAATAGTTTGGTAGAAATGGAACTGCACTATCTGAGACAATATTATGCAGGGAAAAAATTGAACAAAAGAAGTTGAAGTCTGCTTAGAGTTCAAAGAACAAAAGCCGTTGTATGTAAAAAACTCCCACAAGCTAATAACTCTGTTTGTCAGCAGAAGATTGGGGATGATCAAATCAAACCCAACCAACCTCCAGGTTCTCAATGAACCTGCCCAACTCTCTGCAATCAAGCGCTTGAAGGGTACCAGATAACTGAGGGTGGCTGTAAAAGACAAAGCACAATTTTTAAGAAGCTCTAAAAGCAAACAGTAACTGATTTGAAGCAAGGATAACCTGAACACTTCTCAAGGGACTCAAGATTAGGCTGGCAGAATGCAACTCCAAATAAAATAAAGAGAGGTATAACACTCCAGGTCTTAAGCTTAATAAGACCTCTTCAATCAATTGTGATTGGCTCCAGAAAGATGATCAGGGATCAGGACCAGTATGGTCAGAGAAAGGGATCAAGGAGTGGTATAACACACGCAAAAATTACAACAGACAGAATTTTCTTCAACCAGGAGGCTATTGGTTGGTGATAAGGATCAGGCCACAGAGGGGCAAAGACTCAGAGTCAAAAATGGATCAGCGGGAAATCATAGATATACCCAGGATGAGGATGAGGATCAGATTTCATGGATAATGGGGGGAAATATGCACACACTCCCATGGATGATTTTTCTGGAAAAGGAAGGAGAGAGCCCCTCCTTTTATAGAAAAGAATTCTGTAGACTATTTACAAGAGAGATTTACAAATAGAGCGGAAAAAAGATTTTTTTTTTTTTTTTTTTTTGAGGATGATTGTCATGAGAAAAAAAAAGAAACAAAAGAAACAAACAAACACTCAGAAAAAAAAACTTAAGAGTTCAATCAAGACCCTGGCCCATTCCAATGATGGGCATGGGCAAGAGAGTAGCTAGTGGGGGGCCCACAGGCATCCTGATGGGCCTGGGAGACAGTTGAGACCCGCGCGGGCAATGGACAAGCCGCGCGGGAGACCAGTGAGCTGGAGGTGGAAAGGATGAGGTATACAGGCACTTGAGACGGCTGAATGAGGTAGACAGGCGCTTGAGACGGCCGAATTGGTTGTGAAGAGATGAAAATGTTGAGTTGGGAATCGTCGTTGTCGTTGACTGGGGACAGTTTTGAGAGTCTTGGGGAAATGATTACAAGTGAGTAGATTGTTGGATTGAGTTGATTGAGTGAGGAGATGGCTTAGTGGATAGAATGAGGGAAATCGTCATCATCTTGGGAAGGGTCAAGGAAGATGAGATGGGGATCAATCAATTGAGATTGGTGGTTGTGGTGAGGGAGGCCAGGGATCTGAGCTGAAAATAGGAGCCAGCATTACCGGGGCTGAAGAGGATGGGAGATCTGGATGTGACTGAATCTAGATCCCAAGCAATTTCTTGGTAGAGGTAGAGGGAGTACTTGAGCTTGAAGTGGCTTTGGACCGAAGAAATCCTGAGATAGCTTGGGTTCATCCAGCTCATCCAACAGCTACTGGCCCTTCAACCGCTGGCCCTGGCGTGGGTCTGACCATTGCTTGGGACACTGGGACCGGAGAATGAATGAAGATTGAGTGCGTAGAGGGAGTCAAAGAAGGATCAGAATGAGTAGAGTATGTTGAGATGCAGAGTTGGAGGGAGGATTGATTGTGAGGGGGGATTGTTCGAGACAAATGTTGAGAGGGTTGTTAGAGGATGGGATGGGGAAGGAGATCTTCATGGAGTGTAGGTTTCTTAATCTTACAAACGCTGGTGGTGGTGCTGGTCGTATTAGATTGGGATTGATTGATTGGTTTGAGTTGATGATTAGGGTTAAGGTTGTTGGGTTTGAGGATGGAGGGATGGATGGAAGAGCAGGATGTGGGGATGATGGATTATGATCCTGAGGGGGTTGCCGGTGATTGATGGCAGGGTGGAGGCGAGCCCAGCCGTCTTTTGGCCGCGCGCTTGGCAAAATAAGTTGTAAGACTGAATAGCGGAGCGGCAGTGATTTGAACACAAGAGCGGGGATAAAAACACCCAGAGATTGTCCTTGCCAACTGAGAGAATAAGCGGTTGGGAAGCCTATTCCAGATCAAAGATTTTTTTTCTTTTTTTTTTCTTTTTTCTTTTTTCTTTTTTCTTTTTTTTTGTTTTTGGATCATGATGCCTATGAATGATGATAAGGAAAAGTCATAAAAAAAAATTAAAATCTCCGCACTGGCCAGGGTGTCCAGGATGGGGAACCACAACGTCCAGACTTTCCTCTCATCTTAGTCAGGAGGAAAATATTCATAATTCTCTTGGTCATTCCTGTTATCATTGCATCAGACAGAAGCTGGGGATTAAAATATCTAAGCCAAAGGAATTCAAGGCCTGTGCTGTTAGCAAGATCACTCAATCTTCTTTCTCTTGCAAGCATCAGCAAGCGGAAAGGCCTTTTCAAGAACTTCAATGTTATCTGATAGGTCCAATCAATCCCAGAAGTTTCAATCACGAATCCTATATATTTACTATAGTGGACAGCTGCACAAGATTTGTAGCGGAGATACCAATAAAAAACAAGACTGAGGTCAGCTCCACTCTTCAATTTCTTATTTACATGGCATCAAAAAGATTTGGTCATAGTCCCATGATTCGGCACTCTGACAGAGGTACAGATTTTGTCAATGAGTCAATGAAAGATTTCTGCACAAAAAATAACATCAAACAAACCTTCTCCAATCCGTATACTCCAGAACAAAACGGTTGGCTGAACGGTATAATTGGACTATCCTTGAGGCTCTGAGAAAGGTTCTTTTGACTCAAAACTTCCTAAAAAGTATTGGAGAATTATAGTCAAAGCCTGCGTACTCACAATCAAGCAATTTCCATCCCACAAATCAAAAAAAATCCCCTAACGAGCAGTTTAAAGTACAAAAACTACCTCTGAGCTATTTCTTTCCCATTGGCATTCCTCTTACCTACATTCTAGGCAAAAAGGGATCATTTAAGAAGCTTGAAAACAGAGGTTCCTTTGGGCGACTAGTTGGGTACAACAAAGACTTGCACTCTTACAAGGTACTCACCAAAGATAATTGCATCGTGGACACCAAGAGTATAAAAATATTGGACTTTGATGAAACTATCAATCACTCAGACGGCGTTGATGACTTTGAGATTGTGGATTATGACAAAGTGGATGTTCTCTATGACAACTCTGCTGCATCCTCAAGCACTGATGTCATTGAATTCATTTCCCCAACTACAGTTGGGACTGAGTTGGACTCCTCATCTTCAGTCGCTCCCAGCCAGTCTGAGCCTTCTTTGACTGTCTCTCTTGCTATCAATGAAGCACATACCTCTCCATTGCCTTTGGTGTCTGTGGAATTTCCTGGTGAAGATGGATCAACAACCCAGAATCAGTACAATCTCAGGGTCTGTTTGGAGAAGGTTAAGCCAAAGCAATACTCACATTCTTCTTGAATAATGAAGGACCTGTCAGAATGGCTGGATTCTTGGGGAATAGAGTTGCAGGAGATTGAAAATCAGGAGTTTTGGGAGGATTTTGATCAAACTCCTGACCACTTGCTCAGAACTATGCGCGTCAATAGGGTAAAACCTGCAACAAACTTGTCACCAGAAAAGAAAAAATTGCAACTATGCATGATGGGGAACTTACAGATACCGGGGATCAACTTCAATGACACCTTTCCCCCCACTGGCAAATTCACCACTCTTCTTCTTCTGCTCATCTTGGGTTTACATCAGAAGCTTTGGATTGGGAAGTATGATGTTAAAGCCACAACTCTATTTGCTCCTCTTGATGAAGCTATCTACATACTACAACCAGAAGGATGCAATCGGACATCTAAGTTTCTGAAGCTCAGGAAGTCGCTGTATGGTTTGAGGCAGGCACCGGCAAACTGGTTTAGGACTCTAACGGGTTGGCTGGAATCAATTGGTTACAGGGAGTCAACTTCTGATCCTTTTATATACAGTCATGAACTCAGGAACTCATCCCTATTCTTTTACGTGAACAATCTGGTAGTTGTTGGTGAGGTTGATTGGATTGAAGATTTGTTTCTTCAACGATTCCCGAGATCCTCCACTCACAAACCGGATACCGTACTTGGAATGGAGGTGAAACTGACTGAAGAGGGCCTGAAACTTCACCAGCAGTCTTTAATCAATGAGACTTTAGATGAGCTGGGTTTAAGCTCATCTTGGTCAGTCCTTACTCCTCTTACACCTGGAATGCAACTAACAGCGGCCATGGATGAATATGCCGCAGAATTCCGCAAACTAGGCGTCAATTTTTGGCAATTCACAGGAATAATCAATCATCTTTCCTGCAGAACAAGATCTGATCTGTCAGTGGAGGTGTCCTTGCTGTCCAGGTTCAATCAAAAGCCAGGTCTCACACACTGGAAGGAGCTACTTCATGTGTGGAAGGACTTGTTGGGCATAGTAAATCTTTCTTTGACCCTCAATCCCACTGACAATCATGGTGGTTTAACAGTTTTTTCGGATGCTACTTGGTCCAATGACCCCAAAACTTGGCTTTCGCAGTCTGGCTACACCGTCAAATGGTTTTTTTGTCCAGTGGCGTGGAAAAGCAGGAAGCAATCTAATATAACGCTTTCAACAACGGAAGCAGAATTGAACGCACTTATCAACAGCGCTCAGGAGGGACTGTGGATTAAATCAGTGGTGGGGGAACTCTGGAGGAAAGCTCCGGAACTGACAACATTCCTCATTGAAAACAAGGGCCTTTTGGACAAAATTAGGCACCTTTGATCAAACTCCAAAACTAAACATATCAATATGAAGCTGAAGTGGTTTTGGGAGATTTACAATTACTGCTTGGTGGCTTTCAGATTGATCTCCTCAAAAGAAATGGTAGCGGACGCATTTTCAAAAGGCTCCAGTTGGAAGATGTTGAATTTACTTATAGCAAATTGTTTTGGGTGAACCAGGATCCACACCAAATTATAGGGGGATGTTTTGATTCCAGATCAGTCAAGCCTTCATCTTTTATAGTTTCTTTCTTTCTATTTCTTTTTTTTCTTGTTCTCTTTACCTATTTTCCTATTCTATTTCCTTTTCTTATTTATATTTTCATAATATTCTGGGTGACCACAAATGAGTGTGAGGTTGCCCATGGTTCATATTCAATAGGCATATTCATTATCATCTACACGCATTATCACCTCTCAACCCGCAATTTTTTATAACACTCTCAAACTCAAGGATCAAGAGGAGGAAGGAAAAATTGTCAACTCTTTCATTTACAAAAATCCAGCTCTTCAAATCTCAAATCATTCAATTAACAAATGAAGGCTTCATGGAAGATTGACCAATAACGTGGAGTTCAGGCTGATTTGTGCAATCACTATCATTCGTGTTCTACTCTTACTTAATGAATCAAAACCTCAACCCAGTTATCAGTACAGGTATCATTACTAGGCTCATTTGAAAAGTTATAACCACTTTTCTTGATATCAATCCATTTCTTTATCATCTTTTATCTGGGTAGGAACTCTCACACTGTTGTGATCTTGATTTCCTTTTTCTAATGATCCTTGTTATTATGTATCATTTCCTTGGTTTTTATAAGACAAAGAAATTCAAAACCTGTCACTGTTCCATTGCTACCAAACAACTATCATCTTTATCCTTTACTCCTTGATTCCTCATTTACCAGGTTCTGGACCTTGATCTTGGTTACATTTAAATATTTTTGTAATACTCAGGAGGGCAGCCTAAACAGCACCTTTCCCCTCCACAGAAATGCCACGGCCTAGCACCGTTTGGAGTTTTAGAACGTGTTGCAATAAAACTGTAGAATGGTTATATTGCAATCATAACGGCCAGAAACCAAACAACTACCTTTATTAAGAAGAACTTTATTGAAAAGTAGGGAAACTTCAAAACCTTCCAACAGTAGCAATCAAAAAAAAAAAAAGATTAGGGGTGGAATTGGGGGTTTAAAGAACATCAGATAGTGTAGCTTTCTGTCCATTGTTGTCCCTGAGGGCGACCGTGCCTTTTCCAGTGTATTTAAGACTGTCAACGCCTGAACTGGTCAAGATAGATCCAGTTATTGATTGATCTAATTGATCAAATAATGAGATATCAGATACCATGTGCATTGAGGATCCAGAGTCTATGACAAAGGCTTGGGTGCTTGAATGTGAGAGAGTAGAGTGAAAATTCCTGACATTTGGACCGCCCTGCTTGACTTCATTTGTATTGTTTTTCTTTTTATTGGGAAAGCTTGGTCTAAGTTGAGGATAGAGCTTCCAGCAGCGGCATTCCAAATGTGCTGCCCTAGGGTTATGCCAATTGGTTTCACAAGGCTTGACATCCTTATTAAAGAAGGAGAGGGTGTTATTGGACTCTACCTTAGTGTTAGCCGAACCAATCCCAAGAGAAAGATTGTTCTGAAACAATCTTAAATGGTCAAGAACATTATTGGGGGTAACCTTCTTGTATGAATGCGTAATCTGTTGCACCACCGTGTCCATTGATGATGGAAGTTTCTCAAGTATAAGATACGCAATTATATAGACCGGTAGATCTATACCTACTTCTTGAAGCCTTGAGATGGAGGTTTTGGTCTTGGTAATAAACCCAATTATGTTCTTGTAGTTGAATGGTGTTCTAAGAAACTCCTTGAAGACTCTCACTTGATTTGATGCATGGTTGGAAGCAAAGTAGTTATTGATATTGGCCCAGATCATATGTGCGTCTTTTTCATTTTCAGGAGTTATGATGTTAGCTTGTACGGAGGTGTCCAGCTTGGAAGTTAGGATGATTCTTATTTGAAAGTTTTCCACTTTATTCAGCCAAATTGGAGTTCCATTTGAGTCTGTATTCTTCTTTTTAAGTTTGTCAAAAAGATCTTCCTGCAAATCCATCATGTTGAAAACTTGATTACGCCAGATCAAAAAGTTGTCTATGGTAAGCAGTGGAATGGCTTTAATAGCTGTCTTGAGTATGGTGGCCGTCATTGATTCAGACATGTCTAGCTCCTTTGTTCAAAGATTCAATTGTCGTAGATGGATAGTTTGTAGTTTTTTTTTTGAAACGCCTCCAACTGTAAATTGTGACAGGTTTAGAATTTCTTTGTCTTATAAAAACAAAGGAACTGGTTCATAATAACAAGGATCATTAGAACAAGGAAATCAAGATCACAACAGTGTGAGAGTTCCTACCCAGATACCAGATGATACAGAAATTGATTGAGATCAAGCAAAGTGGTGATAACTTTTCAAATGAGTCTAGTAATGATACCTGTACTGATAACTGGGTTAAGATTTTGATTCAGTACGTGAGAGTAGAACAAAAATGATAGTGATTGCACCAAATTAGCCTGAACTCCTTGTTATTGGTCAATCTTACACAAAGCCTTCATATGTTTGAATTGTTAATAGAATGATTTGAGATTTGAAGAGCTCAAGTTTTGTAAATGAAATAGTTGAAAATTTTTCCTTCCTCCTCTTGATCCTTGAGTTTGAGAGTGTTATAAACTAGTGCAGGTTGAGAGGTGATATTGAATTTCAATGATGATTAATATGCCTATTGAATATGAAACACCTGCAACCTCACACTCATTTGCGGTCACCCAGACTATTATGAAAATATAAATAAGGAAATAAAATATAAAAGGAAAATAGGTATTAGAATAAGAAACAAAAGAAATAGAAAGAAAGAAACTGTAAAAGATGAAGGCTTGACTGATTTTGAATCACAACAAACAGCACTATCTGAGCCAAGATTATGTGGGAAAAACTTGGAAAAAAGAAGCTAAGGTTTGTTTAAAGTTAAAAGAACAAAGCTGTTGTAGTAAACAACGCCCACAAGCTAATAACTCTGTTTGTCAGCAGAAGATTGGGGATGATCAACTCAAACCCAACCAACCTCCAGGTTCTCAATGAACCTGCCCAACTCTCTGCAATCAAGCGCTTGAAGGGTACCAGATAACTGAGGGTGGCTGTAAAAGACAAAGCACAATTTTTAAGAATCTCTAAAAGCAAACAGTAACTGATTTGAAGCAAGGATAACCTGAACACTTCTCAAGGGACTCAAGATTAGGCTGGCAGAATGCAACTCCAAATAAAATAAAGAGAGGTATAACACTCCAGGTCTTAAGCTTAATAAGACCTCTTCAATCAATTGTGATTGGCTCCAGAAAGATGATCAGGGATCAGGACCAGTATGGTCAGAGAAAGGGATCAAGGAGTGGTATAACACACGCAGAAATTACAACAGACAGAATTTTCTTCAACCAGGAGGCTATTGGTTGGTGATAAGGATCAGGCCACAGAGGGGCAAAGACTCAGAGTCAAAAATGGATCAGCGGGAAATCATAGATATACCCAGGATGAGGATGAGGATCAGATTTCATGGATAATGGGGGGAAATATGCACACACTCCCATGGATTATCGGAAAAGGCAGGGGAGAGCCCCCTCTTTGATAGACAAGAGGTCTGTAGACTATTTACAAGAGAGATTTACAAATAGAGCAGAAAAAAAAAGTTTTTTTTTTTTTTTTTTTTTAGGATCGTCATGAGAAAACAAAAGGGAAAAAAACAAACAACAAAAACTCAAGAAAAAAAGAAGAACTGAATCAAAAGCCCCGGACCATGCCAATAATGGGAATGGGAAAGAGAGTGGCTAGTGAGACGCCCCTGGACATGCTGACGGGCCCTGGCAACAGTTGAGACCGGCGTGGGCAGCGGACAAGCTGTGGGGGCGATTGGTGAGCTGGAGGTGGATCAAGGAGGTGCTGAAAAGTTTCCCACAAACCAAAGCAAGGCTTGCAGCCATTGGCCAATGGATTGGAATTGGGGATCTGGGCAAGGAAGAATTGAAGAGTGATAGGAACTCAAAAAGAAGCTCATTGTCCAAGTTGTTTTTGATGGTTGTCAGGTGTGGTCCTTGGGAGGGAGCTCAAATGAGTAGGATCAATTGGCAATGAGGATGACTTGGAGTAGTGGATTGATGAGGATGATCACCAAAGACCGCAAGCAACCCTTGAAGTCATTGGTTGGTGGCAGAGGTTGATAAGAATGGTTTGACAATGTAATCTTTTTCATCCTCTAGCTTGGATAGCTAATTTTTGTTTGTCAATTGGTTTTGATGTTGATGATGATGATGATTCAAATTGGGGTTGATGGCCGCAAGGGCCTTTGGAAAAGAAAGAAAAAAAAAGAGGGGACTGAGGGACACCAATTGGGGGTGACAGTGCCAGATAGAAGCCTGCAAGCCAAGCCAGTCTTAATCCGCGTGTTTGCCCAAAAAAGGTCAATAGCAGCGCAAAGAAAGGGCAGATTGAACATATGACCGGGCGCTAGGCACCCCAGAGATGATCCTTGACAACTAGGAGAATGGGAGCTGGAAGTTTTGGAACTGGATATGCGAATCATTCCAGATCAAAAAGTTTTTTTTATTTTGGATCTAAATGGAGGCTATAGAAAAGTTCATAAAAATTTTACTTCTTCCATACTGGTCCAGAGGTGTCCCATATTGGGCACCAAAACGGACCATACGGGCCTGTTTGGATTTCACATATTTGTGGAAACTGGCCTCAAAACGCGTGAAAGAGGCCTATTGGTACACGGGCCAGGTGAGGTATATAGGCAAATCCAGCCAGATGGGCTTGTATGAGCATAATTGGGCCCAAGGTTTATTTTTGACATACTTGGCCAGACGGCCTGGCCTGCCAAAGTATGGTTTGCTTATTTTCAGGGCTTGGGGATGCCCCCCATGTGGCGGCCTGGTTGGGGCTGCGGCCCATGTCATGTCCCGCTGGGGGCCGCTTTTTTTGGCTACAGCACGTTTAAGGGGCCCAAAGGCCCGCGTGGGGCCATCATAGGGGGCAGCGCAGTTGCCGCGTGGGGTGGCGGCCGACTGTTGTAGCCGCAGGGCTGGGGCCTACAGCCCCAGGTCCTCCCCCTCCCCTTGCTCACCATTGAAAGGGGGAAAGGGAAGGCTGGCTGAGTTGAACCAGCCAGAAATGGGTTGCAAGGTGTGACCTGTCAGGGTGGGGGGGTTTCATCACTCTCCCACCCAGGATGATGACAAAGAGGCTGGCCGCTGTAAGAATCCAAACAGTGCTAGGCCGTGGCAGTTCTTTGGAGGGGAAAGGTTCTGGTCAGGCTGCCCTCTTGAGTGGTATAAAAATATTTAAATGTAACCAAGATCAAAGTCCAGAACCTGGTAAATGAGGGACCAAAAGTAAGAGGATAAAGATTATAGTGGTCGGTAGCTGGGGAAACAACACTATCTGAGACAAGATGGTGCTGGGAAAAACTTGAATAGAAGAAGTCAAGGTTTGTTCAGAGTTCAACAAGACAAGGCAATTGTAAGTGGCAACACCCACAAGCTAATAGCTCTGGTCGTCAGCAGAAGCTTAGGAAAGATCAACTCAATCCCAAACAACCTCCAGGTTCTCAATGAACCTGCCCAACTCTCCGCAATCAAGCGCTTGAAGGGTACCAGATAACTGTGGGTGGCTGAACAAGACAAAGCTAATGGTTTGAAGAAGCTCCAGAAGAAAAACAATAACTGATTCAAACAAGAATAACCCAACACTTCTCAAGGGACTCAAGAGTAGCTTGACGGAATTCAACTTCAAAAGAAATCAAGGGAGGTTTAACACTCCAGGTTTTAAGCTTAATAAAACCTCTTCAGTCAAACATGACTGATTCCTGAAAGATAATCAAAGGATGATCAGGACCAGTATGGTCGGATAAAGGGATCAGGAGTGGTGTAACACATGCAAGAATTCAGTCAGTCCAATTCTTCTTCAACCAGCAAAGCTATTGGTTGGTGATAAGGATCAAGGATCAGGGTTTGAGTATGGAGGCTCAAGGATCAAGGGGTAATCATAGATATACCCAAATTTTAGTTTCAGGGGAAGGGGGATGAGACCCCGCGGATGATGTATTTCATGAGGATACTGATGATGTTACTCCTCTGGTAGGATAGGATCTGATGATGATGATGTGCTCTCATAGGACGTCATGTTGATGATTTTCTGTTCTGTGCTACCCCTCCCAAAAAGGCAGGGGGAGAGTCCTCCTTATATGGGCAGGAGGCCCTGTTAGACTATGTACAACAGATTCTACAAATAGAGCGGAAAAGAAAGAAAAGAAGAATTTTTTTTTTTGATTTTCAGCTGATCAGAAAAATTTGATCACGCACGCCGGTGGAAATCCGGCCTGCCTGACCGGGGTGGGATCCTTCTCATCCCTTCACCATCTCTTGCCTCCGTCCGCGGACAGGCCCACGCAACAATACCAGGATCACCCACCCCTTTCCCAAAGGCAAAAGGGGTGGGAAAAGAAAATGGACCAGACCCCCCGCTGATGTCTGCGGGCGGTAGAAAACATTTTCCCCCCCCCCAAAGATGGAAGGGGGTTGGGAGAGTCCCAGATGATAATGAGTGAGGGATTGAAGGATGGGAGGTTTGATTATTGATGGCTTTGTGATTGGGAAGGGGATGATAGTCGAGTGATGAGGGTATGAAGTGTCTTGAGCCAACCTAGGCAGATTGACTTGGGAGGCAAGCGTCAAGCCATATGCGGAAGGATTGATTGAGGAGGTGGTGGATTGTTGAGTGAGGGGAGATGAAATTGGATAGAAGGCTTTGAAAGCTCAAGAAGCCGGTTGGACTAGATGGTTGAGTTTGCAGGCCAGCTCAAGTGGTGGTGGTCATGGATGGGGAGGATGAAGGAATCCTGTTGGAGGGTCTCTTTTGATGATCATGATTGGTCAAGGGAGACAGAAATGTTGGGATGATGATGATGATGAGGTTTAGAAGTTTACATTGAGGTTCTACTTGGACGAGGATCAGGATGGAGATGAGGGTGTTTGGGTTGAGCGGGTCTGGGCCCGCGCGTTTGGCCAAAAGGAAGGGGGGAACAAAGAGAGAAGGGATCAAACGCAATGCCTAGATGTTGAGGCCAAGAAGGCCTGTCCTAGACCAATGGGAAAAAGGGATGTTTGACAGGATGAGGAAGTTGGAGAAGTGATACTGGAAAAGAAATTCCAATTTTTTTTTTTTTTTGAATAAAACCTAAATAAAAGAATTGTAAAAGAAATTTTTAATTTTTCCACATCTGGTCCAGGGTTTCCAGATTTGGTCACCAGCCCGTGACAAAGTGACCAGTGGTGGGGGGGACCTGACCACTCCCACACCATCAAAGCAAAGGGGCACTCTCCCCCCCCCCCTGTACCAAGGGGGAGGAGCAATGGGCTGGAGGGGATTTGACCACCCCCCAGCCCACCTAACTTGACAACTCCCTGGGGTTATTGACCCCCAGGGCCCCTGGTAGGTTGATTTGACCGCCCCCTCCAGGGATCTTTGAGAAGGAGGGGGGGACAGCATGTCCGGTGGTCACCCCCCCCATGTGAGTATGAGACCCAACCCAGGTGTGTCCTGGGTCCCACCTGGCCACTTGTATGGCCAAAGGCTGGTTGCATGAGGAAACCAGCCAGCCTGTGAGGTGACAACCAACCAGAGATTGAAGAGCAAAGGGGCTGGTTAAGCCCTGTAACAGTGGAAACACCAGAAAGGACTGGAATAGGCTGGTTGTAAGGGTACAGGGACTAATGCCATGCGGGCTGATGTAGTCCAAAACAAGTAAAAAGGCCTGTAGAGCCTGTAGAGGTCTTTTGGGGAGGAAAATTTGCCTTTTGGCTTGTTGTATCATGGGCTCAAAAGAGGCCAATCTTTTGTACTTAAGAACCTCTTCTCCCTGCTGCTTTTCATCATCCATTCATCATTCAATCAAATTCATCACCAATATCATCCAATGTATTGCCCCATTTTGAGAGCCCATCAGCAATTATTGACAAAAGTTTTCCAGCATTTCTTTTGCTTTGAATACTCCTCATTTGCCTAAGCTAATTGCTGGCCATAATTATAACAGATTATCAGTACCAACATCATCATTACTTCCAAGCCATCAAGACCCTGTTACCTTACTCTGGAGAACCTCAAAGACCTCAAGTTTTCCAAGAAGATGTCCTATATCGCTGATGTTAGCTCCACCAAGATATTTCTGAACAGTAAGAATTATAATTCTTGGGCTGTCCTTGTGGATAGTGAGCTGTATGAAATCTGTTGTAGGTAGATAATGGGTTCAGATGACACTTTGATCAATTCAGAAGTGGATAAAAATTCTTATCATCTCATCCTTAGCCATATTGATGAGACTCATGTGGCATGGGTTGCTGATACTCTTAGGGAAGATGAGAGAATGAAGGGAAGCATCCTTGGGAAGTTGCTTAAGTCCAATTATGCTGGTGATTCTGTTCACCAGAAGGGTATAGCTTTCAATAAACTTTTTAAGTTGAAATATTCAAATTGTAAACAGTTTGTTGCAGAGGCTAGGTCTAGCATAGCCAAGTTTAAGTCATCAGTACTTAACATGGATCCTGAGTGTTTGTCACTCTTAATAATTCAGAAGCTACCAAAGGAGTTTGATTCTTTAGTCAGAATTATTTCTCAATTGGATCATCTTTCTGGGGAGGAGGATGGGCTTAAAAGGATTGAAAAGGATGATCTTTAGTTCAAGATGAAGGTGGGTTTTGGAACAGCCTTGTTGGAAAGTCTGGAAAATCTTGCAAGAAGGCAAAGAAGGATTTGTCCAAGGTCTGATGCTATGATTGTCAGAATGAGGGGCATTATGCTAAGGATTGCAAGGAGGCCAAGAAGAGGAAGAAGTCCAAAGAGAATGACAAGGAGGTCAATCTCACTACTGAAAACATTGCAACGGTGGTGTTTGATGGTCCAATGGAAATGATTTTTTGGGAAGAAGGTCCCAAAAAAAGGCCAAAATTGATGAGGATCAAGAAATGGACTTGGTTGATTATGAAGTGAGTAATCTCAACCTCAAAGATGAGAAATTATCAGTGACTGATAAAGCTTCTTTCCTATTAGGAGGATTGAAGGAGGATGTTCTTTTTTTGATTGATTCTGGCTGTACAGACCACAGGTTCTTTGAACCAAATTTATTTTCAAATCTTAGTGATTATCATGGAGTTGTAGATGTTGGTCAGAAATGAAGAACAATTCAGATTGAAGGAATTGGAAAAGTTATTCTTGCAAATCACTTGGGTTTAAAATTTCTTTTGAGAAAGTGTTCTATGTACCAGAGTTGTTGTGTCCCTTGGAGTTTTGTGGAAAAAAGGTTTCCAGATTTGTTATCTTGAAGAAGATAGGTTTGTTATTGATATGAATGGGAGAACAGATCTTGGTGGAAAGGTTTGGAACAAGCGTTTGTGTGCAAGCTTTTTCAAAATCTCAGCTTTGAGCACTGCTGCTCACAATAGAAGTGGCCAAAAGGTAAAGGACAGCAAATGTGAGAGTTGTACCTTGGGGGCTAATACTAGAAATGTGTTCTCAAAGAGTAGAGATTGCACTGAATTTCCTAGAGATGAATTTTCCATTGATTTGGCAGGGCCATTCAAATGGGAGTCCCTTGTTAGGGAAAGATACTTCATCAATTTAGTTGATACTGCAACTAATTATGTTTGGGTTAAACCATTTCAATCTAAGGATCAGACCACAGAGGAGGTTTCTGTAATCTTCAAAGTCTGGAAAAAGAATGGTGTAATGAAGGAGATAAAGAGGGTTATTACCAATAGAGGTGGTGAATTTTTGAGTAAAGAGTTTGAGAGGTCATTGAAAGATTATGGTATCATTCATATACTCACTACTGCAAGTACTCCACAAAATAATGGAATAGTGGAGAGAATGAATAGGACTTTACTGGACAAGGTCAGAAATATGATGTCTCAATCTGGTCTGCCAATGTTCTTATGGGCTGAGTTGATGTGTACAGTCTGTATGTTGCATAACATTAAGTGTTAACGGGAAGGGTCCTAATGATCAGTTTTGGAATTGTACCCCAAAAAATCACACCTAAGAACAATTGTTTGCTTGGTGTATTATAGTGTCCACCATAATGAGATGGTTGGAAAATTAGACCCTAGAGCCAGAACAGGGGAACTTGTAGGCTATGATTAAATAATTAAATCTTATAGGGTCTGTTGTCCAGGGACAAGAAAGTTTATCCGTAGTAGGGATGTAAAATTTGATGAAAGTAACATTACACTCAAAAGGAGTGAAGATGTTGTTGTGAACAAGTCACAGCAAGAAATAGAATTAGCACCTATTTCACCAGCAAAGGCTGCGGGAAATGTGGTTCCAGAAGATGAAGAGATGGCATACATGCCACCAGAGGGTTCAGTTCCCGCTTCAAGGGAGTTGGTTAATTTGGAACCTGATGAGCCTCCACCTCTAGTTAGAAAAAGTGGTAGGGTTAGATTACCAGTTGATAGGTACGGGGAATGGAAGTCTCATTATGCTGCTGCAGGATATGAGGAAGATACATTTCAGGAAGAGTGTATGCTCAATGAATTCCTGCAGTTGAGTTCAGAAATGGGTCTTTGGCCAAGCTATGAATTCTGATGAGAGAGCGAACTGGAAGAATGCTATTTTTGAGGAATTTGATTCTCTAGAAAATTATAGTTTGTTTGATGCGGTTAAGCGGGATACTGTTCAAAAAGGAAAGACCATTGTGGGGTCTAGATTGGTGTTAAACAAGAAGTTTGACACAAAAGGAGTTTTAAAAAGATTCAAAGCTAGATGCATTGCACAGGGATTCAAGCAGAGAGAGGGTATCAATTTCAAAGAAACTTTCTCACCAACTGGAAGGCTGTCCACCTTCAGGTACATCATTGCTCTGGCAGTGGAGTTGAGTGAAGAAATCAAACAAGCTAATTTTGTAACAGCATACTTGAATGCAAAACTTGGAGAGGGGGAGACTTTTTTTACGTCAATCACTGATGGTTTTTGTGAATAGTTAGTAGAGACTAAACCAGAAACCATGAGGAAAATCTGTGTTAGAAGTTTTCCATCAGCAGATAAAGGGGAATATGTCCTCAAGCTGTGTAGATCCTTTTATGGGTTGAAGAAAGCATCTAGGTTGTGGTAAAATACCACAAGTGAGAAACTGAAAAAAAATTGGTTTCAAGACCTCTGAGGCCAACCGTTGTCTTTTTGTAAGAGAGGATGCAATTTTGTTTGTATGGGTAGATGAAATTATCATTATTGGAAATTTTCAATAGAGATTCATGGAGACACTCAAAAAGGAATTCAAGATAAAAGATATGTAAAGTTAAGAGGCAACAAAAACCAGATATCATTTCATCAGAATAAGAAACAAGACTGTACAGAAGAGAATGAAATGGTAAATAACCTAAAACCAGGAGTCAAAAAGAGTGAAACTGCACCAGTAACAAAACTTTTGATGAAAGATATAGAAACAGTGCTAAAGATGATAACCCCCGACACAAGCCTAAAACTAAAAGAAACTAATTTGATCAGAGTGAGAGAGACATCAGAAGTGATCTGCTTGTAAATAAAAATATTGAGGATGAGGCTTACCTGACTCAAAGCACCCTCAGACCAATGACACAACTGTTTGAGTTGTGTGAGGAACAGGTAAGAGGGGTGTGGGAGTCAGGTCTTAAGTAGCTAAGAGTGCCCAATCTAATATAGAGTATTGGCACTGGAGTTGGTATGAGAGAAGAGCGCGCGCGTTGTAGCTTGGCAGAGACCACAAAATGGGAGTAAGGTTTACAGAAAAGACTTGAGGGTGACACATAAAGAGGCAAAGGAAAGAAGTAAGGAAACAGTAGGTTGAAATGATAGAAGCTGAGAGATAGTTAGAAAGATTATGAGCTTTCAACAGCCGCCCTATCTCTCAGGTTCAGATTCAGTAGATGTTGATTGCGTATAGTCAGATTTCTAGGATTTGCCTTCAGACCGGTTTGGTTAGGAATTTGGCGTGATTGTTTTTCAAAGCAACCTTTTGTACAAAAATTGTCCCATTTCCAAGTTCTTCTCTGATGAAGTGGTGATGGATTTTGATGTGTTTTGTTCTAAACAATGAATGGTTGGCCTGTTGCAGGGCCAGCTTGATACAACATTTGTTGTCTTCACGGATGGGGGTTGGTTTATGAGGGTTGAACTTGATGAACTCAGATAAAAGGGTAATCAGCCAGAGGACCTCTTTTACCCCATCACCTACCAATTTTTATTTGGATTCAGTGGTTGAAAGGGATATTGTAGGCTGTTTCCTCAATTTCCAAGTGATGAGATTACCCTTCCAAGTTATTACCAGCCCCAAGATTGAACGTCTAGTTTATGGACAGGTTGCCCAGTCCAAATCCACAAAAGCCACAAGGTCATCTGCTGACTCCAATTTTTCAAAGTTCAGTCCTTTTGTCCTGGTTTATTTCAGATAGTTAAAAATCTTAAGAGCAGTTTTGTAGTGGGTGGAATTGGGCTTAGTGAGGAATTTTGACAGGCAATTCGTCGCAAAGGTAATGTCTGGTTGGGTTTTGCAGCTGACATACAGCAACTTGCCTATGAATTTCCTGTAATCAAGGCCAGTTTTGACAAAACTTACGTGCTCTTTGGTGGACATGGATGGTAGGAGCTTCCCATTTGGTTTAAATGGCGTGGAGTGCTCCTTGTGATTCAGAAGTACATATCTGCTCACTAAAGAATCTATATAGGTCGACTGAGAAAGCTTGAAAACTTTCTTTTTGGCATCTACATTGATGCCCAGGAGCATGGATTCCTGACCCAGGTATTTGATCTTGAAGCGCAATTTGATTTTCTCTCTGAACTTTGATGGATCCTTACTAAAGATGGGAATGTCATCCACATGGATTCACAGCCAGGTATCTTCAGAGAAAAACACGCAGTTATTGCCTTTGCTACGTTGGAACCCTATACTGAGTAACCAGGAGCTTAGAGTGTGATACCAGGCCATGGGAGCCTGTTGAAGTCCGTACAGCGCCCTTTTGAGTTTCAGAGACTTGCCAGGTGCTGTTGGTACATTGGCTGTAGGTGTGATGAAGATCCTTTCCTTGAGAGGAGCATTTTGTAAAGCAGAATTTACATTGAGTTGATAGAATTGAAGATCTTTCTGAGCGGCATAGGAGATGAGCAGACAAAGTGAAGTCTTGTCCCCAGTGGGAGCAAAAAAGCTCTTGAAATTAACACCTTCCTTTTGATTGAAACCTTGCACACAAAGTCTTGCTTTGAATTCAATGATCTCTTTGTCGGCATTACGCTTTGTTTGGAACACCCAGACACAATTGATTTCCTTGGAGTCTGGATCAATCTCTTGCTCTTCCCAGAAATTGTAGAATTCTATATTAAGAATATCCTTCTCCATGGCATTGATCCATTCCAGTCTGTATTTGTCTTTCAACGCATTTTCTAAAGTGGCTGGATTGGTGTATTTGGTGGCCAGATACAGTTGGGATCCTTTGCAAGGAGGGTAAGTCACTATATTTTCTGAGCTGACTTTTCTGGGGCAAGGTAGGGTAACACGGTTTGGTGTAGTTGAGGTAGGGTTGGTTGTGACTGATGGCTCCTGTGTTTCAGGGTAGGCTTTGGGGGATTCGAGCTGATGCTTTGGCCAGAGGGAAGGGTCAAGTTTGTCCTCCAAAATGGAGGGAAATAAAGTTTGAAGAGCATCTTTGATGAACTCCCATTCCTTGAAACGAGCATTAGCGGTGGAGTAGACCTTGCTGTTGGTGGGATTTAAAATCTTGTAGGTTGAAAATTGGTTGCTGTGTCCCATAATAATGCCTTTGAAGCCCAAAACGCTGAATTTGAGGTGTCAATTGTTCTTGGGAATTTGAACAAATGCGGCGCAGCCAAAGGGACAAAGGACCTTGTAATTGAATTTGATTTTGAGCCAAATAGCGTAGGGAAGCCGATTTTGATTGGATACCACAGGCAGAAGATTGAGGAGGTCTGCAGCTTTTTTAAATGATTCAGCCCAGTAGCAAGGAAGAAGATGACTGTGATTGAGCAGGCTTTTAGCCTTTTCAATAATTGATCTGTTAGCCCACTATACCAAACCGTTTTGTTGAGGAGTATAAGGGGGCGAAAAGTGGTGATTAATTCCAGCGTCTTGACAATAAGTTTGAAACTCTGAGCTTGTAAACTCACCACCAATGTCAGAGACTAGGGTGATCAATTTCTTGTCAAGCCGCCTTTTGGAAGTAGACACAAAGTTTTTGAAGGCGGATAGCGCCTTACTTTTATTCTTAAGAAAAGAGACGGTCTTGAAGCGTGAGTATTGATCCACTATAGTTAGGAAGTATTTGCAACCACTAGCCAATTCAACTGAGACAGGTCCTACTAGATCAATATGGAAAATTTCTAATGGTTGATTAGCTATTTTGAAATGGCCCTTGAAGGTGGTAGTGGTCATCTTGCAAGTCTGGCATACTTTGCAGTTGGCACTTGTGGAAGCACAATTAGGAAAAAGAATCTTTTGTGTAGAAATTCCCGGATGGCCCAGACAATGATTCCACTTGAAGTCTGACTGGTTTTTTGATAGATGGTGAACGAGAGATCTGGTGGGCACTGTGACGAATTGTGTATCATATAGCTCCAGAAGGTGATTGATGGATCAACCAATGAGTTTCACATTGTCAATCTGAATTGAAACGCCACTCTTTCCAAATTGAGAAAGGTTTGATTTTTGTACAAGAAGTCTGTCCAGTGATAGCAGGCATTGGTTAAGATCTGGAATCAACAAGACCTCCTTCAAGATGATTTCGGAACCTTTGTGATTGATCAATTTTGCTGTACCAATAGCTGTGGCTTGATTTGAGGAAGATTTGGAACCAGAGCTGACAGGGAGGTTAATCAGTTTTGATGCGAGCATGAAGTTAGGGTTGTTCACAGTATGATGACTGGCCCCTGAGTCAAGGACAGGTGGCAGAGCAAGGGTTGATTCGGAATGCAACGGTTTGGCCTTTTGGTGGTACAGTTTAGCATTGAAAAATGCATTTGCAGGTTTGGCTGAGTTGTCAGCAACTGGAGTGGTTGATTCTGCGGGTTGGGTGTGATGAGCTTGAGGTGCATTTTTATCCAGTCGCAGATGAGGGTGTAGGTGCCAGCAACAGGAATCGGAGTGTTTGGCAAGAGGATTTTGATGCCCTTTTGAACAAGGATTTTTTGGTCCCTTTCAAGCTTTAGTCTTCAGAAGGGCAGTTGAGCCAGATTGGTTGGGAGAATAAGTCAAGGGGAGGGAAGAGTTGGGTGGCACTCTGGTTGATTCTAGGTGAGTTACTTCACGCAATTTTTTGAGAAATCTAGAGGGGCTTTGTAATAAGTCATTTTTGAGGAGAATACTGTTGACCAAGTGATAAAAGTTGGTGGTAAGTTTGGCTAAGATGGTGTATCTGAGAATTCCTTGGGGCACTTTGAGTTTGACCACTGCGAGTTTTTTCAGTAGCTTTCTGCATTCTCTCAGATAAGTTTGGAGGTTTCTGTCAAAGTTGTCTCAGATGAAATTCAACCAGATGCGACCTCTGTTGTTGGTTGAATGAGATGCATATTGGTCCAGAACAGCTTTCCAGATGAGGGATTGTTTAGACTGATTCTTGGGGTTGACAACGGCATCAAATGCTGTGTCTCCTAGGTTCTAGATTATGAGATTGGCTGCTTCATAGCTTTTCTTGCTTTGAGGAGCCGTAGTGGGAAGAATAAAGGTTTCAACTTTGGTGTATTCAACATACTCCAGGAGACCTTTTCTTTGGAGATGAATTCAAATTCTCATTACCCAGGAGGTGAAGTTGGTTTCATTCAAAAGGGGTAGGTGAAGATGTTTTGGGTTGGATTTGTCAAGGTTAGACATGTTGAACCGCTAGTGTCAATCCTAGTTAAGTCAATGAGCCTTGGGATTGTAAATCTGTAAAGTTAAGAGGCAACCAAAACCAGATATCATTTCATCAGAATAAGAAAAAACACCGTACAGAAGAGAATGAAATGGTTAATAACCTAAAACAAGCAGTTGACAAGAGTGAAACTGCACCAGTAAAGAAACTTTTGATGAAAGATATACAAATGTTGCTAAAGATGATAACCCCAGTCACAAGCCTAAACCTAAAAAAAAATAATTTTATCAGAGTGAGAGAGACATCAGAAGTGATCTGCTTGTAAATACAAATATTGAGGATGTGGCTTACCTGACTCAAAGCACCCTCAGACCAATGACACAACCATTTGAGTTGTGTGAGGAACAGGTAAGAGGGGTGCCTAAGTCAGGTCTTAAGTAGCTCAGAGTGCCCAATCTAATATAGAGTACTGGCACTGGAGTTTTTATGAAAGAATAGCGTGCGCGTTGGAGCTTGGCAGAGACCAATACATGAGGGTGAGGTATACAGAAAAGACTTGAGTGTGACAAATAAAGAGGCAAAGGAAAGAAGTAAGGAAACAGTAGGTGGAAATGATAGAAGCTGAGAGATAGTTAGAAAGATTATGAGCTTTCAACAAGATCTTGGTCTGGCTCAACAGGTGCTAGGAATGAAAGTCAGTAAGAGCAAGAATGGTATTAAAATAGACCAGAGCCATTACATGGCAGCTCTTCTTAAGCAATATGGCTTAGAGGATGCAAAGGATTTAGGTACTCCCATGCAGTCATACATTTGTTTAAAGAATTCTACAGAGGAGGAGTATCTAGAGTTTGTTCAATCTGGTTAAAATAACAGGTTATCTGTTGGATCAATTAATTATTTGGGGAAGTGTACAAGGCCCAATATTGCCTTTGAAATTAGTGTCTTGTTGCAACACTTAGAGAAGCCAAGAATGAGGCATTGGTCAGCTTTTGAGAGAGTTATGAGGTATCTTAAAGGAACACACAGTCTGGTACTGCTGTTTACAAAGTCAGAAAACTTTTATTTTGTTGGTTATTCCAATGAAAGTTGGGAAGATGGTAACACTAGGGAATCAACTAGTGGTTTTTTATTCTCCTTAGGTAAGAATCTGGTGTCATGGATGTCCAGGAAGGTGTCAGCAATAAGTATTTCATCAACAGAGGCTGAGTATAGAGCTTACTTTGCAGCTTCAAAGGAAGCAAAATGGTTGATAAAAGTCTTAGACAATACACATAAGCTAGAAGGATTTGCGTTGTTGTATTCTGATAACCAGAGTGCTATTGCCTTGGGGCAAAACCAATTGTTCCATTCAAGAACAAAACATATCAATGTTCACTATAACTATATCCGCAATGCATTTAATTGCAAGGAGATTGTGTTGAGGTACATGCCTACTGGAGCAATGATTGCAGATATCTTGACTAAGGCTTTGGATAGGAACAAGCATCATGGATTTGTGATTAAGGGGGTGTGTTAAAATACTTATGCACTTATGCTTGTGCTACTTATAATTGTAATCCAAATGGGATGCTCATGTGGGCCTCTGTGGCCCTGTGGACACTCACATGGACCATAAGGGCCAGTGTTAATGTCATGTATTTGGGAAAACTGGCCTCAAAACGCCTGAAACAGGCCTATTGGTACACAGGCCCTAACGGGCCCAGTGAGGTTTATGGGCAAATACAGCCAGATGGGCTTATATGGGTATAATTGAACCCAAGGTTTATTTTGGACATACTTGGCCAGACGTGCTGGCCCATCAAAGTATGGTTTGCTTAGTTTTTGGGGCAGCCGCCCGTGTTACAGCCCGGTTGGGGCAGCTGCCCGTGTTGCAGCCCACTTGAGGCCGTTGTTTTTGCCTATGGCCCGTTTAGGGGGCCCAATGGCCCGCGCGGAGCCATTCTGGGGGGAAGCGCGGTTGCTGCCCGGGGTGTTGGCCAGCTGTTGTAGCCGCCAGGCTGGGGCCAACAGCTCCGGCTACTCCCCCTCCCCTTGCTTGCCATTGCCAGGGGGAAAGGGAAGGCTGGATGGGTTTAAACAGCCAGAAACTGGTTGCAAGGTGCAACCGGGCAGGGTGGGGGGGACTTCATCACCCTCCCACCCAGGATGATGAAAAACAGGCTGGCCGCAACAAAGCAACTAGTGGTGGGGGGACCTGACCACCCCCCCACCATTGAAGCAAAGGGGCACTCTCCCCCCCCCCCTTTACCAAGGGGGAGGAGCAATGGGCTGGAGGGGATTTGACCACCCCCAGCCCACCTTACCTTGAAAACCCCCTGGGGGTTGATACCCCCAGGGCCCCTGGTAGGGCGATTTGACTGCCCCTTCCAGGGATCTGTGAGAAGGGGGGGGGGACAGAATTTCTGCTGGGCACCCCCCCCCCCCCCCATGTGAGTATGAGACCAGACCCAGGTGTTTCCTGGGTCCCACCTGGCCACTTGTATGGCCAGGGGTTGGTTGCATGAGGCAAACAGCCAGCCTGTGAGGTGAAATCCAACCATGGATTTAACATCAAAGGGGCTGGTTCAGCCCCCTAACAGTGGAAAAAACAGAAAGGACCGGAATAGGCTGGTTATAAGGGTACAGGGACTGAAGCCATGTGGGCTGATGTATTCCAAACCAAATAACAACGCCTTTAGAGCCTGTAGAGCTCTTTTGAGGCGGAAAATTTTCATTTTGTCTTGTTGTATCATGGGCTCACAAGAGGCCAATCTTTTGTACTTAAGAAGCTCTTCTCCCTGCTGCTTTTCATCATCCATTCATCATCCAATCAAATTCATCACCAATATCATCCAACGTATTTCCCCATTATGAGAGTACATTGGCAATTATTGACACGGGCTGTCCAGCATTTCTTTTGCTTTAAGTACTGCTCATTTTCCTAAGCTAATTGCTGGCCAAAATTATAACAATACGTTCCTTTTGAAATTTCACTCTCACAGCCGCGGACTCCTGTCATTCCGCTGTGCATGCTCCATATGTGTCAGTTATTCTCCTTCACATTCTTTTTGCCGTTTGATTCCTGTTCTCCTCATTTATTTATTTCCCCCAATTTTCTTATTCTTTCTTCATTCTCTCAACTCTCAACCGGAACTCCTCTCCATTCATAACTGCTTACCGGTTACCAACTCACTCAACTTACAACCTGTACTCTTTTCTTGCCTTGCTCTTAGGGATTATTGTCTTCATCACTTTGACATATCCTCTCCTCAGTACCATCTACCTCAGTCTATAAGCATCACACAAATAAAGCACAACATCAATGGTGCAATCAGCTTACTTCCTCTGGCTCGCGTTGACCTTCCAATCTCGGCAACCAACTCAGTATATACTTGCGGACTTTGCAGTTAACTCCATACCGGTTGGTCATCCATTACAAGATCCATTCTCCTTCCCTGGCCCATCAACAGCGTTGGACTTCCATCTCCGGTCACGCACTTTTTGTTAGTTTGCATCTATGTCTAACTAAGCCATCTTTACTTTAATGTTTGAAATTGGACTAGTCCCCACCCTGCATACACTATTACTTCTCACTTGTATTACCTTCAACGTTATTTGCTCCTGTCTCAATTCATCATACATTTGTACACAAAGATTCTATTGTCTTGCACTTACGCCATGACCTCAGATATGATTGTACTATTGCTCTATTTCCTATCCCATTCCTGTCACTCATTTGCCTCACCGCCTTCAACTGTAGTTGGCTTCCCATCAGGTTGTACCTGGTAACTTTGGATTACCTTATAAAGGCTACCCCCTTGCCTGATGATTGTCTCCTCAGTTAGTTAATTTCATACGTTCTCACATTTTGCTAAAACCCAGTTTTCAAATCGGAATTGGGTTGAGTTTCCCTCCTCGGAACACACTCCATTTCTCTTGCCGTTTTCCGAGTGACATCACTAAGTTTGCACTTCCCAACCGAGTCTTGCTATTTGCACTTGCGCTTGCACTCAGCATTCCTCCACGCTCACAATCATCTAAGAATTGCCCTATAGTACGTGGGGTGGTCGTGTGACAGTAAATTAACTAACTCAACTCATCTATTGTAGCTTGCCAACCTAGGGTAGACTTCTTCTTCTTTATTTCACGTACTCTCTCAACCAGGAACGCTTCCCTTGCCCCTTACAATGATGATATCCATTGGGTAGGGAGAACCAGCGCTCCTTGGGCCCAACAACCCTTAGATCCAGTTCCTCCTTCTAAATTTCCATTTTTTGAACCCCTCAATGATCCTCGGACCCCTCCACGGGATGCTCCGGAGGACCCTCTCACGGAATTGGAAGATTCCAATCATTCTTCCAATGAAAACTTGACTTGTGGTAGACCAGGGGTTTGCACTACTGCTCCCAAGCCTGATGCTTCAACCCTGCTTTTGACTTTGATCCAGGCCCTCACTCATGGTGCCCCGCAATCTAGTCCAAGTACTCCTAGCTTTTCCACTCCGGGCATGAAGCAACATGATCACTTTACGGGAGAACACCCTCATAAGCTTAGATCTTACCTACAGTCCTGTAAAATTATCTTCTCAAACAAATCCAACAATTTCCCTTCCAATAGACATAAAGTTATGTATGCTTTTTCCTTCTTAGGAGGTAGAGCCTTGCAGGGTTTGAACCTTACGTCAAATTTTTGTCCAACAACAGTCCCACGTGTATTCTCAACAACTGGAACAGGTTTGAGCAACAACTTTTCACCCTGATTGGCAACCCCAATGAAGTTTGAAACGCCAAATAAAAACTTAATAGTCTAGTTATGAAGGAAAAAAGTAGAGCTTCCATTTATATTTCTCACTTTTGAACCTTGCAGTCTCTCTTCCAGTGGAACAAGGCCGCTCTTCTATTCCATTTCCAAAAGGGTCTAACGGCACGCTTAATTGAACAGCTTGCAGTTGGGGGGCATAAGAGAACCTTGCTCTAGCAGCTAATTGATTGAGTGATTGAGCTTGATAATGGCTATCATGACAAGAATTGCTCTTGGCGAAACACCATGGACTGTACACCTTGGCTCTGAGGGTGGAAAAATCCTCAAAGCAAAACTCAAGGAACCCAAAACCATTCAAACCAACCCTGCCTTTGAACACCAACTCAAAAGGGGAAACCATTACCAAAACTCCGAAGTTCTTGGACAAAGAAACTGGGATGCTACGGAACAAGGAACGGCTACGAAGGGAGAGGAATGGGCTGTGTATTTATTGTGGAGGAAAACATGATGTTGACAGCTGTGCAAAGCGGTTAGCATGTGAAGCGGCTAAGCTGTCGAAAAATTAGCTTGTAGTTTTTCTGATACTTGCAAGGAAAACTACAAATTATCTAAATCACCGCGAGTAAATCTTTTCACTTGCGAGTCAATAGGTGCTCCTAGTTCAAGATTTCTCCTATTCCATTCCAACAAAACCCCTTATTGAGTTTTACTTGATTCTGGCGCTAATGTTTACTTCATCAGTGAATCTTTTTCCACTTCCAAAAATCTTAGGTGTTCCAAGATAGATAAATTTCCTATCTATTTATTCAGTAGTGCAACTCAACCGTCTTATTGGGTCTCCAAAAAGGCAAAATGGACCTTTGCCTTCTCCAATTTCCCCAGCTTCAAATGGGATTTATTTGTCTTGGCTATACCCGGAGTGGATGATACCATTCTAGGACATAATTTCCTAGTTTACTGGAACCCAGATGTGAATTGGCAAGAAGGAGTAATTAACCTTTGAACCTGGCACCCCCAGAATGCTAATATTTCCACAAAACAGAAATTAAACAGCCTACCTGAAACTGTCATTGAGTTGGACAAAACTTTTCCTCCAGGAGATTTGCAATATCCTGACCTTCTTTCCTTAGTTCCCTTATCAAATTCAGGAGTCATTGCTTACCTATCCAGCTTACCTCTTTCCTGTTTCTTCAAAGAGAAACAGACACCAACCAAACGGTGTATCTTGAGCTCCCCAATCCTCTCGCATCATGCAAGCACCTCAAATCCGGTGCTCAAAGATGAAGAGATTGAATATTTAGAAATCATTTGAGATCCTTTACCTTCAGTTTATCATGACTTTGCTGACGTCTTTTCAGCTTCAAGAGCAGATAAACTGCCTCCATCCCCTTCTTACAATCACAAGAGTGAACTTACTGGCCCACCTCCGGCACCAGGACCAGTCTACTTTCTCTTGACGCAAGAATCAATTGCGCTTCAAGACTACATTGCGGAAAATGTAGCAAAAGGATTTCTTCAATCAAGCAATTTGAATACCCGTTCACCTGTCTTATTTGTTACAAAAAAGGAAGGTGGACTTTGCCTTTTTGTTGACTACAGGAAACTGAACCAGGTAACCCGGAAGAATGCCTATCCAGTACCGCCTATGTCACATATCCTCATTCTCTTCCATGGAGCTGCTTATTTCTTGAAGTTAGACCTTCAAAGTGCCTATAACCTAATTTGAATCACAAAAGTTCATGAGTATTTGACCGCAATGAGAACCCGGTTTGGCAGTTATGAGTATACCGTCATGCCTTTTGGCCTCTGTAGTGCTCCTTCCACTTTTCAACATTTTGTCAATGAAATTTTCTCCAATCTCATAGGTAAATACCTCGTGTTATATCTAGATGATATACTAGTCTAATTGAGGAACCTCAAAGATCACATTGCAAATGTGCAAGAGGTGCTTCAGCGACTTTGCAAGAATGACCTGTTTGCGAAAGCCTCTAAGTGCAAATTTCATTCCTCTTCCCTCCAGTTTCTAGGTGTCATACTCTCACAGCAAGGACTATCAATGGACCCAGCCCAAAGCAAACGCATATTGGACTGGCCCCCACCTTCTTCTGTGAAATCCCTTCAAGTTTTCCTTGGTTTCCGTTATTTTTACAGGAGGTTCATTGAGCGTTACGCCAATAAAACGGTGAATCTTACTAACCTTCTTAAAAAAGACACTCCTTTTTTTTTTACCAAACAGGCTGCTTTGGATTTCAAAGCTCTGAAGAAAGCTTTCACCATTGCTCAAATACTTTCTCACTTCAAAGAGCTAGCTCGCACTATTGTCGAAGCAGACGCAAGTGACTATGCGATTGCAGGAGTAATCTTGCAGTTCTCTTCCTCCACTTCTCTCTTTCACCCCGTAGCTTTTGAGTCTTGCAAGTTGCTTGCTGCAGAGCTTAACTATGATATTCATCACAAGGAACTTCTCACAATTGTTTATTGCTTAAAGAAATGGTGTTCATACCTTTTGAGCCTTAGAGAATCCTTTGAGGTTTTAACTGATCATAATTCTTCAAAGTATTTCATGAGCTCAAAAGTCCTCACACAAAGACAGGCACGATGGGCCAAATACCTGTCTGAGTTCAACTTTACAATCACTTACCGCCCTGGGAAACAAGTGGTAGTCCCTGATGCTTTATCACGTTGGGACAACGTTTACCCAGGGGGGGGGAGCACCTTTGCCAAAACAACCCTGAAAACGTTAGGACACTCATCTCAACCCAATCTGCCCAACTCAGTTTGATCATGTCTCACTTACAAGATTTGGCTTCCAAACTCCAACAAGCTCAATGCAACAACCCCAAGTGCATCAAACTTTGCAAGAGTGCAAACTTATTAGATAGTAGTTACAGTATTGATGATAATGACTTGTTAGTCTATGATAATTGTATAGTAGTACCAGATAATTCTTGCATTAAGCTAGATATCTTTGAGTCACGGAATGATTCTCTGCTTGCTGGTCATCATGGGAAGGATAAAACCTACCAATTGATCACACGAGACTTTTACTGGCCTGGTATGACCACAGAAGTAAAAGACTATGTTAGCCATGCTATGATTGCAATTGTAACAAGTCCTCAAATCACCAGAAGTATGGGCTGCTCCAGCCACTTCCAATTCCTCCTGGTCCTTGGAACTTGCTTTCTATGAATTTCATCTCTCAATTACCTGCTTCAAGTGGATTTGATGGTATTCTAGTAGTAGTAGATTGCTTCTCAAAGATGGCTTTATTTCTGCGCATTAATGTGACAGCTTCTTCAGAAGACTTAGCTAACTTGTTCATAGAATATGTATTTTCAAAACATGGTCCCCCTAATAATATAGTTAGTGATTGTGGATCTCTGTTTGTCTCAAGCTTCTGGACCTTGCTATGCCATTATTTGAAGATCACTTGCAATTTATCAACGGCGTACCACCCAGAAACAGACGGGCAAACCAAGCAAGTTAATCAGATTCTCAAACAATATCTTCAAATGTATGTTGCCTATCAACAAGACAACTGGTCCCAATGGCTCCCACTTGCCAAGTTTGCCTACAAAAACTCCATTCATTCCTCCACCAAAAAGTTGCCCTTCCAAACTCTTTATGGTAGAAACCCAAATTTCTCTTCCCTTCACTAAGCACCCTCTAGACCTGCTACCAATTACCTTGAACAAATTCATTCCCTTCAATCAAAAATTCAAACCAAAATCAAAGACAATCATGATTCCATCCCATCCAATCCCATTCCATTCCATTTCCATCCCATCCAATCCCATTCCATTCCATATTCCATCCCATCCAATCCCATTCCACCCCACATTCCACCTCATCCAATCCTATTTCGTTCCACATCTCCATTCCATCAATCAATCCCTCCATATCATCCCATTATTCCTTCTTCTCATCCTCTTCTCATTCTTACCAAGTAAAATTCCCATTCCTTACACAACAAAAGAAAAAAAAAATAATAATAATTAGAAAGTCTCCTTCATTTCTTTCTTGAAATATTCCCAATTAGCGGTCAACTGCGCAATCATGGATTGAAAGGCATCCAGGTCGTCATCATTTATCAATGACAACATTTTTTGAAGAACCAGCACCTCTGTTACAATGTGCCTCTCGAAGATCCACTTGCACTTCACAATTTGAGCTTGCTTTGGCCAAGCATTCCATCCAACTTCCTCCAAGAGCTTGTCAACCAACCACCCCACGTACTATAGGGCAATTCTTAGATGATTGTGAGCGCGAAGGAATGCCAAGTGCGAGGGCAAGTGCGAATAGCAAGACCCAGTTGCAAAGTGCAAACTTGGTTATTGCCACTCAACAAACGCCAAGAGGAATGGAATGTGTTCCAAAGAAGGAAACCCAACCTGAGTCCGATGTGATAACTAGGTTGTAGCAGAATGCAAGAACGTATGAAATTAACTAACTGAGGAGACAATCATCAGGCAAGGGGATAGCCCTTGTAAGGTAATCCAAAGTGACTCAATACAACCTGATGATGAGCTAACTACAGTTGAAGCGGTGAGGCAATGAATGACAGGAACGGGATAGGAAATGAAGCAGTGGTATAATTCCGAGGTCTTAGCCTAAGTGCAAGACAATAGAATCTGAGCGTACAATTGCATGACAAATTGGGACAGGAGCGAGTGACGTTGAAGGTAATGCGAATGAGAGGTAATAGTGTATGTAGGGTAGGGAAGAGTCCAATTGCGAACTATACAGTAGTGATGGCTTAGTTAGACGTAGATGCAAACTAACAAACAATGCATGACCAAAGATGGAAGTCTGAGGCTGTTGATTGGCCATGGAAGGAGATTGGATCTCATAATGGATTGCTGACCGGGATGGAGTTAACCGCAAATTCGCAAGTATATACTGAGTTGGTCGCTGAGATTGGAAGGTCAGCATGAGCCAGAGGAAATAGCAGATTGCAGCATTGATGTTGTGCTTTTATTTGTGTCACCCTTTTAGACTGAGGTAGATTGGTACTGAGGAGAGGACATGTCAAAGTGGTGAAGACAACAATCCTGAAGTGCAAAGCGTGACAGTTGCCCGGGTATAAAGACGCAAGCTCCTGCAAGCGTTCAGGTAAATTTTCCCATCAATTTCAAGTTGTTAATCATTACTGTATACCCTTATACATTATTTAATTTATTACTTGATAAATTTAATATTTATATAAAATGTCCTCATTGTCGTCCCGCAATTGCAAGAACTGTATTTGCCAAAACAAGTGTTGTGTTCCTAGTACTCCCGTTCGAGGACTTTGAGGCAAGTGCGAGCAATGTTGCCTTTGCAAAGTGGCATGCAATTTCCCTATAAATGTTGAGTCGACTGTCGAGGGTCCTTTGGAATCATCAAGGGAGATGCAAAGTCATAGGTCCGCGCCAAGGGTTAATTATGAGATACCACCATTGGCGGAGATCAAATACTTGGGGAATCAAGCTCCTGGTAATTACTAATCTGGATTGACTAATGATTATAGAATAATAACTAATTTTTCTTGTTTTGCTAGTGTTGACTCCTTTCCAAAGATATACCACAAACAACCACCACCACCACCACCTTACTGGGGACCGCCGACTTAAATCCCGGGGGCCCAGATGAATGCCAAGGTGCAAGGAGAAGTTTCCGGTGCGGAACCAGTAGGATTCATAACGGAGGAAGCAAGGGAGGAGGAAGGAAACAAAGCGGGAGGAGAATTGGGAAATGGAGGAAACGGAAATGGAGAGAACAGAAATGGAGCGGATGAATTAGAAGGAGGAAATGAAGGAGATGGAAGGGATGGAGTTGATGGGACAGAACAAATGGAGGGCCAAGGCAAAACCGATCCGGTGCGAGTCGTAGGGCCAATCAAAAAGGATGCGAGGCGCCTGAAGGACAATATTGGAGAAGGCATGTTGGGTGGCCAAAGGAAGAGAGCGTATGAAGAGCTCTTGGAGGAAGGCGGATGGAATGCTTGGTGGAAGCAAGCTCGGATTGCAAGATGGGAGGAGATTTTCGAGAGGCACATCATAATGGAAGTGCTGGTTCTCCAAAGAATTTCCGCATTGATCAACAATGAAGACCTGGATACTTTTTGATCCATGGTTGCGGAATTGACGGCGACTTGGGAGGATGCGCAGAAAGAAATAAAGGAAATTTTGTAATTAAAAATATATATTTTCTTTTTTTTTCATTATTATAAATAGAAATATTATTATTATTATTTTTTTTTTAATAATAAGGAATGAAGATTTTATTTAGTAGAAATGAAAGGAAAATGAGAAAAAGGAATAACATAGTGAGATGGAGGAATTGACTGATGGAATGATAGTTTGAAATAAAATGGGGTTAAATGGGATGGAATATGGAATGGAATGGGATTGGATGAGAGAGAATGCAAGATGAAATGGGATTGAATAAGATAAAATGTGGCATGGAATGGAATGGGATTGGATGGGATGAAATGTGGAATGGAATGGAATGGGATTGGATGGGATGAAATGTGGAATGGAATTGAATGGGATTGGATGGGAAAGGATCATGATTGTCAGGATTTGCAAGGGTAGCTTGCATGGAAGTCTTGAATCAGATTGGGTGAATTGCAAAGGTGATGGGCTGGTTCCCACAAGGTGCAATTTTTTTTGGACTGGAAGCCAGACCATTTGACAAGGTATTGAAGTTTTCCTTTGCGTAACCTGGAAACCAGAATAAGGCTTACTTCCCACTCTTGATAATCAAGGACAGTGACCGGTTCAGGAGGAGGATGAGTCTTTCCCTGGTATAGGACTCGAGCTGGCTCTAGGAGAGACACATGAAAGACCAGGTGGATACCTTGCCATTTTGCAGGTAAAGTAAGTTTAAAGGTGTTAGGGGAGATAACTGATTCTACTTTAAAGGGGCCAAGCTTTCTTTTGGAGAGTTTGCGAGTTGGGCAAGTGCTGCAAATGTTGCAAGCATTGAGCCATACTTGATCTCCTACTGCCAAGGTTGGAGCCAAAGTGCAAGATTGGTCTGCTTGCTCCTTATAGTGCTGGTTTGCTTCTTTGAGGTTGGTTCAAAGTTGCGATTGAAGGGATTGAATTTGTTCAAGGTAATCGGTAGCAGGTTGAGATGGTGCTACGTGAAGTGAAAAGAAAGTTTGGTTTCTACCATAAAGAGGTGGGAAGGGAGACTGTTTTGTGGAGGAATGAGTGGAGTTGTTGTAGGCAAATTCGGCTAGTGGGAGCCATTGCAACCAGTTGTCTTGTTGATAGGCAACATAAATTCAAAGATATTTTTTGAGAATCTGATTAACTCGCTTGGTTTGCCCATCCATTTCCGGTTGGTAAGCCGTTGATAAATTGCGAGTGATATTCAAATGTTGGCATAGCAAGGTCCAGAAGCTTGAGACAAACAGAGATCAACGATCACTAACTATATTTCTCAGGGAGGCCATGTTTCAAAAAAACATATTCTATTATTAAGTTAGCTAAGTCTTCTGAAGAGGCCGTCACATTACTGCGTAAAAATAAAGGCATCTTTGAGAAGCAATCTACTATAACTAGAATAGCATCATATCCACTAGAAGAAGGTAATTGAGAGATGAAATCCATATACAGCGAGTGCCAAGGACAAGGCAGAATTGGAAGTGGCTGGAGCAGCCAATACTTCCGGTGTTTCAAGGACTTGTTACGATTGCAATCATAGCATGCGCTAACATAGTCTTTTACTTCTTTGGTCATAACAGGCCAGTAGAAGTCTCGTGCCATCAATTGGTAGGTTTTATCCTGCCCATGATGACCAGCAAGCGGAGAATTGTGCCGTGACTCAAAGATATCTAACTTAATGAAAGAATTATCTGGTACTACTATACAATTATCATAGACTAACAAGTCATTATCATCAATACTGTAACTGCTATGTAATAAGTTCGCACTTTTGCAAAGTTTGATGCCCTTGGGGTCATTGCATTGAGCTTTTTGGAGTTTGGAAGCCAAATCTTGTAAGAAAGCAATGATCAAACTGAGTTGGGCAGATTGGGTTCAGAAGAGTGTCCTAATGTTTTCAGGGTTTTTTTGGTAAAGGTTCTCCGCCCCCCTAGGTAAACGTTGTCCCAAAGATATAAAGCATCAGGAAATACCGCTTGTTTCCCAGGACGGTACATGATTGTAAAGTGGAACTTGGAGAGGTATTTGGCCCATCGTGCCTGTCTATGTGTGAGGACTTTTGAACTCATGAAATACTTCAAAGAATTATGATCAGTTAAAAACCTCAAAGGATTCCCTAAGAATCAAAAGGTATGAACACCATTTCTTCAGGCAATAAACAATTGCAAGAAGTTCCTTGTGATGAATCTCATAGTTAAGCTCTGCAGCGAGCAACTTGCGAGACTTGAAAGCTTTGGGACAAAAGAGAGAAGTGGAGGAAGAAAACTGCGAGATTACTCCTGCAATTGCATAGTCGCTTGCATCTGTTTTGACAATAGTGCAAGCTAGCTCATTGAAGTGAGCAAGTATTGGAGCAGTGGTGAACGCTTCCTTCAGAGCTTTGAACTCCAAAGGAGCTTGTTTGGTAAAAACAAAAGGAGTGTCTTTTTGAAGAAGGTTAGTAAGATTCATGGTTTTTTTGGCGTAAAGCATAATAAACCTTCTATAGAAATTACTGAAACCAAGGAAAACTTGAATAGATCTAACCAAAGAAGGTGGAGGCCAGTCCAATATGCGTTTTCTCTTGGCTGGGTCCATCAATAGTGACAAGTTAAAGGATTGTATTTCAAAATCTAGGACCAGCAGACTTTGACAAGAAAAAAAAACAAGCTTAAGGAAACAAAACTAAGACACTCTGAAGCCACAGAGAGAGTATCTTACCAGTGGGACGGGTCTGTTAGGGAGGAAATGAAAGATGGAACACAATGGCAGGAAACAAGGAAGACAGGAGAATGGAGAGGGACTGAGGTGAAGAATGAAAGGAGAATGAAAATGAATATAGGTTGCGGAGGAATGAATGAAAGGGAGATGAGTTGTCTCACAGCAAGACAGAACTTGAGGTTGAGAGCCGTTGAGACGTACTGGGTCTTGAGGAGATGAGTTGAGGATGGTTGAGGCGAGACGTGGTTGATGTTGAGACTATAGGAAAAGGATCAAGGAAGTGGCAAGATTGAAGAAGAAGGTGGAAGAGGGAAGGAATGAGGAAGAGTGGAGGAATTGAGAAACAGGGTTGAGGAAAGGATGGGGAATGAAAAAGAGATGAGGCACAATGAAGGGACTGTCGGTCGGAAGGAGGGATTGAGCCAGGGACTGATCAGGAATTGAGATGGGCTGAGTGAGATTGGAGGAGCGTTGCCCAGATTTGGAGTGATGACACCGCAAGAAGGGAGGACTTAGAGTGAGAGAGGCTCTCAACTCAACACACCGCCATGTCTAGTGGTGAGGAACCAAGACAGAAGTTGTGAGATTCAGGACAGAGGATTTGATGGCTGATTTAGTTAACGGGTCAGCGAGCATTTGGTGAGAAGGAATGAGGTTTGTAATCAGATTTTTGATTTCTTGTTGTTCTTGCAGCCACTTAATCTGAGTGTTCACGTGCTTTAGAGCGCTATGATGAGATTGAAAGTTAAAAAGGTTGTTGACAGCTTTGTTTTCTATGTTGAAGCAGTGGGATAAGTTGAGGTGAGGATTGAGATCGTGCAGGAGATTGTCTAGCCAGAGTTTTTCTTGAGTGACAGATACAAGAGCATTTAACTCACCCTCAGTGGAGGACAGTGAGACCAAAGGCTGCAGTTTACTGTTCCACAAGAAGGGGCAATCATACAATAGTATGATGAATCCAGTGTGACTCCTTTGAGTTATTACATCATTTCCGCCGTCGGAGTCGCTGAAACATTCAATATTGTATTTGAAACTGGTAGACTTCAGCCTGAGAGCAAGTTTTTTTGTATGATTAAGATATTGCCAGGCGTGTTTGGCTTCCAGCCAACGCTGGAGACCAGGCTTGACATTGAATCAAGAGAGGGTGGATGCTGCGTGTGAATGATTGGGGCGAGTTTGACTAGCAATGAAGTTTAGGAATCCTGACAATGAACAAAAGTTAATATTTAGTTTAAGAAATTCCCCGTGTTCTTCATTGGAGGCTTGAGATAAGTGAGCTTTTGGGGTCATGGGAGTGGTTATTGGCTTGGATTTGTGTAGGCCCAATTCTTCCAGTGCGTACTCGATGTGTTTTGGCTGTAGTAGAGCGGGACCCTGGGGAGTGTTGACCAACTGATTCCCAAGAATCTTCTGAAGAGGACCTTCATGAGAAATTGAGAAGTGTGATTGGAGTTTTGCTCGGAAGTTGGTGGAGTTGCCTATAACAATCAGATCGTTGACGTAAACAAAGATGAATATGGAGTGGTTGTTATTGATGTAGAGGCAGGGATCCGCGCTTGAGGTGTTGAATCTTTGAGACACAATCCAGGCACGTAAGGTGTCAAACCAGCTTTTAGGTGCCTGCTTGAGCCCATACAATTCTTTTTTGAGTTTGAAATAAATGATTGGTGCGCTATACCCGTTGGGTTGTTTGATGAAGACTTTCTTGTCAAGTGGGGCATGCAGACAAGCTGATTTGATGTCCATCTGAATGATTTTTAGGGCGTGGTGAAAGGAGTAAATTAATAAAGCCCAAAGGGTAACAATTGATCCAGTGGGGGCGTAGGTTTCTCCATAATTGCAGAATTCCAGCTGTTTGAAGCCTTGAACACATAAGCTTGATTTAAACAGCAAGTCGGAGCCGTTGGGTTGCTCTTTCAGTCGGAAGACCCAAACGGTGGATAAGGCCTTCTTTCCATCTGGAAGGGTGTGACATCCCTCCCAGAAATTCAGCATATCAATACCATCCAGCTTGACCTTCATGGACTCCAACCAGCAAATTTGGTCAGGACTTTTCTCTACTTCTTTATAACATTTTGGTATTGTCCTCATTAAGAAACCATATCTCTGGGGGCGCTGGATGCTTGATCAATCACGGAGATGATAAGGATTGTCTGAGGTAAGAAGATCTGTTATTTGATCATCATCTGAACCGCTGGAGCTGGATTTGGAGAGTGAATCAAGTTCCGGCTCCTGAGTAGGTGGGGAAAATGAGGAATCACAAGCGGAGGGTTCGGATTCGGGAGTTTGAGAGTTAGAGTGGGACGGATTGGAAGGTGATTTTGGAGGATTTTTTGGAGTGTGGAAGGTGAGAATGTCAGTAAGAGTTTCTTCATTAAGGATGGAATCAAAAGGAAAGTCGGAAGAGGATGAGAGGGAATTATTGAATTTCATGTTCTCAAAGATTTTAACATGCTTGCTACAAACAATGGATTCAGATTCTGGGCAGAAGACCCTGAAGGAGTTCATTTCAAGGTCAAATCCCAACAAAATTCCCTCAATACCCTTTTTGCCAAGCTTTGAGTAGTGCGGTTTGTTGTTGAGAACAATAGTTTTGGAACCCAGAGTTCGGAAGAGTTTTAATTTTGGGAATTTGTTATTCCAGATTTCAAAAGGAGGTTGGTTGAGCTTTGCGGATGGAACTGAGTTGAGGATTTTGCATAGGCTGACTATGACCTCATCCCACAAGATCAGTGGAATGGACATATCAATCATGGTCGTTCTTGTCGCTTCCACAAGTGTTTGATTTCCACTTTTGGCGACAGGATTGTGTTGAGGAGTGTGTGGCTCTGAAGTTGTGTGTAATATACCAGTAAATTGGCCTGGGAGGTGATCAGGTCCCCCCAGGCCCATCGCTCCTCCCCCTCGAAAAAGGGGGGGGGGAGAGTGCCCCTGTCCTGCTTGGTTGCCTCAACCAATCAATGGTGGGGGGGTGATGAATTCCCCCCCACCTGCAGGTTGCTACCCTTGCAGCTGGCGCCGCCACCTCCTTGGGCAAGGGGGTGGTCAGGTCCCCCTGCCCTGACTGACCGCACTGTAGCGGTCAGTCGCTTGCTGGTTCAACCCAGCCAGCTCGCCCCCATCCCCCTCACAACGGCAAGCAAGGGGAGGGGGAGCAAGCCGGGGCCTCAAGCCCCGGCTCCATGGCGCTGGTTGCCTAGCGCAACCAGCAGGGCCCGCGCGGCATCCCACCAGGCGGGATCCCTTGGCCGCGCGAAAGCCCCGCGTGGGACGTGCCAAGAAACACAGGCGGCCCCGAACGGGCCGCAATGCGGGCAGAAGCCCCAAGCGGCCGCGACAGGGGCGGCGGCCCCAATGGGCCGCCCCAAGCCCAAATCGTGAGAATTACATACTTTGGCAGGCCAGGCTGTCTGGCCAAGTATGTCCATAATAAAGCTTGGTCCCTTTTATGCCCAAATAAGCCCATCTGGCTTGGGTGGTTCATCCACCATGGCGGGCCCATGAGGGCCCATGTCCCAAAAGACCATAAAAACGTGTTTTGGTGCCCAAATGCCCAAAACCAACAACACCCACATAGGCCCACATGGCCCATGTGATTTCCAATGGGCCATGGAGGCCCATTTTTGCATCCCATCTTGATTACACACTCCTATGCACATTACCTGAGCGCATCCGCATTTTAGCACACCCCCTTAGTCTGAAAGGGATGCCATACGCATACTAGACACAAAACCTTCATGTTTGTTCCTATCTAACGCCTTAGTTAAGATATCCACAATCATTGCCCCAGTAGGCATGTACTGTAACAATATCTTTTTGCAGTTAACTGCATCCTGTATATAGTTATAATGAAAATCAATATGTTTGTTCTAGAATGGAACACTTGATTTTCTGCCAATGCAATGGCACTCTGGTTATGAGAATAAAAAAATGCAAACCCTTGTGGTTTATGAGTATCCTCTAAGACCTTTCTCAACCATTTTGCTTCCTGTGAAGCTGAACAGTACGCTCTGTACTCTGCTTCTGTTGACAAAAGACTTATTGCTGACTGTTGAGATTTCACGGCAGAGGAATCACGTTCAATCAAGGCCACTTGACTTACACTCCCGCCCCCGGAACTGTCACAACCGGCAACCCAATTCTTACCGTTTTACCTCCCTCTCAGTCAGGGCTCATTGGGGCAAAAACCAACATGAAACAGCTGATTGCCCTATCTCGACTCAACCACAAACCATCAAGCCGACTCATTCACCAATTCATCAAAAAGTCCACATTTGACCACCACAGTCTCCTTGCTGCTCCTCATATCTTTTCTTCTTTCATTTCTATTTTCTTCGCTTCTTATTCTTCAGTCTCCTCTCAATTCATTCCTGCCTGAAACCGTTCCTGGTGAGATCTCTCTTGTGCTGCTCAATATACATGCATAAACTTCACCTACTCACCCCACCTTCTGCTCTAGCTTGCTCAACTTCAACCTCACCTCAACCTCAAGAACCTGTCAACCAAATGATCTACTTTCCCTCTCGTCTCCAACAATGACTCATGCAGTCTTGTTTTCCTGTTTGTCATCGTGTCTCAAGCCATTTTCTATTGCTCATGATTTGTTCTGATCTCCTTCTATCTTGATGTTCTTAGCTCTCAGCTCTGTGATCAATTCAAGCTTGTATTCTCTCTTTACTGACACCGTTTTAGACATCCAAGACACTAGATTCTTTCCTAAGAAGAATACAAAACCACTTGTTGATTCCCTAATGTTACCATCTGCCCAACTTGCATCAGAATAACCAACCAAGTCAAAGTTTGATGACTTTGAAAACTGCAGTCCTGGACTGCTTGTTCCTTTAAGATACCTCATAACTCTCTTAAACGCTGACCAATGCCTCATGCATGGTTTCTCTAAGTTTTGCGACAAATGTAAACTGCCCAAAATAATTCAAAGCTCCAATAGCTGATCTATAATCATTCCCAGATTGAACAAACTCTAGATGCTCTTCATCTGTAGACTTTTCTAACTGAATGTTAGACTGCATTGGAGTGACAAACTGCTTTGCATCTTCTAAGACATACTGCTGAAGTAGAGCTGACACATAATGGTTCTGATCCAACCTGATCCCATTCTTGCTCTTACTAACTTTCATTCCCAGCACCTGCTGTGCCAGACCAAGATCTTTTATCTTGAGCTCCTTTTTGAGTGTCTCCATGACTCTCTCCTTACCATTCCCAATAATGATAATGTCATTGACCCATAAAAAAAAATTGCATCCCTTCTCACAAAGAGACAAGGGTCAGCCCAACTTTTTTTGAAACCAATCTCTATCAGTTTCATTCTCATAGTATTATACCATGACCTAGCTGTTTGCTTCAATACGTACAGGGATCTACACAGCTTGAGGACATACTCCCCTTTATCTGCTGAGAGGAAACTTCTTGCACAGATTTTCTTCATAGTTTCTGGCTTGGTCTTGACCAGCCATTCCTTGAAATCATCAGGAATTTAAATATAAATAGTCTCTTCCTCTACAAGTTTTGCATTCAAGTATGCAGTCACAAACTCAGCCTGTCTGATTTCTTCACCCAACTCCACTGCCAAAGCAATGATGTACCTGAAGGTGGACAGCCTTCCATTTTGCAAGAAAGTTGTTGAGTTGTTACAGTATTGCAGGCTTGGGGAGCACTTCAATCTCTGTCAACTGGGGGTACCGCTGTTTTCAGACCCCCCCGCTCCCTGATGAGATCATCAGACGGAGATGAGACTACATTCATCTGCACTCTATCCTCTTGATGTTTCTTGATCTCAATTGGATACTCTCCTGTCTGTTTATCTTTAATTTCCTCGTTTTCTTCCTCTTCTTGTTTATTTCTTCAATATCCTCAAACTCTCAACCCTCAATCAACCTAGGCTTCTCATACAACAACTCTTGACCCTCAATCAACCTACGCTTTGCATACGACATGCATCCACGACTGCCTGGTGAGATTCATCACTTCCAACCTCCTACTGATGATTTGAAGCACTCATGCAGACTGTGAACTATCAGTACCCGCACCTCGACTCACAAATCAACCTCAGATCAATTCCCTCTAGTCTCCTTGATATCATCCCATTTCCAATTGAATTCAGTTTCTTCCTGTTTGTTTATTCTTGTGATATCATTTCCCTAAACTCTCTTCCTAACTCTTTTGCTTATTGTGACTGCTCTTCTCAGCCTTCAGTTCTGTGTTAGGTCTACAATCAATAAAATTTCTTCACGGTTAAAAGCCAAAGGACCTCTACTCAAATTCATCAAATAACCAACACACAGACTGAGGGAGACAACCTAAACAGGCGGCAATGGATTTTCGACAGGCTATGTTGAAAACTGCTCTCGAGACAATCCCCCTGCTTGGAGAAGAAACCTATGGCATCTGGCAAGACAAGATGGATGCGATTTTGGACGTCAGAGGATGTACCACGGCAATGAACAATGATACTTTGGTTCTCAAAGCTGCAGTCAACGACAAACTCAAACTACTCATCATCTCTAAACTCGATTCCTCTGCTCATGAAAACATTGTCACGGCCAAAAATCGGAACTCTGCCAAGCTGCTTTGGAAGGCTATCATTCAAAAGTTTGCCTTGTTGCAGGCCTCCAATCGCGCTAGAGTATTCAACGCCTTCCTCTATCTCACTTTCAACTTGGATGACATTGTTGAATTCATCACTAAAGTCAAGGTATGTCTCAAAAAGATGGCTGAAGTGGGAATCAAACTCCCGGATGATATCGTTGCCTATCTATTGCTGTTCAAATTTCCATCTTCCATGGAAAACTTCAAGAGGCAGATCATGCACTCCAACAAGGAACTGTCGGTCGACTATGTCTTAAATCACCTCACTCAATTGAACAATGAATCACTGGCCCAGTCCTCTATCATTGGCTCTAAATCAAAGGGAGACATTGCTCTGTTTGGAACCAAATCCTCTTCTCATTCTTCTTTGACCAAGGGATCCGTCTCTAAAAGATGCGTCAAAGGATACCACCACCCTGGACAAGACAAGAATCATTCAGCCGCGGACTGTTGGCACCTTCATCCAGATACAGCTCCTGAATGGTGGAGGGATAATCAGGCCAAATGGAAAGCGAGGAAGAGTGGACAGAAAGGGAAGGGAGAGTCCCATTCTGCGCATTATCTAGCTCTTCTAAACCATTGGATTGAACAAGGAGACCCTAGCCGACGTTTCTTGCTTGATAGTGGGGCCTCTGTCCACATGATCAACAATTCTCAATACTTCTGTGAGATGGAACCTCAATCTGGCGCTTCAATCAAAACGGGGAAAGAAGGGGCCAGTCTGGCAATCAAGGGAAAGGGCACGGCTGTCCTTCACTGGAAGAATCTTACCCTCAAACTCACCAATGCATTTTATGTTCCTGATGTCACAATCAACATAACCAGCGCAGGAGCCTTGAATGGTAGGGGTTGCTCAATCCAGTCATCCAACAAGCAATTCACTGTCCTGCATGAAGGTAAACCATTACTCAAAGGAACGATTGACAACAATCTTTACACCCTGCCCACCCCTTCTTTCAGTCCCACGCCTGCTCTCAAAACCCACCTTTTGACTCTCACATTCACGCCCAAAGACGCTCTTCTCAAGATCCACAGGAAATATGGCCATGCTTCAATGAACAGACTGACTCCACTCATTCAACACATCCCCAACAACGTTGTACGTAAGTTTCAATGCATGGAATGTGCCAAGAGCAAGATTACCAAGTCATCCTTCACTGAACCCTCTAATTGATCCACGAAGGTCCTAGACCAAGTTCATCTGGATCTAAGGGGTCCCATTTGACCCTTATCAAAGTCTGGTCATTGATTCATACTGTCTCTCATGGACAATGCCAGTGGATATCTGGCTGCATTCCCAATCACCTCCAAGGATGAGACTGCCAAGGTCATCATTGACCTACTCAAAAAAGAACACAGACGCCGTGGGACATATCCCTCAGAGATCTGCTTGGTGTGGAAACTTAAGAAGTGTTACCTTTGCAAGTTTTCCTGAGTTTCTGAAAACTATTGGTCCAGCGTCTGTAAGATGGTTGGGCGCAATGAGTTTTTAAGAAGAGAGAGTGATGATATGATGAAATTCCTTCCTTCCCAATTCCCTAAGATGATCCTGATCCTCCCCAACCCAGAGTTGAGGGTGAGGTCTTGAGTCCCCCCCCTCAACCCTAGCCTAAGTACAACCACAAACAACAAGAACGAGTGATGAAATACAACCCTAAGCTGCAGAACCCTATCCCAACCCTATCCCTCCATCCCTCGCCATTACCCGCGCCCTTTGGTATTAACGTAGCCCGGTTTGTCCTTCTCATGGCGCGGCCCTCTGCCGCGCCCTACTCGGAGCCCCCCGTGTTTCTGTCTGCGCCGTCTGCGGATCCCGCAATCTGCGGGTCGGCCCATGCTTATGCCCGCGCGGGCCCCCCAGCGCGTATAGCCCATGATTGCTCCGCCCTTGCCTTCCGGACTAGCCACCCGCAAGCTTGGTCGGGCCGGCTCCATCACTTGATCCGCTTCTTCTGGGCGGATCGCGGTCCGGCGCCGCCTAAGGTAGGCCCGTCCCATACCTGGTGCTGAGCCCCGCAGCCCCTACTGCTGAGCCCGCAGCTACTGCTGCTGAGCCCGCAGCAGGCACTGCTGAGAACGCGCGCACGCCAGATGCTGAGCCTGACCTACCCAACTGCTGAGCGCGCAGCCCCCAACGCAGCTCTCAATCCGGGGTTATAAATACGACACCACATCCCCCCCCAAGTCGAGTTCTGTCCCCAGAGGTCCTTCAATCAGCACCTCGCCCCTGCCGCACCTACCAAACCACTTCCACCCCCTCCCCCAGTCCATCCCTAGCTGTCTTAGCTGCGCTCCTCCTTCGCTCCCCGCCATCGCCATGATCCCCTGCAATTACTGTGCCCGGAACGGGCTAGTCTGCACGATCATCCCTGGTTGACGTGCCTGCGGTTCCTGCCCGTTGCGGTCACCGCCACTGCTCGCTGGGGGAGGGTATGCCACGCCCTCCACCCGCATCCAGCTCTCGTCCCTGGCCACGCAAGAGGGCCCGTCTGGACTCGTTCGTGGTTGCGGACAATGACTTGGTCTCGGAGCACTCGTGGACTCCTCCTGGATCTCCCCCTGGCCGTCCCTCCCCAAACTCGGACCGCGACTCCACCTCTCCATACCTTTGCGCTGCACCTCCACGCAAGGAGAATTACCCAAACTTCGCAGCATTCCGGGCGGCCATGCGATTCTGGGCGGACTGGGTTCGAGTGACGCAAGGCGCAAGGGACCCGCGCCTTGATGAGATTCTCTGGCATCGTGCCCCTGGTCCTCTCCCGGCTCCGTCTCCTCCTGCAGCTCCGGCTCCTCCAGCTCCGGCTCCCCCAGCCCCGGCTCCAAGCCCATCCCCTCCTCTGGCCTCCTATCACTCGTCGGACTCGGACAAGAGGCCCCCGACCCTGCAAGGCACCCCTCAACCGCCCGCATCACCCATTGTTATCCCGTCGTCGCCTCCTGTCAGTCCAAGCAGTCCAGATGGTCCCCCGGAGGCTGCCTTCTCCCCGGTCCCGCCTCCCCCCAACCCGCCCAACATTTCGGACATTCCTGTCCTCCCGGCTCTCCCGCTTGCGAGGTTCAATGCAATGGCGGACGACGCGGACGGGCTACTCCGGCAATTCCTGGCGGTCCCTCAAGCCCACACCACTGATGACCGTCGGGAACTCTTGGCCGCCTTCCGATCCCTGGTTGCGGTGGCTCGCATGGACGCGGAGGATATGATGAGGACCCGCTTGACTTAGACGGATCGCCCCCCCCTTTTCCTACTATTATTATTATTATTATTTTTTTATTTTATTTTTTTTTTTCATAGTTCCTATTCCGCGCCCTTTTGCAAAGAAAGACTTTTGCCGCGCCATTTTGTGAGAGCCTTGAGAGAATTCCGCATATGCGCGTTATGAGTGAGAGTGAGATTGAGAATGAGAGCGAGGTTGAGAATGAGACGAAATTGAGATCCGAGCCCCGCCCGTGCACTGAGCCAACAAAGTTTTCCAGAAGGTACCTGGTCCGCCCCAGCCGAACTGCCACACAGTCCCCCGTACCCACCCTGCAATAAACAAAACAACCCTACACCAGCACGCGCACACAGTTATCCAAGAGAGAGGAAGAGGACATAAGGGAAACGAACACTCTGGGGTGTCTAGCTGTTCTGGCTGTGAACCGGCTAGAACAACCCCTTACCAAATCAGAATCGTCCCGCGCGTGTTCCACCCATGATCCGCACCCATTACTCCATACACAAGACAACAGGTCGAGAGAAGAACAGAGAAAAAGATCCAAACCTTAAAAAAAAGATTACTATTTTTTTTTTTTTTTTTTTTTTTTTTGTTGATGGGGCCCCCGCTCCTCATCCCGCGTGCCCAACCGCGGGGCTTTTCCTCGCATTTATGGACCCGGCTCGCGCCACGCCCGCGTACCTAAAAACCAAACATAGCCGACACCAGTACCAATTTGCAAAACCAATTTACACAAGAAATAGGAAAACAAACATTCTGGGGTGTCTAGTCATCCCGGCTGTGAACCGGCTAGAACACCCCCTCACGAAATCAGGTTTTTGCCCTACTTGCGCCCCCCTTGACTTGACGACTGTCCCCAGAGACTCGTAGCCTTTTACTCCTCCGGGGTGGCGCGTCAAGTGCGGGCTCCTCCTCAACCGACAAACCCAACCCGCCCATTGATTCTGGACCCTCGGCCTTGTCCCGCGCGTCCGCGCAAATGCCAGCCGTCTTGTCAAAGGAGGTGGAGCCACGTGCAAAGAAGCGCTTCACGTGCGAAGCCGCTGCCTTCCGTTTGAGCGGCGCCCCATCCAATTCCTCGAGTTGATAACTCCCGCCTTTGAACTTGGATGCCACGCGGAAGGGGCCGTTCCATTGGTTGGAAAAAAGCTTACCCCACTGAGACTCCAAAATATGGTTGTACAGCAACACTAAGTCCCCCTTCCGCAACGGATCCCGGAGATGATGGGAACAGCGCTTGTCCCAGTAGCAGACCGACGCCGTCCTGGTCTTTTGCAACCTATCCGTGGCCTTTGCCAGGGTCTTGTCCCGCCGGAGAAGCTGTTTGGCGCGCGCCTCCACAAGCTCCGCGGAGGTCTTCACCTTCCACCAATAGATGCCCAAGAAAGTCTCCAGCTTGATGTCCACCGGAAGGACCGGGTGCTGTCCGTAGAGGAGTTCATAAGGCAAGTAGCCCGTCAAGCGCTTGACCGATATCCTGTCCGCAAAGAGGACCACCAGAAGGGTCTCCTGCCACCGCTTCCCGTCCTTGCCACACATCTTCACCAGCCCCTCCTTGATCGGCTGGTGGCCGCGTTCAATCATCCCGGCACCCTCGGGGTAGTACTCTGTGACCCGCCCAAACTTAGCCCCGCAGCTCTGAACTAACCCCATCAAGCCGCCTCGGAACTCCGCGCCCCCGTTGACGGTGACCAGTCGGAGCGAACCATACCGCGCGAACCAATCTTCCTCCAAAAACTGGGAAACCCTTTCTGCGGACAGCTTAACCAGCAGACGCGCCTCAACCCAACCCAAAAAATCGTCCCGCGCAACCAGCAGGTACGCGAAATTCCCCGCCTTGATGTGGACCACGTCAAGGGAGACCCGTCCGAACAAGGCGTCCTCCCCCGTAGGGTGACCCACCTCCCTCGGGAGCCTAGAACTCCGCCTCTGACAAACCTCGCATGACTTCACCCACTCGCGCACCGCGCGTACCACCCCCGGCCACCAGAACCTTGCTTTCACCCGCTGCCGCGTTTCAATCTTGCCTTGATGCCCAAGGTTGTCGTGAACAAACCGCAGAATCACCTCCTGGTCCCTCCTCAATGTTGCGACCACCAGGGGCACGGGGGTGCACCTCTGCCACAGTTGCCCCTCCTGCAAATAGAAGTTGGTCGTCCGCCGTTTTGCCCACCCAATTACCATTTCCGACGTATCTTCTGGAAATTGGAGACCCTGCAGAAAGAAGCAAAACATCGCGTAACGCCCGGACTGCTGCAGCGGAAGGGCAACCTCCGTCTCCATCATGCCCACCCGGATAACCGGAGATTCCACGTCCAAGTGTTCCGCTCCTTCAAATGGATCCTCGCGCGGGTACCGCGACAGCGCTTCGGGAATTGTGAATGCCTTTCCTGGGACATGAACCACACTAAAGGCAAAGAGTTGAAGGAACGTGACCCACCTAGTCATAGGGGCGTTCGGCAGCGTCGGCAATTTGATCATCCGCGCCAGAGCCTCCGCGTCCACCAAGAGTTCAAAATTCACCCCCCAAAGCAAATGCTGCAGCCTCTGCACAATCTTGGTGACCCCGCACAGTTCCAACTTCGGTTGCGAATACCGACTCTCCGTTGCGGTGAAGGTTACGGATTCATAAACAACCAGCCTATCCTTACCATCCTCCTTCTGCGTCAGAATGCCTCCCGCGCCAAGTTCGCTAGAGTCGACGGCCAGGCGGATCCCTCCCAAATCATAGTCAAGGTCCCGGAGGACAATGTCGCGCCCCACAATCTCCTTGAGCTTTGCGAAGGCAGCATCACACCCTGCCGTCCACTCCCACACCGCACCATTACGTGTAAGTGCCCGCAGCGGACTCGCCACCTCCGCAAACCGCTCAATGAACATGCAGATGTAGCTGCACAGCCCCAAAAACTGGAGGATATGCAAAGGCGTCCGTGGAGTCGGCCATTCGAGGACTTTATTCCGTTTCTTCTCCACAATCCTCCAGCCGTCGGCGGCCACCACGTGCCCCAGCACCTCCAGCGCCGGAACGCAAACCGCCAACTTACTCCCTGACACCGTAAGCCCCGTCTCCTCAATTCGGAACAAGATCCGCTCCAACGTCCTTGCGTATTCCCAGACAAAGTGGCAAATCCTTGGGGATTCCTCCAACACCAAGCCCCCGTAGTCCATCTTCGGCCCCTTGATCCCCGCATCATCAATGAAGATCAGAGCCCCCTCCGGGATGTTGTCCCGTAGTATCCACGTCATCTGAGCCTGGTAAACTGCCACCGAGTTCGTCGCGCCCTGCGGAAGCTGCCTCAACTGCATTCTTCCCAGCCCTGTTTCAAACGCGGTCAACGGCCGCGAATCGGGGTGGAGCTCCCGCTGATTGTACCCCCCCATCACATCAACCAGTCCGTAACACGCGCGCCCCGCCATTGATTCCAAGAATTTGTCCACCCGCGGCGGCAATCCCGCATCCCGGATGGTGAATGAATTCAGCCGCTGCAGGTCATGGACAATCCTCAGTGACTTCCCGTCCTGTTTAACAACCGCAAAGATTGGCCTAGAGTAGCTCAATGTGGACTGCTCGTACAAACCCGTTCTAACGCACTCCCAAACCAGCTCCAGAAAGGGCTCCCGTACGGTCCGGGGGATTAGAATTGGCTTGATTTGCCAGGGTTCGTGCTTCACCGTGGGGATTACGTAGGGGTTGCCAATCTCTCTTTTCAACAATCCGCGCTTGTCAGGCCCAAAGGCGAGGGCCTTCTCGCAAAGAACCAATACCGATGCCAGCAAATCCTTTTCCTCTGCACTCAACCACCCAAGTTAAGCGCCTCAATCCTTTCATCCGTGATCCGCGCCGACCGGGTTACCCACCCCAAAGTCTTCAATGGACTTACCCAGGGATCCCAAGACCAGATTATTGGTCTCAAGTGCCTGTTCAGCCCCTGTTGCATCGGTTTGTTCCGAGGCCGGACCTTTCGCGCCACAGGCTTATACCGCCCCGCGTTACACCTAACCATCCGCGCGCGTCCTTCGTCGTCGTCGTGGATCCTGGCAACAATCAACCTGCGGCTTTTGCCTTTTCTCACAAGCATGGCACTATGGTAGGGTTTTTGAAATGCGGTACCTCCCAGTGACGCATACCGAGGAAAAGAACTTACTTCTGCCGCCCATGCCCTCCGCGCGCTTCCCTCCCCCCCTTGCTCCTCCCTAGTTGGCCGCCCGCGTGAGACTGGAGCCTGTCCCGCGCAGTTGCTGCGGTTCACTAGGCAAAATCCCCCGTGAGGCGGCCCTCGCAGCCGTTCCCCCCGTCGGATTCCGTCTCCTCGCCAGCCGCCGCCGACCACACCCACTTCCCTTTCCCGTGGTTAGAGATTGTTGTCTCGAACTTGGCCCCGGACGCTTCCTCTACCCTCAGCGCCTCTGTCCCTTCCTCCTCGTTGAACGCCATCCGGGCCCAGAACCCAAACATAAACAGTCGACCCAAAATCACGTCGCCGCACTTGACCAAAAGGAATGACAGCGGCTTATGGACCTTTGCAACCTCCACCTCCTGTCCTTCCACCACCCCGTCCACCCAACACTCTCCACTGTTGAGCGCCCGCAATCCCATGGCGCACTTCCTCCGGACCAACCCCAACTCGTCTGCCAATTTTGACGGAAGCAAGTTAACCATTGACCCACTGTCCACCATTGCCCACACCTTCCAATCCGCAATGTTCATCGAGACGTAGGCAAGCGGGACCGACATGGCCTTGGGTGGGAACAACTCGCGTTCCCCCCCTTCCTCCGCCGCGTTCACGGGCTGCACCGTTGCCTGAACCCTTCCACGCCCGTACTCCCTTAACGCCTGCACCATCTCTTCAACAACCACCGGAGAGACCGCGGCCAGCTCCCGTAGCGTGAGAGGAACCGGCATCTCGCTCCCCATCACCTGCCGCACCACTTCCGCGGCCTTCCTTCTTCCTCCAGAGCCGGCCGACGGCGTGTCGCCCAACGGTCCTTGCGCACCAGTCTTCGGGGCTTGAGTCGTCAGCCGCTCCTTCACGTCTACCTCCATCTTATCTGAAAACATTTGCTTGTCCGCCGCCAACGCCCTAACCTCCGCCTCCACTCGCAGAGCTTGCCACGTGCCGGGCCCGGTGACGATTCCAAGCGACACCCGAGCGGCCCCTGCAGACTGCGCTCTTGTCCTGACCTGGTTCAATGGGGACGGGTGGTCGGGCCCAAGACTTACCGGCTCACCCATTGGAAATATGAAAGTTGATCCGGACGCGCGGACCAATCCCTTGTCCATATCCCTGGTCAACTCCGCGCAACCCGACCTCCAATGTCTGCTGTTGCCACAATATGTACAGATTCGGGCCAGGAACCCTCCCAAGGGTCCGCTACCAGGCCGAGGACCCCCCCACCACGTGGGGCGGCTCATTGCGCCAAGGAGGCGGGGGCGCAGCCTTTGACTGGATTGTTGGCTGGGCCGCGAGCTGTGCCGTTACCCAATTGAGGAGTATCCGCAGATCCTTCAACATGTCCGTCATTTCATTCACCGGTACCTCCATTGTACCTGGCTGACTTATCGTGGATGGGCCCGCGTGTAGTTCCTGCGCTGGAGGCGGGGCTGAGGAAGCCGCTGGTCTCTTCGAGGCTGACGGGAACGCCCTAGCCGTGTCCTCAATCAGTTCCTCCAGATTGATCTTGCTCTCTACCGCCCCGTTGATTGCCCTCAGGTCCGGGAGAAGGATGACACTCTGGTCCACCAACCGCAATACCATCCCGTGCTTGAAGAGGTGCTGCTGAACCCGCGCGCAAAGTTGTGGCGCCAGCCCGCCCAAGAACGCCCGTTTCATCGCTCCCGTCTGACCCGCCACCACCTGGTTCCTCGCTAAATAACTATAGATACGGTTGAACAGAGATTTTCACTTGGACAAATCGTTCCCCGTCCGCACCCCACCTCGCGAGATCGCATCTGCCGCCGCCCGCTCAATCCGTTTCCCGAAAGAGGGGTTCTTGCTTTCCCCACCTCTCCATCATCTCGCCCCGGAGCCTAATCCAGTCCCGAGCCTTGTAACCGGCCATATCCTCCACATCCCGCAGCTTACTTTTGTCCGTGATGAAGAGAACAACGGTGCAGACCTTGTCCTCGCTCGTCGCGTTTTTGGAGTCCGCGATATCCTCAAACCTTGCAAGAAAACTCCCAATATCGGCAGTGTCAAACCAAAGATGGGGGAATTTCTGCGGCTAAAGCCATACCCGCCGTGGGGCCTTGGCCGCCTCCAAAGGCTCCGACCAAGGGGGGGCGAAGCCGCCGGTCCGAGTGGTTGGAGGTGGGGGAGGTGTTGGTCCGCCGACTCCCGCCCAAGGGGGAAATGGGGGGGGGATTGGTCAATCCTGGAGTAGTTGTCGGCAACATCGCGTATGCTATCTTCGAGAGACTGAGACAAAAGGTGATTTCCCGGACAGACCCCCAGATGTGGAAACTTAATAAGTGTTACCTTTGCAAGTTGTCCTGAGTTCCGGAAAATTATTGGTCCAGCGTCTGTAAGATGGTTGGGGGCAATGAGTTTTAAAGAAGAGAGAGTGATGATATGATGAAATTCCTTCCTTCCCAATTCCCTAAGATGATCCTGATCCTCCCCAACCCGGAGTTGAGGGTGAGGTCTTGAGTCCCCCCCCTCAACCCTAGCCTAAGTACAACCACAAACAACAAGAACGAGTGATGAAATACAACCCTAAGCCGCAGAACCCTATCCCAACCCTATCCCTCCATCCCTCGCCATTACCCGCGCCCTTTGGTATTAACGTAGCCCGGTTTGTCCTTCTCATGGCGCGGCCCTCTTCCGCGCCCTACTCGGAGCCTCCCGTGTTTCCGTCCGCGCCGTCTGCAGATCCCGCAATCCGCGGGTTGGCCCACGCTTATGCCCGCGCGGGCCTCCCCAGCGCGTATAGCCCATGATTGCTCCGCCCTCGCCTTCCGGACTAGCCACCCACAAGCTTGGTCGGGCCAGCTCCATCACTTGGTCCGCTTCTTCTGGGCGGGTTGCGGTGTGGTGTCATTATATAGCCTCGGGTCGGGGACTGCGTCGCGGCCTGTGCGCTCAGCATCTGGTAGGTTAGGCTCAGCAGTGGGGGTGCGCCGGTCCTCAGCAGTAGCAGCTGCGGGTTCAGCAGTAGCCGCTGCGGGCTCAGCAGTGGGCGCGGCGGGATCAAGCACACGACTGCGGGCCGGGCCTGACTAAGGGAGGCGGGCCGCAACCCGCTTGGATGTCCAACTCACGGATGGAGCTGGGCCGACCAGGTTCTCGGAACGGCTAGTCGGGGGAGGAAAAAGCGGGGCTATATGTGTGGGCAGCCGCGCGCAAGCGCGGGCCGGCCAAGGGACCGGAAATCCACGACGGCGCGCTGGGCGGATGCGCGCAAGCGCGGTGAACCTTGGGTATTGCGCGGCGGAGGGCCGCGCCACAAAAAGACAAACCGGATGCGCGTAATGGCAGGCGAGCTGGCGGGGATAGGGTATGGGTATGGGTTTAGGGATGGGTCAGGGTTCTGGGTCTAGGGTTCCTTCTTCATGGTTGCAAGTCTGTCTTTGTGCTTGTGCTTAGGTTAGGGTTGAGGGGGAGGGCTCAAATACCCTTCCCCTCGACTCTGGGTTGTAGGGGGGATCACGAGATAGATATCTATCTCTCTCTCTCTCTCTCTCACTCTCTCTCTCTCTCGGAGTAAAGAAAAGGAAGCATTCTCGGTCTTACAGACGCTAGGACCATCGATCCCATAACTAGGGACAACTTTGTGAGGGATAACCTCTAAAGTTTCCACACCTGGGGGTCTGGCCGGGAACTTTCAATCCGTTCTCAGTCTCTTGAAGATTACGCAGAATGCTTCCGACAACCGCTCCGGGATCCAATGCTCCCCTTCCCTACCCTCCACGCCCAACTCCTGTCTCTGCTGCTCCACCCCCTCCGCCGCCGTCTGCTCATGCTCCTAGAGTTAGCGGGTTCGCTCCTCCCTCGGAAGGGTCTTCGGAAATGGCGGTAGAGGCCCCTCGCCGCGTTTGGTTGAGGCCGAGGGATTTCCCTCATCTTCGGTTCAGTACCTTGGATGTCGAGCGGTTCCTTTCTAGGTTCGAAGGGATCGCCGACTTGGAGGGCGCGTCGGGCGCGGACAAGGTTCGGACTATTGTGCTGTTCATTACCAAGGAGGAGAAGCTGCGGGACGTGGAAGAAATGGTTGGATACGAGAGGCAAGACTGGGGGAAGTTGAAAAGCGAGATGTTGGCGAGGTGGGGAAAGCGTGAACCTCGGTTTTGGGAAAGCAACTTTGATCGAGCTGCGGAGGAGGCAATCGAGAATGGCGGAGTGCAATTGGGCAAAGGATTAGTGGAATATATGTCAAGGTTCGAGCGAATCTACGGGTACCTTTCAAAGAACAAGGTCGTCGCGGGTCAGACGGGTGCCATGAAGCGGGCGTTTCTGGGGGGTCTCGCGCCCCAGCTCCGTTCCAGAGTGCAACAATACCTGTACGACCACGGCCTGGTTAAGAGGTCGCTGGATGGAAGCGTCGCGATTCTCCCCGATCTTTCGGTTGTCCGTCAAGCCGTGGAAAGCGAAATCAATTTGGACGAGCTCATCGCGGATGCGGCACAAACGTACCCGTCTTCCTCCAAGAAATCGGCCACGATCTCGGCGCCGGCCCCCAACCAAACTTTGGACGCGCGGCCGCCGATGCCCTCTCACGCCGGACTTTCCCAGCAGCCTCCGGGACCATCAGTCAGGGAGATAACGGAGATTCTGCGGGACATAAGGGTTTTCCTCAACCGGACACCGGCTCCTACAGCTCTGGCAGCCGCACCGTTTCCGGCGGCTCCTTCTCAACCGCGCGCGGTGCCGCCTCACATGGCGGAGGGGTTCCAGCCCCCTAGCGGATCATCCGGATCGTACGGGTCGCCGCGATGTTCATATTGCGGGGTGAGAGGGCACTGGAAGTCAGTTTGTGAGGATCTCACTCGGGACATGGACGAAGGGCTTGTTCGCGCATTCGGGATGACGTACATATTTCCAACGGGTGAATCGGTGGACCTGACCAAGGACAAGCCGCCACCAATGGTGCAAGTGCGGGAAAGAGCAAAGGCTAAGACCAAGACTGCTTGGGTCTCGCTTGGGATTGTCACCGCGCCCGGAACCTGGGTAGCGCCGAGAGTGGAGGCCGAAGTCAGGGCATTGGCGACAAATGAGCGTATTGCGATGGATGTCAACAAGCGACCAACGGCCTCGAAGCCAGTCGCGCGAGTACCAATTTCGGACGGGCCGTCCTCTAATCACGTGGGAAAGAAGAAGGCCGCGGACATCGTCCGGAGGGTAATGGGGAACGACTCACCAATACCCCTGACCCTACGAGAGCTAGCGGCGGTGTCCCCCGCGGTCGTCGACGAGATGGTCCAGGCCTTGAAAGATTGCGGTCAGGGTCGGGTGCCAATGACGGTTCAGCGGGTTAACGTGGCGGAGGAGGAAATGGATCCCGAGCCGTGCCGGTCAAAGTCGGTATCCGTCCCGCTTGCTTATGTTGCAATGACCATTGCCGGGCGGAAGGTGTGGGCGATGGTGGATAGCGGGTCGATGGTCAACCTGCTCCCATCAAGGTTGGTGGACGAGCTCGGTCTGGTGCGGAGGAAGTGTGCGATGGGTCTTTGGGCCTTAAATGGCGGGGAATGTCGCGTGGATGGAGTAGTAGAGGCGGAGGAGGTGGAAGTCGCCAAGGTCTGTAAGCCTCTGTAATTTCTCTCAGTGGAATGCGGAGACGTGATTCTAGGACGGCCATTCATGTTTGGGTTCCAAGCCCAAATGGCCTTCAACACCAAGGAAGGAACGGAGGCGCTGACCGTCGAAGACTTGCTCGGAGCACGGTTCGAGACGACAATCTGCAATCACGGGAGAGGGAAATGGGTACAGTACCCAATGTCTGGCGGCAACGAAGAGTCCGGCGCGGGGGTTGACTGTAAGGGTTACCCTGCGGAGGATTTTTCCTAGTCGGCCGCGGGAACCGTGCGGAGCAGGCTCTGGCTCAGCACGGGCGGCCGACAGGTGAGGAGCAAGCGGGGGAGGGCGCGCGTGGGGCGCAGGTGCCAGAAGTAAGTCCCATTCCTCAGTATGCATCGCCGGAAGGCGCTACGCTTTGAAAACCCTATCATCGTGCCACAGTCGTGAGCAAAGGCAAAAGCCCCAATCTGGTCATTACTAGGACTTACGACGGCGGCAATCGGTTCTGGATGGCGCGGTGTAACGCGGGCAAGTAAAAACCGGTAGCGCGGAAAGTCCGGCCGCGGAACGAGCCAATGCCTCAGGGGCTCAACGGACCCTTACGACCGATCGCGTGGTCCCGCGACCCGTGGGAGACGCCCCTTAGGAAGAATGGATGGGTAACGCGGTCGGCGCGAATCACGGACGAGTGGGTGGACGCCCTTAACTTCGGACCGACGGGATGGCTGAGTGCGGAGGAGATGGATCTGCTGGTGTCGGTATTGGTAATGAGGGAGAAGGCGCTCGCTTTTGGACCGGACGAGCGCGGGTTGTTGAGAGGTGAGATCGGGGACCCTTACGTTATTCCCACTGTCCCTCACGAACCGTGGCAAATCAAGCCGATTCCAATTCCCCGTACCGTTCAGGAGCCCTTTCTGGAGCTGGTACGGGAGCGCGTGAGGACGGGGCTTTACAAGCAATCCACGTCAAGCTACTCGAGTCCTATCTTTGCGGTCGTTAAGCAGGACGGGAAGTTGCTAAGGATTGTTCACGACCTTCAGAGGCTAAACTTGTTCACTATTTGCGACGCGGGGCTTCCCCCGCGCGTCGAAGAATTTCTGGAGTTGATGGCTGGGCGCGCTTGCTACGGGCTGGTGGACGTGATGGGGGGATATCACCAGCGAGAACTCCACCCTGACTCGCGGCCACTGACGGCCTTTGAAACCGGGCTAGGGAGGATGCAGCTGACGCGGCTACCGCAAGGTGCAACCAACTCAGTGGCGGTATACCAAGCCCAAATGACCTGGATACTACGCAACAACCTTCCGGAAGGCGTGCAGATCTTCATCGACGACGCTGGCATCGAAGGCCCCAGAACGGACTACGAGGGCGCGGTCCTAGAGGATGCACCCGCAATCCGGCGATTCATCTGGGAATACGCGGAGACTCTGGAAGGAGTCCTCTTCCGAATTGAGGAGGCAGGCCTTACCGTGTCCGGGAAAAAATTGGCGGTCTGTGTTCCGGCGCTCGAAGTACTGGGGCATGTCGTGGCCTACAACGGGAGGCAAATAGGGGAGAAGAAGCGGAATAAGGTTCTTGAATGGCCGACCCCTTGGACAGTGTCGCACGTCCTGCAGTTTCTGGGGTTGTGCAGCTACGTCCGCATGTTCATCGAGCGGTTCGCGGAAGTAGCGAGCCCAATGCGGGCATTGACGCGTAAGGGGGCGGAGTGGAAGTGGACCGAGGGATGCGATGCCGCTTTTGCAAAGCTCAAGGAAATCGTGGGGCGCAACATCGTCCTTCGCGACCTCGATTACAACGCCAGAGGGATACACCTGGCGGTCGACTCTAGCGAGTTCGGCGCCGGGGGGGTCTTGACACAGGAGGAGGACGGAAAAGATAGGCCGGTGCTCTACGAATCGTTCACCTTTACCGCGACAGAGAGTCGGTATTCGCAGCCGAAGCTGGAGCTGTGCGATGTCACCAAGATCGTACGGCGTTTGCAGCACCTTTTGTGGGGCGTGCACTTCGAGCTCCTGGTTGACGCGGAGGCCTTGGCGCGAATGATTAACTCACCGACGCTGCCGAACGCGCCCATGACCAGGTGGGTAGCGTTCCTCCAGTTATTCTCCTTTAATGTGGTGCAAATACCAGGAAAGGCGTTCACAATGCCGGACGCGCTGTCGCGGTACCCGCGGGACGACCCATACAAGGGGGCAGAACCCTTGGACGTGGAAGCTCCAGTCGTTCGGGTAGGAAAGACGGAGGCAGCGGTTTGTCTTCCGTTGCGTCAGTTGGGACGTTACGCGGTTTTGTGCTCTTATTTGCAGGATCTCCGGTTCCCCGAGGGCAAGACGGAAACGGTCGCCCGATGGGTGAGGCGAAACGTTCTGAACTTCTTCTTACAGGACAGTCAGTTATGGCGGCGGAGCGGTTCCGTGCCTCTTGTTGTTGCGACTTCTAGGGCCGACCAGGAGGTGATTCTGGGAAGTCTGCACAACGACCTTGGTCATTGGGGTGAGGTCGAGATGCGGAGGAGGGTGAAAGCAAGGTTTTGGTGGCCGGGGGTCGTTCGCGCGGTGCGCAACTGGGTGAAGTCGTGCGAGGCCTGCCAACAGCAAAGCTCGAGGCTGCCCAAGGAGGTCAGCCACCCCATGGGCGAGGACGCGCTGTTCGGGCGCTTTTCGCTGGATGTGGTCCACATCAAGGCGGGTAAGTTTGCGTATTTGCTGGTTGCGCGCAACAATCTGTCTGGGTGGGTGGAAGCAAGGCCCCTAGCGAAGCTATCGGCGGAAAAGGTGGCTCAGTTTCTGGAAGAAGACTGGTTCGCGCGCTACGGGTCGCTTTGCTTGGTCACCGTTGACGGAGGAGCGGAGTTTCGGGGACGCCTGATGACGCTGGTGCAGAGTTGTGGAGCAAAATTCGGCCGCGTGATGGAATACTACCCGGAGGGCGCGGGGATGATCGAGCGGGGGCATCAACCAATCAAGGATGCCCTGGTGAAAATGTGCGGCGAGGACGGCAAAAAGTGGCAGGTGGCACTCCCCGCGGTCCTTTTTGCCAATCGGATCTCCGTGAAGCACTCAACGGGGTATTCGCCTTACAAGTTACTCTAAGGGCAGCGGCCCGTGCTTCCCGTGGACATTGAGCTGAACACGTTTTTGGGCGTGGATTGGTGGAAGGTTAAGACGTCCGCGGATCTGATTGAGGCGTGGGCTGAACAGCTCCTTAGGCGTGAGGAGACCTTGGGAAAGGCCGCCGAGCGGTTGAAGAAAACCCGGACGGCGTCAGTCTGCTATTGGGATGAGCGCTGTTCCCATTGCCTCCGGGATCCGCTGCGGAAGGGGGACCTGGTTCTGCTGTATAATAGGAGTCTGGAATCCCAGTGGGGCCGGCTTTTTGCCAACCGGTGGAACGGGCCGTACCACGTGGCCTCTAAGTTCTTGGGCGGCAGCTACGGACTTGAGGAATTGGACGGGACGCCGCTTAAGCGGAAGGCCGCGGCTTCGCACGTGAAACGCTTCTTCGCGCGCGGTTCCACTTCCTTCAACGAGACGGCGAGCGATGATTCGGGGCCCGGGGGCGAAGTGGTTCCAGAGTCGGACGACGGCGCGGATCGTTCGGACAGCAAAGTAGCGGCGCGCGACGCGCGACCCCGGAGAAGTAGGAGGTTGCAGACGGCTGGGGACAGCTGTCAAGCTGGGGGGGGGCGCTAGGTGGTTAAGCTTTATTTGGTGAGGGGGGTGTTCTAGCCGGTTCACAGCCGGGACAACTAGACACCCCAGAATGTTCGTTTCCTTATGTTTTGGTTTGGGCTTGGCTTTGGATTGGTACTGGCTATGGTTTATTTATTGCAGGTACGCGGGCGTGGCGTGGTGTCGGGCCCGCAAACGCAAGGACAAGCCCCGCGCACGGATGGTGGGACAAAGAGCTCTGCAAAAAAAAAAAAAAAAAAAAAAAAAAAAAAAATATATATATATATGAATGAAATAATAAATATAGGATATTTTCTTTTTCTTCTTTGGATTCGGGCTGTTTTCTTTCCTTTTTCTTGTCTGTTTCTCTCCTTTTTATTTCTTCAACGGACCGGCGCGACGGTCAGGGATGGTATGGACGCAGATCAAAGCTTAGCTTGGTAAGGGGGTGCTCTAGCCGGTTCACAGCCAGAATGACTAGACACCCCAAATGTTTGTTCCCATTGCTCCTCCCTTATACTCCCGGTTGTGAGCGCGCGCTGTTGGCGCGGTGTTTGTTTTGTTCTGTAGTACGGGTACGGGGAACTGTGTGGCAGTCCGTCTGGGGCGGTCCAGGTACCTCTTTTCTTAGAATAACTGGTCACTTACGGTTTCTCACGGAGGGAGCGGGCGGACGTGGATCTCAACCTCAACCTCACTCACACTCACTTCTCACGCGGACGCGGATCTTGGTCTTTCACTCACTTTCCACCCGGACGCGCGGACGCGGCCCTTTCTTTTCCTCGCGCAGCAATATGTATTTCTTCAACGAACGCGGTACAACAATAGGATAAGAAAAGTAGGCGGGAAGGGAGAAAAGGAAGGGGGTGGGGGCGTCTAAGCCATTCTCATCATCTCCTCCATGTCCGCCCTTGATGATGCCAGAAGGGCCCGGTAAGACGCCAAGAACTTGCGCCAGGATTCGGAGGATTGGGCTCCGGGGGTCGCCAGGAAGTTGCGGAGCATCGCGGTCAACCGTTCCGCAAAAGCCTCGAAGCCAGCCGCCGGGAGTGCCATCACGACCGGGATCTCCGGGATCTTGGGGGAGTTGGGGGAAGGCGGAGCCGGTGCTGGGACGGGGCTTGATCCGAGCGAGCGAGGAGGTGATGAGGGGGTCCCCAGGGCATCGCGCGGAAGGCTTGGTCCATCTGGGGGCGATGACGGAACGATGATCGGGGACGGCGGAGGAGGGACCTCGGGGGTAGTAGGCCTCCCATCCGGGACCGCTGGTGACGCGGGAAGCGGTGGAGTACCTTGTGGAGCCGGGACGGAAGGAGCCGGTGTAGGTGCCGGAGGGGGAACCGGGGCTGCAGCAGTGCGACGCCGGAGAATCTCATTGAGTTGCGGGTCCCTCGCGCCTTCCCTCATCCGAACGCGGTCCAACCAGAATCGTACGGCCCTCCAATAGTCTTCAACGGACGAGAAATCCTCCTTCCACGGCGGTCCTGCGCGGCAAAGGGGGGAAGCCGAGTCGCGACCCTCGCTCGGCACAGGGCGGTGGGAAGGGGAGCCCGGCGGAGTCCACGAGTCCTCCGAGATGGTGTCGTCGTCCGAAACCACGAACGGGTCAGGACGAGCCCTTTTGCGCGGCCTGGGGCGGGAGCCGAAGTTGGGGGGGGCTCGGGGCATGCCATCGCTAAGCGAGCAACGGCAATGGCCGCGACGGCAAGCAACACAGGCGCGTCGACCAGGAGCAATTGAGCACGCGTGCCCGTGCCGGGCGCAGAATTTGCAGGGGAGCATGACGGCGAGGAGCGTGGAAGGGGAGTTGGTGGAGTGTGAAAAGAGGAGTGGGTAGGTAGGAGCGGGGTGCGGGTAGTCGAGGTGGCGATGGGAAGGGACCTCTGGGGACAGAACTCAAGTTGGGGGGGGGATGTGGTGTCATTATATAGCCTCGGGTCGGGGACTGTGTCGCGGCCTGCGCGCTCAGCATCTGGTAGGTTAGGCTCAGCAGTGGGGGTGCGCCAGTCCTCAGCAGTAGCCGCTGCGGGTTCAGCAGTAGCCGCTGCGGGATCAGCAGTGGGCGCGGCGGGATTGAGCACGCGACTGCGGGCCGGGCCTGACTAAGGGAGGCGGGCCGCAACCCGCTTGGATGTCCAACTCACGGATGGAGCTGGGCCGACCAGGTTCTTGGAACGGCTAGTCGGGGGAGGAAAAAGCGGGGCGACAGCGGGGCTATATGCGTGGGCAGCCGCGCGCAAGCGCGGGCCGGCCACGGGACGGGAAATCCACGACGGCGGGCCGGGCGGATGCGCGCAAGCGAGGTGAACCTTGGGTATTGCGCGGCGGAGGGCCGCGCCACAAAAAGACAAACCGGATGCACGTAATGGCAGGCGAGCTGGCGGGGATAGGGTATGGGTATGGGTTTAGGGATGGGTCAGGGTTCTGGGTCTAGGGTTCCTTCTTCATGGTTGCCAGTCTGTCTTTGTGCTTGTGCTTAGGTTAGGGTTGAGGGGGAGGGCTCAAATACCCTTCCCCTTGACTCCGGGTTGTAGGGGGGATCACAAGATAGATATCTATCTCACTCTCTCTCTCTCTCACTCTCTCTCTCTCTCACTCTCTCTCTATCTCGGAGTAAAGAAAAGGAAGCATTCTCGGTCTTACAGACGCTAGGACCATCGATCCCATAACTAGGGAAAACTTCGTGAGGGATAACCTCTAAAGTTTCCACAGCGGTCCGGCGCGGCCTAAGGTAGGCCCGTCCCATACCTGGTGCTGAGCCCCGCAGCCCCTACTGCTGAGCCCGCAGCAGGCACTGCTGAGACCGCGCGCACCCCAGATGCTGAGCCCGACCTACCCAACTTCTGAGCGCGCAGCCCCCAATGCAGCTCTCAATCCGGTGTGGAAACTTTGGGGAGCAACACCCCAGAAGTCGTCCTCAAGTTCCAGAAGTTATTGATCAAAGCGTCTGTAAGGAGATTGGATGCAGCCGTTCAAGAGAGAGAGAGAGAGAGTGTGTGTCCGAGAGAGAGATAATAAGATGAATTCCTTCCTTTCCAATCCAATCTAGTCCGATGCCATAAAAAGTGATATCCTAGAGTCCAGTCCGTGAAGTGAAGTGAAGTCCCTCCCCCCTCTACAACCCAGAGTTGAGAGCAAAGTATTTAAGTCCTCCTTCTCAACCCTAACCTAAGTACAACCACAAGTAAGCAAGAATGATGAAATACAACACCTAAGCACAGAACCCTAGCCCAATCCTACCCCTCCATCCCTTGCCCCATAACCCATGCCCCTCAATATCAACGTACGCCCAGCTTGCCTGCCCGTGCCTGTCCGCCCATCAACCCGTTCCAGGTATCCGCATACCCGCGTGACCCAATCCGCGCGTCTTGCAATGCGTGGTCCGCCTGGTCTGCGCAAGCCATCCAATCCGCGCAAGCTTTCCGATCCACGCAAGCCTTCCGACCCAAGCAAGCTTTCCAATCCACGCAAGCCTTCTGATCCGCGCAAGCTTTCCAATCCGCGCAAGCCTTCTGATCCGCGCAAGCCTTCCAATCCACGCAAGCCTTCCGATCCGCGCAAGCCTTCTGATCCGCGCAAGCTTTCCGATCCGCGCAAGCCTTCCGATCTGCGCAAGACCTCCGATCCGCGCAAGCTTTCCAATCCGCGCAAGCCGTTGTCTCCCGTCTCCAGGTGCAGAGCCCAACCCAACCGCTGCTGGGCCTACCTGACTGCTGCTGAGCCCGCAGCGCGGCTAGCTGCGACAAGGCCCTTCCCATTGCTGAGCGCGCCGCCTGCAGCCCCTTTCCTGACTCGCGTCCATAAAAGAGCACCACACCGGGTTTAAAAATACGACACCACATTGGACGGGGGAACCAAATTCTTCAACTCAAAACTCTCAACTTACTTGGAAGAACAGCATATCCCCCACATCATCTCAGAACCTTATCACCCAGAACATAATGGTTGTGCCAAACGGGCCAACCCAACAATTGTGGAATCGGCCCGTTGTGGTGACCAATCTGGGACACCACGCAAAAAAAAAAAAAAATAAAAAAAAAAAAAATAATAAATATTTTTTGGTTGTACCCCTATGGGTACCTTTGTTTTCCTCCATCTCACAACTTCTCCCTGTCCTAACGGTCTAGGACAGGCCTCTTGCCTGTCTCTCCGCTTTGAACCTCTCTTCCTATGTTCAACTCCAACTTGTTGCGCTCGCAGCTCTGACTTTTGGCAACGCAAGCAATCGTCAAACCCCCCTACAACATCTCGATTCTATCCCTTCTACACTTCCTGATCCTTTACCATCCAACCCATCATCCTCCCTCCAACCTTCATCCTCCCTCCCAAGACAAAAATTTTAAACGGAATAACATATTGTATTCATCCTAACACTCACACCCTCCCCCTCCTATGATTGAGCTCGAAGGTCATTCAGAGTGATCGAGAAAGATTCGTGAGACTAGACTGGTTTGACTCCCCAAGCCAACCACACACCATCAAGATACATACAATACTACTCATTCACTAATCTACTTACGACATGCTCATCAACTCACCATCCAACCTTGGTCAATCTAACTCAGATCATCCTCCAGCTCAATCCAATCAACCATCAGAAAAAAAAAAAAAAAAAGGTTCATCGGTCAAAACCCCCAGTCGATTAGGACCATCTCACTTCACCATTCATCCCCTACTTGAACCGTTCCCCCATCTCTACTCCCGATTGAGAGCACCAGGGTCCATTCCTCGAATCGGTCGTCCAGCATCAACAGTTGGATGTCAAGAAATCCATCTCCACCCCCGATCCGATCCAGGGCTACCTCAAAGTTGATCAACCATCAGGCTCAGATGCTCCTTAACATCAGTCTGGCTTGGAAGAAAAAGGACCCGATCGAACTCATCCCATCCCATCATCGCCCATCATCCAATCTGATCCGACCGACGACCGCGAGCAACTGCTCGTGGCCGTTGGAACCTTCACCCCGTTGTTGCCGCCGATCGGGCGACAACAGCTGTTGTCAACACCCGCGACCGCTGTCGCGGGTGTCCATCTGGTTGCCCGCGGTCATTCTCGACGCGGGCGACATCTCTTTTTCCTCTCATGTAATTTTTTTTTTTTTTATTTTTTCATTTTTCCCGCACCTATTTGTAAATCTCTCTTGTACATAGTATACAGGGCATCATGTCTATTAAAGGAGGGGCTCTCCCCTGCCTTTTGGCCCAGCATCAGAGGATAACATCCATCCTAGGAGACCATCATCAGTAATCAACTTATCTGTGGGCATCCTTCCCCACCTATCTGAGCAATTTATCCGGGTATATCTATGATTGCCCCTTGATCCTTTGAGCCTCCATACTCAAACTCTGTCCCTTGTGACCTTGATCCTTATCACCAACCAATAGCCTTGCTGGTTGAAGAAGAATTCCTGTCTGTCTGAATTCTTGAGTGTGTTATATCACTCTGATCCCTTTTTCCGACCATACTGGTCTTGATCTCTCCTTGATTGTCTTTCTGGAGCCAATCACGTTTGATTGAAGAGGTTTTATTAAGCTTAAAACCTGGAGTGTTATACCTCCCTTCTTCTTTAAGGTTGAATTTCGCCACGCTATTCTTGAGTCCCTTGAGAAGTATTGGGATATTCTTGCTCAAATTCGTTATTGATTTGCTTCTAGAGCTTCATAAACAAATTGCTTTTGTTTTTGTTCAGACTCCCACAGTTATCTGGTACCCTTCAAGCGCTTGATTGCGGAGAGTTGGGCAGGTTCATTGAGAACCTGGAGGTTGGTTGGGATTGAGTTGATCTTTCCTAATCAGCTGCTGACGACCAGAGTTATTAGCTTGTGGGCGTTGTTACTTACAACTGCCTTGTTCTATTGAACTCTGAACAAACCTTGACTTATTTGTTCAAGTCTTTACCTGCACCATCTTGCCTCAGATAGTGCTGTTTCCATTGCTACCGACAACTCTTATCCTCTTCCCTTACTTTGATTTCTCATCCATAAGGTTCTGGACCTTGATTCCGGTTACATTTAAATATTATTGTAACTCCTAGGAGGGCAGCCTAAACAGCACCTTTCCCCTCCACAGAACTGCCACGGCTTAGCACCGTTTGGAGTCTTACATTTGGTGCCCCGGGCCAGGATCAAACCAGCAACCTTGGGATTTACAGTCCCAAGTCATTCAAAATTGACCTCGAAACCCGATCTTTTTTCTCTTCTCAAATCTGATCCATGGAGGCAACTTATCCTAGAAGTAAGTCCTCCCAATTTGTGCACCGCTTGGGCAAGATACTTGTTGTTTTTGGCGAAACCCTACTCTTGCCACACTTGTGAGCCACTTTGGCAATCTGCTCTTTGGATCCCCTAGGACCTCTGTTATTCAATATGGCATCTTCCGCTACTCCAACCACCCCTGTCCGACCTAAGATGGTAAAGATCAAACCTCAGAACAAGAACTTAGGCTTCAACGGTACAAATGTTGAGCGATTCTTGGACTCCTACAAAATGGCTGCTGAAGTGGATGGAGCTAGTGAATTTGATATGGCTTATCAGTTGCAATTCTTTATCTCCTCTGATGAAGTTATGGAGGTAATTGAGTCTTTCGAGGGATTCGAATCCCACAACTGGACGCTTCTCAGGGAGGCTATGTTGGCATACTGGGGTGAAATAGATGTGGCTAGGTTTACTCTGCAGGATTTGGATGCTCTGGTTTCTCAGTGGATCTCCAATGGTGGTATTTCTTCAGCCTCTGACTATCAGATTTTTAGGAAGTCTTGGGATCCCATTCAGAACTATCTTATCCGAAACGATCACATTGACACAGTAGACAAAATTCGAGCAAAGTTCTTCCAATCTTTTTTGTCGGCTGTGCAGGAAAGGATTAAAGAAGAACTGGTCAAATCTGGATCCATGATTACCACCAGGGATAATCGATTCAAGCTCCCTGTTTTTCTCACCCTTAGGAGTACTGTGGATAAAGTCATGAAACGTCAAACTGCTCTTACCTTTGAAAAGCCTAGAACTACTGAACCGGTCCATGCTCCTTCTTTTAAAGAGTCAAACAATATTATGATTAAAATGGAGGCAGATCGTAGGCCTAAAGCAGATCCTAATTCCAATCAAGAACCTACTACTATAGATGAAATCACCAAGTTACTTAGAGCCTTTGAGAACAAAATAGATCAAAAGATTTCCTTGCTAGCTACGCCTAAAACTCCTTCTTCTGTCCCCAAATCAACTCTGGTCTGTTACTAATGTCATAGGGAAGGCCATGGAACCGGAAGATGCCAAGAACTTCAGAAGGACCTAAAGGAAAAGTTGGTAGAGCAGAGGGGAGACAATTACTTCCTCCCTAATGGTGCCCTAATCCCTTTTGACTCGTCTCGTCCTATCCGAAATGTGGTGGCCTCTTACCAGCCATCACCTCCTGTGAAAGCATCTCTTGCTTCCTTTGAATTTTGATCATCCTGTGGTACCCTCCAACCTTGGTATCATCCAGCTATTTCTTCCTCTAGTCTTGCTGGGACTACTTATCAATCTGATCCAGCCAGGAAACAACATGAGGAACCTAAACCTCATAAGGCTCCTTCCTTGCCGACTTCAATCCTTTGAAAACCCGTTAAACGTCGATCATCACTCGAGTCTCCTTCCTCTGATGTAGAAGACATGGAGGTGGAAAAGGAACCACTCATGGAAAGTTTCCCAGATCACCCTGATCCTTCTCCCCCACCTCAACCTTCTAATCCTACCTTAGATTCTGCATCACCTGAACTTCCTCCCCCCACCCAGCCCAAAGTTTGATTTGAAAGGGGCATCTCCAAGGATCACCCCAATGCTGTGGAGGGAGTATTAAAGAAAATTTCTGATCTCAAAATTCCTGATCTATCTGTGGCTGAACTCCTATCAATCTCTCCATCTGTTGCTGAAGGAATGAAGAAATGGGTCTCTTGTCGACGTGTGGAAATTGGCCCTGAAGAACTCAAAGTCTCCTCTGGCACTTTAATGGAGGACTTGGGTGGAACCAGTCCTTCTATAAAATCCAATCTTTATTCCTGTCCCCTTGGCTTTCTTCCTTGTTATCTTGGTGACTCAGCTAAAACTGTTTCTCTTCTTGTGGATTCTGGATCTCAGCTTAACTTAATCTTGGATGCTATGGCCTGCAAGCTCAAACTTAGTCCTAGGGTCAGCTTCAACTCTGCAGTGTATGGGATAGGAAATCAAGCTTGTGAACTGGTTGGTATTGATGAAGATGTACCGGTCAGGATTGGTTGAAATATTGTTGAACCTGCCACTTTTGGATCACTCGTTTGGACACTCCTATGATCTTGGGACGACCCTTCTTAATGGACTTTGGTGCAACACTGATGTTTTCTGATCAAGTTGGGGAGAGAATTCTTCTCCCTGATGCTGATGGCAGGAAAATTGAAGTTCCTCTTTGCTCTTTGGATTCTGGTCGTTGGGAAAGAGATTTTCCTGGTCATTCTCCCAAATCATCTTTTAAGGGGAAGCAGAAGGATAGCTCTATTTTCTCTCATTTTTTAGGGGAATAGTTGATCCTACTAATGGTTGTAGTTCTTTTCAGCCTCAGACTGCCACTCAAGGGTCAACTCCCATCCCTCAGGCTTATTTTTCATTCCTTTCATCATTCTCTTCTGAGCTCAAGAATATTAAAAAACAAAAACATATCAAAATAGAAAAATCCAAAAATATTTCTTCTCCATCTCCTTCTCTCTCTGGATCTGTCGTGTCTTCTTTTCCTTCTACTTTTAAGTCTGATCAATCTTCTCTCAGTTCCGGTTCAAATATCCGCAATGAGTCTAAACTAGATCCTAATTGCAATTCCGTTTTTGGTGATTTTGGTATGAAGGAATATGTGCTTCAGTGGAGGCAATTTGGGGTACAAGTAAGTCCTCCCAATTGTGCACTGCCAGGGAAATCTTTTACCATCATTTTCAAAACCCTACCTTGTGCCACACATGTGAGCAACGTATTATCTCCTGATTCTCCTTTTATGGAAAAGGCACCCTTCAAGGATATTGCAGAACATCGGACTTGGAAGATGTTGGAACTTGGACTCAGCTTTTGTAATCAAGTCTCTCTGGTCAACTCTTGGAGGAAACAAGAACTTCTCTCTTTTCCCACTAAGTAAAAACCAGTTGCTAAGAAGATCCAACCAGTCAACCAGCCTATGCCTCTCAACCTCAATCCTCCCCTTATGCGTCCTCCCCTATGTCGCAATCCTTACTGTGGTCTTCCTCAATCTCTTACTGGTCCCTTTGTGCCTAATGGAAAGTTCACTGAAGAACGTCTGAAGGTGGTCAACTTTGGTCCAGATGGATGGCTTCTTCCTGATGAGTTAAATTTAATAAAAAATGTCTTATCTCTAAGGGAAAAATCTATTGCTTTCTGTGAAGAAGAGAGAGGTCTCTTGCGGGAATCCTATGGCCTCCCTTATATCATCCCTGTAGTTGAACATGATCCTTGGCAAAAGAAAAAGATCCCTATCCCTGCTGCTAAAGTTGACAAATTCATCAAGTTGGTCCGGGAACAAGTTTGAACTGGCCTGTATGAACAGTCAACTTCTAGTTACTCCAGCCCCGTCTTCTGTGTCCTCAAGAGTAATGGTAAACTTAGAATAGTTCATGATCTTCAACCTCTTAATAAAGTTACTATTAAAGACTCTGGTATCCCTCGTGCTACTGAAGAATTTGTTGAATCCTTCGCAGGGAGAGCTTTCTATGGTCTAGGGGATATTATGGGTGGCTATGACGAACGATCCTTACATCCTATTTCTTGTCCTCTCACTACTTTCAATACTCCTCTTGGTCGATTTTAACTTACTCGATTGCCTCAAGGAGCCACCAACTCGGTTGCAGTCTATCAGGCTCAGATGATGTGGATCCTCCAGGATGAAATCCCTGATCATGCTGGTATCTTTATTGAAGATGGCGGAATTAAAGGTCCAGTATCTGACTATGATAATGAGCTCTTACCTTGGCATCCAGGAATTTGTCATTTTATCTGGGAATATGCTACTACCTTGGAGAGGATTCTGTTTCGAATCGAGGAATATGGCCTAACTGTCTCTGGATCCAAACTGGCGGCTTGTGTCCCTGCTCTGGAAATTTTTGGTCATGTAGTCTGCAAGGAAGGAAGAAGGATGGCACCAGCCAAAGTCAACAAGATCATCTCTTGGCATACCCCAATCAATCCAACTGAAGTCAGGGGCTTTTTAGGTGTTGTCACTTATGTTAGAATCTTTATCCCATCTTTATCCGAAATCTGTGCACCCTTGCCTCGTCTGACCAGAAAAGATGCTGAATGGATTTGGACCCAAGATTGTGAATGTGCTTTCCAGCTACTCAAAAGGATAGTTGGTAAAGACATAGTTTTGAAAAAGATCTCTTATGGACCTGGAGCTGGCAAGATCAAGCTGGCTGTTGATTCTAGTTATCAATCTGTTGGGGCCGTCCTTGCTCAGGAAGATGAAAATGGTTGGGACCGTCCTGCTCTTTATGAATCTTTTTTGTTTTCAGATGTAGAATCTAGATATTCCCAGCCCAAACTGGAACTCTGTGGTGTGGCTCAAATGATGAAGAAACTTCAAACCGTTCTCTGGGGCCAATATTTTGAATTGCAAGTTGATGCTTGATCCATCATTGAAATGATCAACGCTCCCAGTCTTCCCAATGCTCCTATGACTCGTTGGGTGGCCTTTATCCAGCTTTTCTCTTTTGATATTGTTCACGGGCCGGGAAAATCTTTTACCATGCCTGACGGTTTATCTTGATGACCTCTTGGGGACAACGAATCTGATGTTGGAACCAATTTCAATGAAGAGGAACCTTTAATTCAACCTATTTTCTCTTTTTCTTCTCAAAATTATTCTGGCTTTCAACAAGGCTTCTGGTTTAAATTAGAGCAGTACCTTTCAACTCTTCAAAAACCTCCTGATCTCTCTGCTAAGGAATTTCGATCTCTTAAACAAAAGTCTTCTAATTTTTTTGTTCAAGGTTCTAGACTTATGAAGAGAGGCAATCAGAGAGGGTCGAAGCGGAGAGACAGGCAAGAGGCCTGTCCTAGACCTTTAGGACAGGGAGAAGTTGAGAGATGGAGGGGAATGAGGGTACCCATAGGGGTACAACCAAAAAATATTTTTTTTTTTTTTTTTTTTTTTTTTTTTTTGCGTGGTGTCCCGGATTGGTCACCACATAGTGCCACCCTCAAAGACAGTAGGCTACCGCCGTCCGTTTGGCATGAAGTTTTCAAAGGGTTTTGCCTCATGCTGAATCACATCCCGGCAAAAGGCAAAGATACAACGCCCTGGCAGAAAATGCACAACAAACTCCTGCCTCCTTCATTTCTCAAGCCAATTGGGAGTCCCTGTGTCTACCTCATCAACAAGCGACCGAAAGGGTCAAAATTTGATTTCAAGGGAGAAGAGGGAACTCTTGTAGGCTTTAATTCACTACTTCTTTCATATTGCATACTAACAAAGTCCGGTTCTATTATCTCCTCAAAAACGTCAAATTTTTTTCCTTGCCAAGGCCTAATGCGCCCGGGCTGACCTTTGATGACGACCACCCACCCAGTAACAAGGATGTCTTGCACACGGAGGATCTGGGTCCTCAATCGCATGAACCAACCCCTTCAACCCGGGATTCTACTCAGGCTCCCTGGACGCGCTATTGCGATCGCTTGGATGATTCAGCCAGCTTGGTGGACAAAGATGATCAGGCCGACCTTTCCTCTTCAGATGAGCTTAGTCCGGCATCAGTGTTCCCGACTGACTCAAACTCAAGCCCTCAGGTTCCTATTCAATCCAATGTTGCACCAACAGGTCGGGATTTAAGGGATAGGTCTCGCATCAAGGCACCTCAGAGGTATGGATTCTATCATTATTACGAGCCAAAGACGTAGACGCCCTCGGGTGTGACAAGCATCTTGAGTGGATCAAGGCAATGGATCAAGAACTGACCTCAATCAAGGACCTGGCCGTGTGGGAAGAATACGATGGTCCTGAGCCTAAGAATTCCCTCAAAAAGACTTGCATCTTCAAGGTCAAACAGAACTGCCACGGCGACCCGGTCAGATACAAGGCTCAACTGTGTGTGCAGGGATTCAACCAAATTGAGGGGCTGGATTATACCAAGACCTTTGAACCTACCGGAAAACCTTCAACCCTGCGGCTGCTACTCTTGTATGCACTCAAATCCAATCAACGCATTTGAAAATTTGATGTCAAAAGTGCATTCCTTCACTCTCCTATTCATGAGGAAGTCATCATTTGTACTCCCAAAAGCTCGAAGAGGATGTCGCAATACCTCAAACTCAAGAAGTCCCTATACGGCCTCAAAAAGGCACCAAAAAACTGGTACAACACTCTCACCGCGTGGTTCAAAGAAGTAAGTTTTGAAGAATCTTCATGTGACCCATGCCTCTATCTTTCTCGCGACGGCAAGTCCCGGCTGTTCTTCCACATGGACAACCTGGTTCTTGTAGGAAATGGCAACAACTTTGAAGCAAGGTTCCTGAATCGTTTCTCTGGGTCAACCGCAAAGGACCCCAACACCATTCTAGGCATGAAAATAGAGGTACGGGGTGACAAAATCCTTCTCAGTCAGCCCAAGCACATTGAACTTGGGATCAAAGAACTTGGACTCGAAGACGCCAAAATCAGAAAGACTCCTCTGACTCGGAATTCTCATCTCAAACCTGCCACCGACGAAGAGTTTGAGCAGTTCAAGGCCCTCAACGTTAACTACCAATCAGCAATTGGCCTATTGAATCATATCACATGCTACTCTTGTCCCGACATCAGCTTCGCGTTCTCCAGTCTATCGAGATTTAACGTCAAGCCTGGTCTACCCCACTGGAACAAGGTAAAGAAGACCTGGAAGTACCTGAAGGGCACTCTGCACATTCAACTCAGCCTCAAAGTTCAAAACGCTAACTCCCCAATCTCGGCCTACTCAGATGCGTCTTGGGCTGACGATCCTGACACTAGAAGCTCTCAAACTGGTTATGTCTGCGCCTCATATGGATGCCTCATGTCCTGGAATAGCTGCAAGCAGAAGAATGTCACCTTCAGCTCCACAGATGCTGAGCTCAATGCATTTGTTGACGCATTTCATGAAGCCACATGGATTTGAGCTTTGGCGTGTGAGATCTTCTCCTCTTGTCCAACTTCCATTGTAATTCACACTGATAACAGCGGCCTGATTGACAAGCTACAACAATTTGGATCCAACTCCAAAACTTGACACTTGGATCTAAAGACAAAGGGGATGAGAGAGGAACTGAAGTCAGGGAAAATTGTGGCCGAATTCATTAAATCAGAAGAGATGCCTGCAGATGCACTGACCAAAAGTTCTGATTTGGCCAGTCTCAAACTTCTTCAGTCATTTTTTGGATCTCTCAGTCTTACATAGCGTGGCTCTTACTTCATTTTCTGTCCTTCTTTCTTTCTTCTTTTTCCTTTTCTGTCTTTCTTTCTTTTTTCTTATTTGCCGCTCATGCACTCTTCATCAGTGAAGCTCTTCATCGCTCCAGGCATGGGGCGTGTTGAGTTGTTACAGTATTGCAGGCTTGGGGAGCGCTTCACTCTCTGTTGACCGGGGGTACTGCTGTTTTCAGACCCCCCCGCTCCCTGATGAGATCATCAGACGGAGATGAGACTAAATTTATCTGCACTCTATCCTCTCAATTTTTCTTGATCTCAATTGGATACTCTCCTGTCTGTTTATCTTTCATTTCCTCGTTTTCTTCCTCTTCTCCTTTCTTTCTTCAATATCCTCAAACTATCAACCCTCAATCAACCTAGGCTTCTCATACAACAACTCTTGACCCTCAATCAACCTACGCTTTGCATACGACATGCATCCATGACTGCCTGATGAGATTCATCACTTCCAACCTCCTACTGATGATTTGAAGCACTCATCCAGACTGTGAACTATCAGTAACCGCACCTCAACTCACGAATCAACCTCAGATCAATTCCCTCTTGTCTCCTTGATATCATCCCATTTCCAATTGAATGCAGTTTCTTCCTGTTTGTTTATTCTTGTGATATCATTTCCCTAAACTCTCTTCCTAATTCTCTTGCTTATTGTGACTGCTCTTCTCAGCCTTCAGTTCTGTGTTAGGTCTACAATCAATAAAATTTCTTCAAAATTCTCCTGGTAATCAATACCCTCTCTCTGTTTGAAGCCCTGTGCAACGCATTTAGCCTTGAACCTCTTCAAAACTCCATTAGTATCAAACTTCTTTGTTAACACAAATGTAGCCCCAACAATGGTCTTTCCTTTGGGAACTGAATCCCGCTTAACCACTTGAAACACACTATTATTCTCTAGAGAATCAAATTCCTCAAAAATAGCTGTCTTCCAATTGGCTCTTTCATCAGAATTCATATCTTGGCCAAAGCTATTTGGGTTAACTCTATTACCCATTTCTGAACTCAACTGTAGAATCTCATTAAGCATACAGTGTTCCTGAAGTGTATCTTCCTCATATTCCACAGAAGCATAATGGGACTTCCATTCCCCATACCTATCAACACGCATTCTCATCCTGCCACTCCTTCTAACTGGAGGTGGAGGCTCATCAGGTTCTGATTCCACAGACTCCCCTGGAGTGGGTACTGAACCCTCCTGTGGCACATCTGCCACCTCAATATCATCACTAATGATATTCTCTCCAGCCTCTGCTGGGGACATGGGCTCCAATGCTATTCCCTGCTGTGATTCCTGAACAGCACTAGATTCACCCCTTTTGAGTGGAAAGGTACTTTCTTCAAATTTTACATCTCTACTACGGATAACCTTTCTTGTCCCTGGACAATAAATCCTGTATGACTTACTTATTAAGTCATAGCCCACAAGTGCCCCTGTTCTGGCTCTAGGATCTAACTTTCCAACCATCTCATTATGGTGGACACTATAATACACCAAGCAACCAATTGTTCTTAGGTGTGATGTTTTGGGGTACAACTTCCAAAACTGATAATGAGGAGAATTCCCATTAACACTTACAATATTGTGCAAAAGACACACTTTGCACATCAACTCAGACCATAAAAACTTTGGTAGACAGGATTGAGCCATAATAAGTCTGACTTGGTCCAATAAAGGCCTATTCATCCTCTCAACTATTCCATTGTTTTGTGGAGTGCTAGCAGTAGTAACTATATGAGTGATACCATAATCGTTCAATAGTTTCTCAAAATCTTTACTCACAAACTCGCCCCCTCCATCAGTAATAACCCTCATGATCTCCCTCATCAAACCATTCTGTTTCCAGACTTTGAAGATTACTGAAACCTCCTCTGTGGTTTGATCCTTTGATCTTATTGGTTTTACCCAAACAAAATTAGTTGCTGTATCAACCAAATTGAGGAAGTATCTTGCCCCTCCAAGAGACACTGGTGAAAATGGCCCTGCCAAATCAATGGAGAATTACTCTCTAGGAACTTCTGTGTGGTCTTTTCTCTTTGAGAACACATTCCTGGTCTTGGCCCCTAAGGTACAACTCTCACAGTTGCTGTCCTTTACCTTATGGCCACTTCTATTGTGAGCAACAGTGCTCAGAGCTGAAATCTTGAACAAGTCAGCGCAGAGCAACTTATTCCAAACTTGTCAACTCAGGATAGTTCTCCCATTCAAATAAAGAAAAAACTTATCTTATTTTAGATAAAAAATCTGGAAACCCTTTTTCCAGAGCACTCCAAGAGACACAATGTTATAAGGCAAATCTGGTACATAGAACACTTTCTCAAAAATTATTTTGAAACCCATGTGATTTGAAAGAATAACTTTTCTAATCCCCTTAATCTGGATTGTTCTTCCTTTTTGGCCAATATTAACAACACCATCAAAATCTCTAATATTTGAAAACAAATTTGGCTCAACAAACATGTGGTCTGTACAACCAGAATCAATGAAAACAAGAACATTCTCCTTCAACAATCCTCCTTTAAGGAATGAAGAATTATCAGCCACTGATAATTTCTCATTTTCAAGGTTAAGATTACACACTTACTAATCAATCAAGTCCATCTCTTGATCCTCTTTGATTTTAGCCTTCTAGTTGGGGACTTGTTACACAACAGCTTTTTCCATTGGAACATCCACTGCCACCATAGCAACATTCTCCATGATAAGGTTGACCTCTTTGTCTTCCTTTTCACTTTCCTCGTATTTCTTCCTCTTCTTGGCCTCCTTGCAATCCTTTGCATAGTGCCCCTTCTTCTGACAATTATAACACAAGACCTTTGATAAATCCTTTTTGGCATTTGCCTTCTTCTCAGGTTTTATTGTCTTGCCCACCAGAGAAGTTCCTGTGCTCTCCTTCATCTTGAATTGAAGATCATCCTTTTCAATCCTTCTAACCACATCCTCTTCTCCTGGAAGGGGATCCAACTGAGATATGATACTGACCAAGGACTCATATTCTTTTTGCAGCTTTTGAAGAATTAAGAGTGAAAAACACTCAGGATCCATGTTCAGCCCAGATTACTTGAACTTAGCAATACTAGATCTAGCTTCCCCCACAAATTGTTTACAGTTGCCAAATTTCAACTTAAACAATCTATTGAAAGCAATCCCCTTTTGATGAACAGAGTCACCAGCATACTTTGACTTGAGCATTTTCCATAAAACACTCCCCTTCCTCTTCTGTTCCTCAAACAAAGTATCAGCAACCCATGTTAAATGATGCTCATCCAAGTGTCTAAGAATAAGATGATAGGCCTTCTTCTCCACCTCTGAACTGATCAAAGTATCATCTCCTTGAATAATATCCCCACAACAGATGTTATTCAACTCACTGTCCATAAGGACAGCCCAAGCATTATAGTTCTGACTATTCAAAACTATCTTGGTGGAGCTGGACTATGGGATATAAGACATCTTCTTGGAAAACTTGAGGTCCTTGAGGTTGTCCAAAGTAAGGTATAAGGGTCTATCTTGCTTGGAAATAATGATGATGATGGTACTGATAATTTGTTAGAATTATGGCCAGCAATTAGCTTAGGCAAATGAGCAGTATTTAAAGCAAAAGGAATGCTGGACACTGGGTGTCAAAATTGTCTAATGGGGCTCTCACAATGGGCCCATATCTTGGATGAATTTGATTGGAATGATGAATGAATGGATGTAAAACAGAAGGGAGAAGAGCTCCTTAAGTACAAAAGATTGGCCTCTTGTGAGCCCATGATACAACAGGCCAAAAGGCAAATTTTCCGCCCCAAAAGAGCTCTACAGGCTCTACTGGCCTTGTTACTTGGTTTGGACTAATTCAGCCCACATGGCATCAGTCCCTGTACCCTTAAAACCAGCCTATTCTGGTTATTTCTGGTGTTTCCACCTCAATGGGGCTGAACCAGCCCCTTAACTGTTCAATCCCCTTGGCTGGTTGTCTGTTACAACCAGTCATGATGACCTCATTGCCTTGTTTTTGGGCTGGTTGCATCATGCAGTCAGCCCCTGGCCCCTCAAATGGGCCAGGTGGGACCCAGGGCACACCTGCGTCCGGTCTCAGACTCACATGGGGGGGGTGTGACCAGCAGACATGCTGTCCCCCCCTCTTTCTCTCAAATTCATGAAGGGGGAAGTCAAATCCCCTCAACAGGGGCCCTGGGGGTATCAACCCCCAGGGCGTCGTCAAGTAAATTGGCCTGGGAGGTGATCAGGTCCCCCCAGGCCCATCGCTCCTCCCCCTTGGTAAAGGGGGGGGAGAGAGCCCCTGTCCTGCTTGGTTGCATCAACCAATTGATGGTGGGGGGTGATGAATTCCCCCCTACCTGCCAGTTGCTACCCTTGCGGCTGGTGCCTCCACCTCCTTGGGCAAGGGGGTGGTCAGGTCCCCCCTGCCCTTACCAACCACACTGTAGCAGTTGGTCGCTGGCTGGTTCAATCCAGCCAGCTCGCCCCATCCCCCTTGCAACGACGAGCAAGGGGAGGGGGAGCAAGCCGGGGCCGCAAGCCCCGGCTCCGTGGCGCTGGTCGCTTAGTGCGACCAGCGGGGCCCGCGTGGGATCCCTCGGCCGGGCGACAGCCCCGCGTGGGCCGTACCAAGAAACACAGGCGGCCCCGAACAGGCTGCGACGCAGGAAGCGGCCCCAAGCGGGCCGCGACACAGGCGGCCGCCCCTGCGGACCGCGACAGGGGCGGCGGCCCCAATGGGCCGCCCCAAGCCCAAATTGTGAGAATTACATACTTTGGCAGGCCAGTCCGTCTGGCCAAGTATGTCCATAATAAAGCTTGGGCCCTTTTATGCTCAAATAAGCCAATCTGGCTTGGGTGGCCCATCCACCCTGGCGGGCCCTCACGGGCCTGTGTCCCAAAAGACCATAAAAACATGTTTTGGCGCCCAAATGCCCAAAACCAATAACACCAACATAGGCCCACGTGGCCCACATGATGTCCAACGGGCCGTGGAGGCCCATTTTTGCATCCTATTAGGATTAAACACTCCTATGCACATTACCTGAGTGCATTCGCATTTTAACATTTTGCTTTTCTTATATTTCTTTATCTCTTTCTTTATATTTTTCTTTTTATTTATTTTTCATCCTTGTCCTTTTCCTTTTACTTTTTCTTTCTATTTCTATTTCTTTCTTTTCCTGTCCACAATCTGACCCATGTCACAAGTCACTTGTCAATTGTCACATCCGTGGGTCTCTGTCCACTGTCACCGGTCAACTTTAACATTTCACATCTGTATCTTTTGGTCTACTTCTTCTCACACTCTTCTCAACGACTATAATTGGGGAAAGGATTGCGGATGCTCTCTTCCCCATTTTTTTCAACTACTCTCTCAACCCATCTTCCCCAATTGTGACATTCTACTCCAACGACTCAACTCTTTTCTTCTTCCACCATTATTCTTTTCTTTTTATCCTTTCTCTTTCTTCTTTTCTTAGTTCTTTCTAAATCAAAATTTGACTATCCAACACTCATCAGATCTCCAAATCAAACCTATTAGCTTGTCAAGTTCTGACTGGTAAGACCTTCACTTGTTGTTCCTGCCACTCAGTTCACATAGTCTAACTCATGACATCAATCTCTTTCCAAGTCTTTTACCATTGCCAAAACCTTACTGCTTCAACTTTATTCACTCACAAAATTGTAAAGTTCTCAATTCCCCAAGGTTGCTTGATGTTGGTTTTACTTCTTTAATCTTTCTTGCTCTTAATCATTTTTATTTATGATCTTTGTTTTTATTCTTAACTGATTTTTTATATGATTCAGCCCTCTTGATTCTTAATCCATTCAAACTCATCACAGTAATTCAACACGGTTAAAAGCCAAAGTTTCATCCAACAATACTAACCAAAAAAATGGAGGGATCCAGTAACAATGGCTTTTTGACAAATTATCCTCAAAGCCGCCATTGAAGCCGTTCCAATCCTATCTGACAAAACCTATTCAATCTGGATGGACAGAATGTCCATGCTTCTCGAACTCAAAGGTATCAAGGAGGCTCTAGAAGATGATTCCAAAAGTCTGAGTTCAGCTGAGAATATGGAGACTTGAGTAATATTACTTTCCCAAATAGATTCTATAACTCATAAAAACGTGGTCAATCCGGCGAACATTTCCTCAGCTCAATTTCTCTGGAAAACAATTGAAGAACACTTTGCTTCCTCCCAAACTGCCAATTGAGCCCTTATATTCAATTACTTACTTTATCAACAGTTCAAACCCAATGCTATTAACATCTTCATCACCAAGACAAAAGTATCTTTTAAGAAAATGGTTGACGTGGGTATTGATCTTCCAACAACATTCTTGCCTATCTCATTCTCTTTAATTTCCCACCTTCTGTGAATTCTTTACGCCAACAAATAATGCACTCGGACAAAATTATTACCATGGATCTTGTCATCAATCATCTCACTCAGATAGATAATGAAACTAAGGTTAAACACAAGGAACCCAAGCTCAAAACACTTTGCTCCTATCTTCCAAACCTACCAAGAAACCCGTACCAGTAGAATTCCAATGTCAAAAGGGTTATCATAATCCACAATCCCCGGATCATCCCAAAAAAAAATGCTGGAATCTTAACAAACATCTAGCTCCTGATTGGTGGAAAGAGTCTCAAATACAATGGAGAACTCAGCTCAGTTCTCAATCCAAATAAAAAGAAGTTGCTCATTAGGTGGCTCTCATTACCACATGGATCAAAGAAATCAATCCGTCAAATTGTATTATCATGGACTCTGATGCTTCTAGTCACATGTTCAACTCCAAACTCTTCTTCACTCAATTGGATGATCAAATTTCTGAGGATTTCATCACCACCGGAAAAGAAGGAGCCAGACTACCCATTAGGGGTAAAGGGGTTGTCTGGCTGTTGTGGAAAGGTTCTTCTTTCACTCTCAACAATTGCCTTTACGTCCCTGATCTCATGGTAAACTTAATCATCCCCGGCAAACTTATTTCCTCCAAAAACTGCTTTCTCACCTCTTATAAGAATCAATTTTACCTCTATGCTGGATCTAGGCCAGCCTTTTCTGGATTCATTCAAGAAAACTTGTTTCTCCTTAATCCACCTTCTTGAATTGGTCACAACTCAAAATTTTGCCATCTCTCACTCAAGGATTTGTACTTATTCTGCATCAAATCCCTGCATTAATCTTTTGGGCACGCTAGTCCTCTTTGACTTAAGAATCTTTTTCCTTCTTTAAACTCTAAAATTCTCTCTGAATTCCAGTGCAAGGATTGCTTTTTCTCCAAAATTGCAAAAACCTCTTTCAAAAACACATCAAGACTTGCTTCAAAACCTTTTGAAAAAATTAATATTGACTTCATTGGTCCCATCCCCCCATGATCTCAAAACAACATGAATTACATCATGACTGTTGTCAACAACTTCTCCAGATATATTTCTGCTATCCCTCTCCAATATAAGTCAGATGCCTGTCAGCCACTGAAAGTTATGCTAAATCACAAAAAGCAGAAACAAGACTGATTTCCTGCAACCATCTGCACTGACAGCGGCAGAGAATTTTCCTCTTACAAACTCAAAGATTATTTCAACACCAACTCAATTCAGAATTTAATCTTGGAACCCTATCACCAAAAACACAACAGAAAAGTCAAGAGAGCTAATTCAACTCTTACCAAATCTATGAGAGCTATTCTCCAAAGCTCAAATCTTCCGCTCAATCTTTGGGCTGAAGTTGCTAAATCCGCCTGTCTTTCTCTAAATCAAATTCCCAAAACTTCTAATTCCCCTTCTCCCTACCTTCTCTTCACAGGAAAATTGCTTCCGACAAATTACTTCCATCCTATAGGATCCAAGTTAGTTTACCTTGACAACAAAATTAATCGTGGCACAAAATTCAAGGATTGTGGACTTCCTGGTATCCTTGTTGGCTACAACCCAAATTTCCTGTCATACCAAATTCTTAAACCTGATACTTGTATTATTTCTTCCAAACATGTCCTATTTCTCAAAACTGATGATTCTTCCCAGGTTTCCCCAAACTCCAAAGTTGAAAAAGTTTGCCTCATAGTTAAATTGGATGATGACCTCTTTGAGATACCAAAGATTCCATCTTCCTTGATTTCACCTATTCCTGCTTCCCCTGTCAATGACCATATTTCATCTCCAATCTTGTCTCCCGGCTCACACAACAAACCATCTTCTGACTCCAAATCCTCCTCCTCTGATGAAATTGCTCAACAAATTTTTCCAAGATACTCTCTTTGCAATCACTCCAGTTTGAATTCTCCTCAACAATACGGCTACCATCACTATTACGTTCCCAGAACTTATGAACAAGCAAAAACATGCTCTGACAGCCCAAAATTGAAAAATTCCATGGAAGTCGAACTTAACGGTATTGAAGCACTCAATGTGTGGGAAGATTACAAGGGTCCCAATCCAGTGAATCCTCTCAAAACTACATGGGTGTATTGTGTTAAGGACAACTGCCATGGAGACCCCTTGGTCTATAAGAGGAGACTCTGCGTTCAGGGTTTTGATCAGATCTATGGCATTGATTTTCAAGACACCTCTCCCACTGGAAAAGCTGCATCTCATCGCATTGCTCTTCTGTTTGGTTTTTACCATTCTCTCCCTATCTCCCAATTTGATGTAAAGAGAGCTTTCCTCCATGCGCCTATATCCAATAAAGTAATCATCAAAAGACCAAAAGGCCCAAACCGAAAATCTAAATACCTCATTCTTTGAAAATCTCTTTACAGATTAAGACCAGCCCCTGCTAATTGGTTCCTCACTCTCACATTGTCAATTTGAGAGCAAGGATTTCACAAATCTATCTCTGATCCCTGTCTTTACATTCACTCAGCTTTGAACTCTGTCCTGTTCTTTCATGTAGACAACCTCATCCTGGTTGGTCTTGGGGACAATTTCGAGGACAATTTTCTTACTCAAGACCCTAATTCCAATGACCAAGAACCAAACAAGATCCTTGGAATGGAATACAAACAAACTGGCAACAAAATTTTACTATCTCAACCTAAGCACATAGAGCACGGACTGGAGGAGTTAAATATGCTTGACTGCAAACCGGCCTCTATTCCTCTCACGGTGAACATCAATCTAACCCCTGCTAGCGACAAAGAACACAAAGATTTCAAGGCATTAAAAATTGATTATTGTTCAGCTGTCTTCCTTATTTATTATGTAGCCTTTTTAACTCTACCCAACCTCAGTTTTGCTGTCTGAAGCCTTGCCAAGTTCTGCAAAAAGCCAAGAGTTCAAAATTGGAGAGAAGTTAAGAGATGTTGGAAATATCTAAAGGCCACAAAAGATCTCAAACTTACTTTACAATTCAATCACACCAATCTTCAAATTCAATGCTACAGCAACGCTACATGGAGCGACGACTTGGAGACTAGGCAATCTCAATCTGGTCACCTCTCTCTACTCTTTAATGTGTGTAGAAACCTTCAAAGTTGATTGCTTAAAGAGTTCAAAGTAGAACCAGACTAGATCCAGAAGAAATAAATCAACACAAGTACAAGCAGGAGAGTATGAATGAAAAAGACATGAGAGAGTGACAGATTCTCCAACTAAATACCCAAAAGCTGAGGCAAATGATCAGATGGACTTTGGCAGGAGGACAATCAAGAGAGCGGCTGGTAGAGGTTCTGACATCAGATAAGAAGAAAGAAGGAGCATCCAGAAGTAATTGATGAGCAGACGACCAATGGGAGATTGCCAAGTTGCTCTTTCTCACCAAATATAGCTAGGAACCGAAGTCAGTAGGTTGGCTTTTTGAAGCAGTAAGTTGGATATGGATCAGGGATCCAGTTGCCAAAAGTTGTGAGCAGTAAGTGTTGAGTTTACGGGTTTTGAGCGTGGCAATGGAGGATGGGGGTAGTCTGAGTTGAAAAGAAAAAACAAACAAAGTTTGTATGAAAAGATCAAGAAGAGAAGAGAGAAGAAAAAATGGAGACGTCTGAGTGGAGGAGTAGTTGAAAATATCTAGGAGAGACGTATGAAAGGGATCAGATAGAAGAAGCGGCATAAGTGGAAGTTGATTGTGACATCCAGCTGGTAGGGTGATCAGGTGCGCACTCCGGGGGATGTGACACCAAATTCAGGGGCTTTCAGTGATAGAATCAACACGCCAGGATATTTGGTGAGTTAAGAGCCAGAGAGCTGTTAGGCAAAGCATGCGTTGTGGTGCCCCATCCTGGACATCCTGGCCACCTTAAGACCTCAATCCATAAACTGTTGCACAAACGTACCGTCCGGCATCAAAAAAAAAAAAAAAAAAAAAAAAAAAAAAAAAAAAAAAACAAAAAACAAAAAACAAAAAACAAAAATAAATAAATAATAATAATAATAATTTCAACTCATCCTCAGGCTCATCCTCACCATCATCATCGCGCGCCTCGCGTCATTATACTCGCGCGTCGCGCGTCCTTCATCCGCGCATCATCATCCTTGCCATTGCGCGTTGCTTGTCATTGTCGCGCGTCGCGCGTCCCTTATCCGCACCGTTGTCATTTTGCATCCTCATCTTTGTCATTGCGCGTCCTCATCTTTTTCATTGCGTTTCCTCATCTTTGTCATTGCGCTTCCTCATCTTTTTCATTGCGCGTCCTCATCTTTGTCGCCGCGCGTCCTGATCTCCTGTCCGCCGCGCGCCTCAATCTCTTGCCCTTCCATCACGTGGCGCTCATCCATGACTTACTGAATCCATCCCGACTGCACATCCAAGCATTTTTCCAATCCTTGGGTCCATCAAATCTCCCATCTCACTCAATCTATCAGTCATGAATCTCAAGCCTGTCAGGATTTACTCAACCGTCTTGAGCCAATCTCCTATCCGCCCATCCGGGCTCTCACAAACTTCATCCGTCACCTTTCCTGGGGCTCTCCCACCCACTTCCGCCTTTGGACAAGGGGTGAAGAGTGTCAACTACCGCCCGCGGACATCCGCGGCGGTTTGGTTCATTTCCCGTTCCCACCCTGTCCGCCTTTGGACAAGGGGTGGGTGATTCCGGTATTGATGCATGAGCCCATCCACGGATGGACGCAAGTGACCACATGATTTTCTTCCCTTTTTGGCTCTATTTGTAGAATTTGTTGTACATAGTCTAACAGGGCCTCCTGCCCATATAAGGAGGGGCTCTCCCCTGCCTTTTGGATCCATCATTGGAGCATGGAATCATCCAGCATGAAATCAGCACACCCTTGATCCTTGAGCTTCCATACTCAAACCCTTGATCCTTGATCCTTATGACCAACCAATAGCCTTGCTGGTTGAAGAAAAATTCTGTCTGTTGGAATTTTTGAGTGTGTTATACCACTCCTTGATCCCTTTCTATGACCATACTGTTCCTGATCCCTGATCACTTTTTGGAGCCAATCAAAATTGATTGAAGAGGTCTTATCAAGCTTAAGACCTGGATTGTAATACCTCCCCTTAGCTTCTTTGGAGTTGCATTCTGCCAGCCTACTCTTGAGTCCCTTGTGAAGTGTTGAGGGTATCCTTGCTTTGAAACAGTTACTGTTTGCTTTAGAGCTTCTTAACATTGTGCTTTGTCCTGTACAGCAACCCACAGGTATCTGGTACCCTTCAAGTGCTTGATTGCGGAGAGTTGGGCAGGTTCATTGAGAACCTGGAGGTTGCTTGGGTTTGAGTTGATCATCCCCAATCTTCTGCTGACAACCAGAGTTATTAGCGTGTGGGCGTTGTTTACATACAACAGGTTTTGTTCTTGGAATTCTAAGGGTTTTTTAACTTCTTTTGTTCAAGTTTTTCCCTGCATAATCTTGTCTCAGATAGTTCTGTTCCATCCCTACCAAACTATTATCATCTTTATCCTCTACTCCTTGATTCCTCATTTACCAGGTTCTGGACCTTGATCTCAGTTACATTGAAATATTTTTGTAACACTCAGGAGGGCAGCCTAAACAGCACCTTTCCCCTCCACAGAACTGCCACGGCCTAGCACCGTTTGGAGTCCTACACTTGGTCCCCCGGGCCAGGTTCAAACCAGCAACCTTGGGATTTACAGTCCCAACTTGAAGAATCAACTCCAAAATCCAATCTGATTTTTTTCCCTTCTTTTCTTTCTTTTTCTGTTTGTTCTTTTTTTTCAGATCTGACCCGTGGAGGCAACTTGGTACAGAAGTAAGTCCTCCCAATTTTGCACCGCCTGGGAAAGATCCTTGTTGTTTTTGTGAAACTCTACTTTTGCCACACTTGTGAGCCACCTTGGAACTCTGCTTGTTTGGATACCTTAGGAACCCTTCAACATGGAATCTTCTGGATCCTCTTTATCTGTTTGGGCCAAGATGGTCAAAATCAAACCTCAGAACAAAAATTTAGGCTTCAATGGGACCAATGTCAAACAATTCCTGGACTCCTATGAGATGGCTGCGGAAGTGGATGGTGCCAGTGAATATGATATGGCTTATCAGTTACGATTTTTTATCTCTTCTGACGAAGTTATGGGGGTTATCAAATCATTTGAGGGATTTGAAACTCAAAACTGGCGGCTCCTGAAGGAGGCTATGTTGGCCTATTGGGGAAAAATAGATGTAGCCAGATTTACTTTGCAAGACTAGGATGCTCTGGTTTCTCAATGGATCTCCAATGCTGGTATCTCCTCAGCCTCTGACTATCAGACTTTCAGAAAATCTTGGGACCCTATGCAGTCCTATCTTATTCCAAACAATCACATTGATACGTTGGACAAAATTTTAGTGCAATTTTTTCAGTCTTTCTCTCCAGGAGTGCAGGAAAGAATTAAGGATGAATTGGTGAGATCTGGATCCATGATCACAACAAGAGAAAATTGGTTCAAGCTCCCTGCTTTCATGGTTCTTAGGAATACTGTGGATAAAGTGATGAAAGGTCAAACAGCTCTCACCTTTGAAAAACCTAAAATCACTGAACCAGTCCTTTCCCCCTCTTTTCAAGCATCTAAAAAAATCATGAATAAGATGGAAGCCAATTGCTGACTTAAACCCAATCCTCAGACCACTGGGAGACACCTACTATAGATGAGATCACTAAATTACTTCAGGAATTTGAGAATAAAAAAGATCAGAAAATATCCTCTTTAGCCACTCCTAAACCTGCTAATTCTGTTCCTAAGTCTACTATAGTCTGTTATTATTGCCATAGGGAAGGCCATGGTACCGGAAGATGTCCTGAACTCCAGAAAGACAAGGAGGAGAAGTTAGTAGAGCAGAAGGGAAATAATTTTTTCCTTCCTAATGGTGCTTTGATCCCTTTCAATTTGTCTTGACCGATCCGTCATGTGGTGGCCTCATACCTACCACCAACTCCTAAGAAGGCATCCTTGGTCTCTGTGGATTTTCAATCATCCTGTGGAACTCTGAAACCTTGGTATCCCCCAGCTATCACTTCTTCTGGCTTCCCAGGCACCTATCAATCCCATCCAGCTAGGAAACACCATGAGGAACCAAAACCTCATAAGTCTCCTGCTGTTCCATCCTCAATTCTGTGAAAACCCGTTGAACGCCAATCTTCACCTGAGCCTCCTTCCTCTGATGTGGAAGACATGGAAGTAGAAAAGGAACCACTTATGGAAAGGTTCCAGGACAACTCTGATCTTCCCCCTCTTCAACCTGCCCAACCCTCAGATCCTCTTCCAGCACCTATTTCACCTGATCTTCCTCCCTCCACCCAGCCCAAAGTTTAATTTGAGAGGGGCATCTCCAAGGACTACCCTAATGCTGTGGAAGGATTATTAAAGAAAATTTCTGATCTTAAAATCCCTGAGTAATCTGTGGCTGAACTCCTGTTGATCTCTCCATCTGTGGCAGAAGGGATGAAGAAATGGGTTTCTTGTTGACGGGTGGAGATTGGTCTGGAAGAATTAAAGGTCTCCTCTGGTACTCTGATAGAGGATTCTGGTGGAACAGATCCCTCTTCAGATACCAAACTGTATTCCTGTCCTCTTGGTTTTCTTCAATGTTGTCTTGGTGATTCAACTTAAACGGTTTCTCTCCTTGTGGATTTGGGTTCTCAGCTCAACTTGATTTCGGACTCCATGGCCTGCAAGCTTAAACTTAGCCCAAGGGTCAGTTTCAACTCTGCGGTTTATGGAATTGGGAATCAGTCCTGTGAACTGGTTGGTATTTCTGAGGATATTCCTGTTTGAATTGGTTGAAATATTGTGGGCACCTGTCACTTCTGGATCACTCTTCTGGATGGTCCCATGATCTTGGGAAGGCCTTTCTTAATGAACTTTGGTGCTACCCTGATGTTTTCTGATCAAGTTGGGGAGAGAATTCTCCTCCCTGAAGCTGATGGCAGAAAGATTGAAGTTCCTCTTTTTTCTTTTGATTCTGGTTGTTGGGAAAGAGACTTCCCTGGTAATCATCCCAAATATGTCCTGAAAGGAAAGCAGAAAGAAAACTCTCATTCCTTTCATCCTCATTTTTTAGCACAATAGTTGGACCTACTGATAGTTTTAGTTCTTCTCAGCCTCAGAATTCAACTCATGGACCAATTCCCATCTTAGAGGCATATCTTTCTTTTTCCAATCATTTCCTTCTCATCCAAATAAGATCATAAATCAAACAAATGAAAAATTCGAAAAATCCAAAAATATTTCTTCTCTGTCTGGATCTGTTGTATCTTCTTTTCCTTTTCCTTTTCAGCCTGATCACTCATCCTCTATTCCGGTTTCAAATCTCCGCAATGAGTCTAAACTAGATCTTGATCTCAATTCTTTTCTTGGTGGCTTTGTTATGAAGGAGTTTGGTCTTAGGTGGAGGCAATTTGGGGTAGAAGTAAGTCCTCCCAATTGTGCACCACCAAGGGCTTCTGCTACTGTTGTTTTCAAAACTCTACCCTGTGCCACACATGTGAGCAATTTTTTATCTTTTGGATCCCCTTTTATGGTGAAGGCACCTTTCAAGGACGTAGCAGAACATTGGACTTGGAAGATGTTGGAATATGGCCTCAGTTTTTGTAGTCAGGTCTCACTGGTCAATGCTTGTAGGAAGCAGGGATTCCTCTCCTTTGCCACCAAGTACAAACCAGTTGCAAAGAAGCTCCAGAAAGTCAACCAACCACGCCTCTCAACCTCAATCCTCCTCTTATGCGTCCTCCTCTATCCCGTGATCCTTACTGTGGTCTATTGAAATCCCTCACTGGTCCATTTATTCCCTCTGGTTGGGTCACTGAAGAACCTCTGAAAGTGGTCAACTTTGGTCCAGATGGATGGCTTCTTCCTGATGAGTTAAATTTGATCAAAAATATCTTGTCTCTAAGGGAAAAATCTATTGCATTCTGTGAAGAAGAGAGAGGACTCTTGAAAGAATCCTATGGTCTTCCTTACATCATCCTTGTAGTTGAACATGACCCTTGGCAAAAGAAAAAGATCCCAATCCCTGCTGCTAAAATCAACAAATTCATCAAGTTGGTCCGCAAACGAGTCCAAACCGGTTTATACAAACAATTGACTTCTAGCTATTCCAGTCCTGTTTTCTGTGTTCTAAAGAGTAATGGTAAACTTAGAGTAGTTCATGATCTCCAACCTCTCAATAAAGTTACTATTAAAGACTCTGGCGTGCCTCCTGCCACTGAAGAATTTGTTGAATCCTTCTCTGGGAGAGCTTGCTATGGTCTAGGTGACATTATGGGTGGCTATGACAAACGATCCTTGCATCCTATTTCTTGTCCCCTCACTACTTTTGATACTCCCCTTGGTCAATTTCAGCTGACTCAATTGCCTCAAGGTGCCACCAACTTGGTTGCAGTCTATCAGGCTCGGATGATGTGGATGCTCCAGGACGAAATCCCGGATCATGCGGGTATCTTTATTGATGATGGTGGGATTAAATGTCCAGTTTCTGACTATGATAATGAGCGCTTACCTTGCCACTTGGGAATCCAACAATTTATCTGGGATTATGCTACTGTCTTGGAAAGAATTTTGTTTTGAATCAAGGAATCTGGCCTTACTGTCTCTGGATCAAAACTTGCCGCCTGTGTCCCTGCCTTGGAAATCTTTCTTCATATAGTGTGCAAGGACAGAAGAAGGATGGCACCCTCTAAAGTCAAAAAAATCATCTCCTGGCCTACCCCAATAAATCCAACGGAAGTTAGAGGTTTCCTAGGTGTTGTAACTTATGTCAGGATCTTCATTCCCTCACTATCCAAAATCTGTGTTCCCTTGCATCGCTTAACCAGGAAGGATGCTGAATGTATTTGGACCCAAGACTGCAAAAAATCATTTCAGTTGCTCAAAACAATTGTTGGGAAAGACATTGTTTTGAAAAAGATCACTTATGGACCCAGAGCCGGCAAGATCAAGCTGGCAATAGACTCGAGTTATCAATCTGTTGGGGCTGTTCTAACCCGGGAAGATGAAAATGGTTTGGATCGTCCTTCTCTGTATGAATCTTTTCATTTCTCAGATGTGGAATCCAGGTACTTCCAGGGAAAACTGGAACTTTGCAGTGTGGCCCAAATGTTGAAGAAGCTTCAGGCTGTCCTTTGGGGTCAACACTTTGAGTTACAAGTCGATGCACAATCAATTATTGAAATGATCAACGCCCCCAGCCTCCCAAATGTTCCAATGACTTGTTGGATGGCTTTCATCCAGTTGTTCTCTTTTGATATTTTTCACAGGCCTGGAAAATCTTTCACCATGCGTGATGGTTTATCTTGACAACCTATTGGAGACAATGAATCAGAGGTTGGAATGGATTTTGATGAGGAAGAACCCTTGGTCTGCCCTGTCTTTTTGTTCTCCTCCAAAAATTACTCTGGTTTCCAGCAAGGTTTCCGGCTTAATTTGGAGCAGTACCTTTCAACTCTCCAAAGACCCCCTGATCTCTCTGCCAAAGAATTTTGTTCCCTTAAAAGGAAGTCCTCCAACTTCTTTGTTGAAGGTACTAGGCTTATGAAAAGAGAAACTCCTTGTGCACTTGTTGTGGTCACTATCCGTTCTAAGCAAGATTTGATCCTGAAAAATCTCCATGAAGGCCTTGGTCATTGTGGGGAAACCATAACTTATCGACAAATATCCAAACAATTTTGGTGGCCATCCCTGGAGAAATCCGTTTCTAAATGGTGTAGGAGTTGTGAAGTGTGCCAGAAACGTGATCTTAGGCGCCCAGCCGAAATTTGTTACCCCACTGGAGAGTTCACTGTCTTTGGGAGGATTGCTATAGATGTGGTTCACATTAAGGCTCGAGGAGCTTAGTACCTCATTGTGGCTAGAGATGATTTTTCTGGATGTGTTGAAGCAAAGTTTCTTAAGAACCTCAGCTCTGAATCATTAGCAGCTTTCCTTCATGAGACTTGGACAATGCTTTATGGCTTGGCCCAATCTTATTCTATGGATGGTGGCTCGGAATTTGGTGGAAAACTTGCTGAAATGATCCAATTGCTCCCTGGAAAACATAGAGTTACTAATCCCTATTATCCTGAAGGACAAGGCATGGTAGAAAGAGGCCATGCTCCTTCAAAGGCTGCTCTTGTCAAATTGGCTGGTGAGAGTTGCAAGAATTGCCGGAAGTTTCTCCCCTTGGTTCTCTTGTCTGATCAAATTTCCACCAAGCAAACCACTGGTTACTCTCCTTATGAAATCATCTTTGGTCAGAAGGCTGTTCTTCCTCTTGATCTTGAAATGGAGTCTTTTTTGGGCATCCCTTGGGAACAAGTTTCCTCAACTACTGACCTATTAGTTTCCGGATCAAAGAAACTGGAGCGGAGTGAAGATATTCATAACAAAGCTTATCAGAAGATGATGGAAACAAGAGCAAAATCAGTTCAGTATTGGGAAGATAAACACCTAAATTGAATCAGGGACCCTTTAAATCCTGGTGACCTAGTATTGGCTTATAATTGTTCCTTAGAAACTCAGTGGGGAAAGCTTTTTTCTAACAGCTGGAATGGTCCTTACCAAGTAGTCCGTTGATTTAGAGGTGGATCATATGTTTTGGAGGAACTGGATGGTACTCAGATGGCCGAAGGTTCTCTGCTGATCAGGTCAAGAAATTTCATTCTTTTGGAGGCAACTTGGTCCAGAAGTAAGTCCTCCCAATTGTGCACCATCTGGGCAAGATTCTTGTCGTTTTGTGAAACTCTACTTCATGCCACGCATGTGAGAACCTGGGACGCCTCCTTCATTTTATCTCAGCCACTTCTAGGATTTTTGTTTGGATTGACATATTTTTTTCTCAACCACTCTCAAGATCAAAATGGCCATTCTTTGGTTTCAATCATCTTCCTTTCCTTTTTATATGGCATCAAACTCAGGAGCAGACTAGGGACAGTCTTTAAGTTGGGGAGAGATGTGGTGCCCCATCCTGGACACCCTGGCCACCTTAAGACCTCCATCCATGAACTGTTGCGCAAACATACCGTCCGGCATCAAAAAAACAAAACAAAACAAAAAAAATAAATAATAATAATAATAATTTCAACTCATCCTCAGGCTCATCCTCACCGTCATCATTGCGCGCCAGGCGTCCTTATCCTCGCGCGTCGCGCGTGGGGCGTCCTTCATCCACGCATCATCATCCTCCCCGTTGCGCGTTTTTTGTCATCCTTGCGCGTCGCGCGTCCCTTATCCGCACCGTCGTAATTGCGCGTCCTCATCTTTGTCATTGCGCGTCCTCATCTTTGTCATTGCGCGTCCTCATCTTTGTCATTGCGCGTTCTCATCTTTGTCATTGCGCGTCCTCATCTTTGTCGCCGCGCGTCCTGATCTCCTGTCCGCCGCGCGCCCCAATCTCTTGCCGGTCTGTCACGTGGCGCTCATCCATGACTTACAGAATCCATCCCGACCGCACATCCAAGCATTTTTCCAATCCTTGGATCCGTCAAATCTCCCATCTCACTCAATCTATCAGTCATGACTATCAAGCCTGTCAGGATTTACTCAACCGTCTTGAGCCAATCTCCTATCCGCCCATCCGCGCTCTCACAAACTTCATCCGTCACCTTTCCTGGGGCTCTCCCACCCACTTCCGCCTTTTGACAAGGGGTGAAGAGTGTCAACTACCGCCCTCGGACATCCGCGGCGGTTTGGTTCATTTCCCATTCCCACCCTGTCCGCCTTTGGACAAGGGGTGGGTGATTCCGGTATTGTTGCATGCACCCATCCATGGATGGACGTGAGCAACCACATGATTTTCTTTCCTTTTTTTCTCTATTTGTAGAATCTGTTGTACATTGTCTAACAGGGCCTCTGCCCATATAAGGAGGGGCTCTCCCCTGCCTTTTGGATCCATCATCAGAGCATGGAATGATCAAGCATGAAATCAGCACACCCTTGATCCTTGAGCTTCCATACGCAAACCCTTGATCCTTGATCCTTATGACCAACCAATAGCCTTGCTGGTTGAAGAAAAATTCTGTCTGTTGGAATTTTTGAGTGTGTTATACCACTCCTTGATCCCTTTCTCTGACCATACTGGTCCTGATCCCTGATTGCCTTTCTGGAGCCAATCACAATTGATTGAAGAGGTCTTATTTAGCTTAAGACCTGGAGTGTTATACCTCCCCTTAGCTTCTTTGGAGTTGCATTCTTCCGGCCTACTCTTGAGTCCCTTGAGAAGTGTTGAGGTTATCCTTTCTTTGAAACATTTACTGTTTGCTTTAGAGCTTCTTAAACATTGTGCTTTGTCCTGTACAGCCACCCACAGTTATCTGGTACCCTTCAAGGGCTTTATTGCGGAGAGTTGGGCAGGTTCATTGAGAACCTGGAGGTTGCTTGGGTTTGAGTTGATAATCCCCAATCTTCTGATGACAACCAGAGTTATTAGCGTGCCGGCGTTGTTTACATACAACAGCTTTTGTTCTTTGAACTCTAAGGGGACTTTAACTTCTTTTGTTCAAGTTTTTCCCTGCATAATCTTGTCTCAGATACTGATGTTCCATCGCTACCAAAATATTATCATCTTTATCCTCTACTCCTTGATTCCTCATTTACCAGGTTCTGGACCTTGATCTTGGTTAAATTTAAATATTTTTGTAACACTCAGGAGGGCAGCCTAAACAGCACCTTTCCCCTCCACAGAACTTCCAGGGCCTGGCACCGTTTGGAGTCTTACAGCGTTGGCCAGTTTGGACAGCGAAGAGTGTGAGGCGGCCTTGGATAGAGGATTGGCAATCATGTCGGAAGAGTTAATGAGACTGACGTCAATTTCCTTAGAGTTGTACAGACCTCCGATAAACTTGATCTTTATGTCCTGATGTTTTGTTTTCGCGTCTGACCCAAATTCCTTTATTTTTTCAAGCATACCTTTGTTTTCAACGTGAAATGTTGACAAGCAAGGAGGAGACCCCCAGAGTTTGCCAACTATGTGACATAGCCACTGATTCTCTTGAAGGCCTTCAGTGAGTGTGTTCATCTCAGATTCAGTGGATGACAGGGTGATGTTGCTCTGTTTCTTGCTATTCCAGATGATGGTGCAGCCCTTCCAAAAGCAGATTAAACCACTCTGGGAGTTGCAATTGTGCAAGTCACTTCCCCAGGTTGCGTCAGTGAAGAATTGGAACTGATTCGGAAGGGAGAGGTCAGGCAAGATCTTGAGTGATAGAAAAGAGGTCCCCTTGAGGTATTTCCAGCAGTGGAAAACTTCTTTCCAGTGAGATAATCCTTGCCAATGATTGAACCTGGAGAGAATGGACGTGGCAGCGGCAAGATCAGGGCGGGTGCAACATGACAAGTAGTTCAGCATGCTGGTGAACTGATGGTAATTGATGTTGAGTTTTCCAAAGTTCTTAACGTTGTCGTCCGACGCCGGTGTAAGCTGCAGGTTGGGCGTGAGGGGAGTGACGACAGGGTGACAGTTTTGAAGGTTGAGGAGCTACAGACCTTTTTCAATGAGACCGGTCTGAAAGATAATGCAGGAGGTGCTAGATACCTTGATGTTCATACCTAGCAGTAAGTCTGGAGGATGAGAGGAAGAGTCAGGAAATAAATCCAAGAAAAGCTCTTGGAACCTCTCAACATTTCCAAAAACAACAAGGTTGTCCACGTGGAAGAATAGGTATCAAGAAGCCTTGTGATTGAGAAACAGGCATGCATCTGATTGGGACTGATGGTAGCCGATGGACACCAACCACTCAGTCAGCGTATTGTGCCAGTTTAAGGGAGCTTGACGGAGGCCATATAAGGACTTTTTCAGCTTGAGATACTGGCTTGTTTGGGAGGATTTGGCCAGAGTTTTGATGAAGATGTCTTCCTTCAGCGGAGCGTAAAGGAAGGCACTTTTGACATTGAACTGCCTGATAGGAAGTTGTTTTTCCAAGGCAAAGCAAAGAAGCAAGAGCAGTGACGGAAATTTACTGGTGGGTGCAAACGTATCACCAAAGTCAATACCCGGGGCTTGAAGAAACCCTTGAATGCAAATTTGGGCCTTGGTTTTAGCTGGGGTCAAGGCTGAGGCTGGTTTTTCAAGGATTGCCCAAGTGGTTCTCAGGTAGTGGTCAGGCACTCCTTTATAGTCTTCCCATACTTTGTAATGTTTGATGTTGTCTAGCTTGGCTTGTTTGGCGGCCAGGGTCTTTGGAGTATCATTGGAGGAAGTTAGGTAGCTGTATTTTTCAGGTCTTATACTAGGTTTTGCTTGCAAAGACCTCTGTTGTGGAGCTTGGGAGCAGAGGGCAGAGGTGAAATTCTCAAGAGATCAGGCGGAGTTTCATCAATGGACTGTTCTCCAGCTGTCTTTAATTGAGGGTCAATTGAGTCGTCATTGGATAGTTTGGCAAGCACAGATGGTCTTGATATGGGAGGAATGAAAGAAGCTGGTTTGTCTGATCCTGAGGAAAGTGGAATAGAGGGACGCAGGAATTCCAGCAACGTGACGCTTTTTGTGTCAATGATCCTCCAGTAGAGTTAATAATTCTGAATGATTGGAGATGAGGGTTGGAACCAATAAGTCGACCTCTTCCGCCCGGACGATCCAGCTTCCCTCTGGCGGATTTAGGCTGAATGAGATACAAGACCGGATTGCCTATTGGGTGAAAATAGGCAAGGGGAAGAGATTGTTCTTTGAACATCTCATACAGTGACTTTTTTGTCTTAAAGGAAGGAATTTGATTAAGAGTCAGAGTGGAAGCTTGGATGATTTTGTGCCACTGATTGGGAGGGAACCCGGAATCGTGGATGATGGTTCTCAGAGACTCAAGAATTTTCCTGTTTAATTGCTCAGAAAGTCCATTCTGTTGTTGGGTGTAAAGATCAGAAAAGTTTTTTTTGACGTGATTCTTGTTGCAGAAGTCGGTCATTTGACGGTTAGAGAACTCGGTGCCACGGTCGGAGTGAATGATGGAGGGATAGTACCCAAGTCGTTTGGCTTCCAATTATAGGCAGTTGATCAGCTTGGCTGGAATCTTGTCTCCCCTTAATGGGAAGAGCTGCGCAGTACCTGGAGCAGAAGTCAACAACGGTTAGGAAGTATCTGTGACCAGAGCAGGACGCAGGTAGGGGACCAATGGTGTTGAGGTGAATTTCCTCAAAGACTCTGTTGGCTCTCAATGAGCAATCCTTAAAGGATGCACGTTTAATCTTTGAGAGAGAACACAATTTGCACTGATTTTCTTCCTTAACGGGAATTTTCAGTTTGCGTCAGATTTGATGATAACTTACATGGCCCAGAGATTTGTGAAGAATTTCAGCTGATTAAAGATGCAACAAGCAAGAGGGAGCAGGCTCGAGGTTCAGGTATGGGATGTGGTTGGAATAGAATCCATTGCAGAAAACTTGAGAGCCTTTATTGATTGAGAATTGGTGAGAATGAAAGGATATTTCAAACCCGTCAAGAATAAGGCGATGGAGTGACAGTAGGTTTGCAGAAATATTAGGCACAAGTAGCACGTTGTTAAGAAGGATAGAAGAGGAGTGATTGGAAAGTTTGATGGTTCCAATCCCTTTTATTTCCAGCTTGCCAATCCCACAGCTTGTGTTTACTGATCCTTGGTGGTCGTTGTCTAGGAATTCAAAGAGATCTTGGTTAGCCACCATATGGTGGGAGGATCCTGAGTCAAGAACAAAGTGTAGAGGGTTGGAATTGGAGGTGTATGACAGATATCTGACTTGATCACTTCCAACTTGATTCAAAGATTGGGGGCGCAAGTGAGGGTAAAGCATCCAGCATTTATTCTTGGGATGGTTTGCAAGAGGATTGTGTTTCTTCTGCTTGCATTTCCTGTTAACGTCAGTGTAGAAAGAGAGAGAAGATCTTTCTTGTGACAGGCCGCTGGTCATCTTTTGCTCATTGAGATGAATTTGCAAGTGTTCAAGAAGAGCATCTGGAGTGATTTCAGATTCCACTGCTGAGTGAGTAATTGATTGCTGAATGGCCTTCAGAGCTGGAGTTGACAGCAGTTTATCAAGTATGATATACGCAAGAATATCGGGCGGTAGGATGATTCCTATCTTGTGTAATTCAGTGATGCCAGTCTTGATCTTGGTTATAAAGTGTTGGATGTTGGCCTCGTCAAAGGAGATGGTAGCAAATTTTTTATAGACTTGAGCGCAATTGGCAGGTTTAGATGAGACAAATTGTTTGAGAAGGTTGGACCATATGGCCTTGGCTTCTTCTTCATTTTCAGCAGTGATAATGTTTGAGTGAACGCCAGAAGACAGTTTGGATATGATGATAGAGGTGAGTATTGAGTTGTTGTCTGGTTCCAAATCATCAGGATGGGTCATAGCATCCTTAAGTTTAGCCAGATCAAGTAGAGATTGCATTTGATTTCTCCAAATTGTGAAATTGTCCTTGGTAAGTAGGGGAATTGCCTCAATGGTGGTTTTGAGGATGGTGGGGTTGATAGAGTCTATAGCAGCCTGGTTCTAAGCTTGTAAGAATTTGACTGTTAATCCTGTAGAAACCTTCAAAGTTGATTGCTTAAAGAGTTCAAAGTAGAACCAGACTAGAGCCAGAAGAAATCAATCAACACAAGTACAAGCAGGAGAGTATGAATGAAAAAGACATGAGAGGGTGACAGATTCTCCAACTACACACCCAAAAGCTGAGGCAAATGATCAGATGGACTTTGGCAGGAGGACAATTAAGAGAGCGGCTGGTAGAGGTTCTGACATCAGATAAGAAGAAAGAAGGAGCATCCAGAAGTAATTGATGAGCAGAAGAACAATGGGAGATTGCCAAGTTGCTCTTTCTCACCAAATAGAGCTAGGACCCGAAGTCAGTAGGTTGGCGTTTTGAAGCAGTAAGTTGGAGATGGATCAGGGATCCAGTTGCCAAAAGTTGTGAGCAGTAAGTGTTGAGTTTACGGGTTTTGAGTTTGGCAATGCAGGATGGGGGTAGTCTGAGTTGAAAAGAAAAAAGAAACAAATTTTGTATGAAAAGATCAAGAAGAGAAGAGAGAAGAAAAATTGGAGACGTCTGAGTGGAGGAGTAGTTAAAAATATCAAGGAGAGACGTATGACAGGGATCAGATAGGAGAAGCGTCATAAGTGGAAGGTGATTGTTACATCCAGCTGGTAGGGTGATCAGGTGCGCGCTCCGGGGGATGTGACACTAAATTCAGGGGATTTCAGTGATAGAATCAACAATTTGCTTATTTCCTGGAGTAGCTATTGCCAACAAAATGTCACTCAATCTACAACTGAAGCCAAACTAAATCCCCTTTTTGATTTGTTTCTTGAAGCTATCTGGATGAGAGGACTCGTGGCTGAACTCTGGAAATAAAAAATCTCTCCCAGAAAACACTTTATAGGCAACAAAGGTCTTAACAATAAGCTCAAGAAATTTGCCTGCAATTATAAAACATGTCATATCAATATGAAAACCAAAGCCCTTTGAGAGGAACTGAAACGCAAAAATCTATCTATTGAACTGATCTCATCTACTGATATGAAGGCTGACATTCTTACCAAAGCCCTTTCTCTGAACTCTCTTACCTCTCTTCTTCAGCTTATAAATCCTTCCTTTTCTAAGCCAAAATCAGTCTTAACAGTCACGGGGGGTGTCAAATTAATCACTATAAATCCCTCTCTCTTGTTTTCTTTCTTTATCTTTATTTGCTTCTGTATTTCTTTCCTTATATTTCTTTATCTCTTTCTTTATATTTTTCTTTTCATTTCTTTTTCATCCTTTTCCTTTTCCTTTCTATTTCTATTTCTTTCTTTTCCTGTCGACAATCTGACATCTGTCACAAGTCACTTGTCAATTGTCACATCCGCACGTCTCTGTCCACTGTCACCGGTCAACTTTAACATTTTACATCTGTGTCTCTCAGTCTACTTCTTCTCACGCTCTTCTCAAAAAATATACTTGGGGGGAAGGATTGCGGATGCTCTCTTCCCCATTTTCTTCAACTAATCTCTCAACCCATCTTCCCCAATCGTGACATTCTACTCCAACGGCTCAACTCTTTTCTTATTCCACCATTATTCTTTTCTTGTTATCCTTTCTATTTCTTCTTTTCTTAGTTCTTTCTAAATCAAAATTTGACTATCCAACACTCATCAGATCTCCAAATCAAACCATTTAGATTGTCAAGTTCTTACTGGTAAGACCTTCACTCGTTGTGCCTGCCACTCAGTTCACATAGTTTAACTCATGACATCAATCTCTTTCCAAGTCTTTTACCATCTCCAAAACCTTACTGCTTCAACTCTATTCACTCAGGAACTTGTAAAGTTCTCAATTCCTCACTGTTGCTTGATGTTGGTTTTACTTCTTTAATCTTTCTTGCTCTTTATCATTTTTCTTTATGATCTTTGTTTTTATTCTTAACTGATGTTTTCTATGATTCAGCCCTCTTGATTCTCAATCCATTAAAACTCATCACAGTAATTCAACAGGTTGGTGCATTTTTCTCTTCAAAGAAATGAGTAAGAGGTCAGTTGGACAAATAAATGATAACTCCTAAATCTGAAGAGGGAACTTGGGAATGAAGGTCAGGATATTTTGAATCTCCTGGCGGAAAAAAGTCATCCAACTCCATGAAAGTGTCAGTTGGGCTGTTTGATTCCTGTTTGAGGGAAGGGTTAGTTTCCTAGGGTTGCAAGTTTCAAAGGTTAATTACTCCTTCTTGCCAATTCACATCTGGATTCCAGTGGACTAGTAAATCATGGCCTAAAACAGTATCATCCATTTGGGGAATATTCAAGAAAAATAAATCCCATTTGAAGCTGGGGAAATTGGAAAATGCAAAGTTCCATTTTGCCTTTTGGGAAACCCAAAGATATGGCTCATGTGCACTACTTACTAATTAGATAGGGAACTTATCTATCTCTGAAAGCTTAAGGTTTTTAGAAGTGGCAAAAGATTGAATTATAAAAGAAAAGTTAGCGCCAGAATGGAGTAAAACTCAAAAGGAGAGTTGTTGGAATGGAAGGGGAAAAATCTTGAACTTGGAGCACCTAGTGTCTTGCAAATGAAAAGATTGACTTTCTGTAATTTAGATAATTTTTAGCCTTCCTTGCAAGTTTCAGGAAAACTAAAAGCTAATTTTTTTACTGTTTAACCACTTCAAACACTAGCCACTTTGCACAACTATTGAAATCATGTTGACCTCCACAATACATACATAACCCAATCTTTTCCCTCCTTAACCATTCCTCATTCAAGAGAATCCCAGTTTCTTTATCCAGGAAATTTGGAGTATTGGGAATGGGTTTTCCTTTTGGGTTGGAGTGCAAGGTTGGATTTGGTTGGGATTGCTTTGGATTCTTCAAAGATTGCTTTGAGGACTTGTCCAACTTTGGAGCCAAAGTTGATGGTGCATGGTTTTTTTGTGGCAAGCTGTTGTTGTTGTGATAACCATTATCAAGCTCCATCAGCCATTCAATTGACTGCTGAAGGGAGTTTGTCTTATGTTTCCCAACTGCAGGTTTTTCAATTAGCTGTGCCAGTAAACCTTTTCAAAAATGAAATTAAAGTTCTTCCTTGTTCCATTGGATGCAAGATTGCAGATTTCAAAAATTGGAAATATAAACGGAGGCTCTACTATTTTCATTCATGAATAGATCATTGAGTTTGTATTTGGAATTTCATAATTCATTAGGTTTGCCAAACAGGCTGAACAACTGCTGCTTAACCTTGTCCCAATTGTTGAGAATGCAAGTTGGGCTAGTGTTGTCTAATAGTTTAAGGTAAGGTTTGACCCACTTCAAGGCTCTTCCACCAAGGAAGAAGATGCATACATAACTCTAGGTCTATCAGTAGGGAAATTGTGAGGATTGGTTGAGAAGATGATTTTGAAGGACTGTAGGTAAGATCTAAGCTTATGAGGGTGTTTGCCAGTAAAATGATCAGGCTTTTACTGTTATAATTATGGCCAGCAATTAGCTTAGGCAAATTAGCATTATTTAAAGCAAAAGAAATGCTGGAAACCTTGTTTCAATAATTGCTTGATGGGCTGTCACAAAGGGCCAACAAAATGGATGATATTGTTGATGAATTTGATTGGATGATGAATTAATGGAAAATAGCAGTTAGAAGAGCTCCTTAAGTAAAAAATATTGGCCTCTTGTGAGCCCATGATAATTTTTCCGCCCCAAAAGGTCTCTACAGGCTCTACAGGCCTTTTCACTTGGTTTGGGCTACATCAGCCCACATGGCATCTGTCCCTGTACCATTACAACCAGCCTATTCCGGTTGTTTTGGGTGTTTCCAACTCAATGGGGCTGAACCAGCCCCTGTGCTGTTCAATCCCTGGACTGGTTGTCTTTTATAACCGGTCCTATTGCCTCACACACTGGCTGGTTGCCTCATGCAACCAGCCCCTTGCCATAAAAATGGCCAGGTGGGACCCAGGACACACCTGGGTCCGGTCTCAGACTCAAATGGGGGGGGGTGACCAGCGGACATGCTGTCCCCCCCCCTCTTTCTCTCAGATCCCTGGAGGGGGTGGCAAATTCCCCCTACCAGGGGCCCTGGGGTCAATACCCCCAGGGCGTCATCAATGGAAGTGGGCTGGGGGGTGGTTGAATCCCCTCAGCCCTGTTGCTCCTCCTCCTTGGTAAAGGGGGGGGGGAGAGCGCCCCTGGTCTCTGCTTTGCTTTGAAAGTCAAGGGGTTATCAGATCCCCCCCACCGCTGGTTTCTCTCCTTGCGGCCGGCCTTGTCATCCTTTGGGAAAGGGGGCGATGAAATCCCCCCTGCCCTGACCAACCGCCTTGTTGTGGTTGGTCGCTGGCTGGTTCAACCCTGCGAGCCACCCCCTCCCCCTTGCAATTGAAAGCAAGGGGAGGGTGAGGGATCCAGGGCCGCTGGCCCTCAATCCTGCAGCAATGGCCGTTGTTTGAAACTGGCCAAGCACGCACCGCTTTGCACCGCGCAGGATCCCTTGGCTGCCACAACCGCCCAATGCAGGCCGTCGCGCCCCACGTGGGCCAAACCAAGGGATACAAGCGGCCCCAAGCGGGCTGCAACATGGCTGGCGGCCCCAACGGGTCATCCCTGGGCCAAAACCTGAGACAAACACACTTTTGCGGGCAAGACCCTCTGGCCAAGTATGTCCAAAATAAACCTTGGGCCCAATTATTCCCATACAAGCCCATCTGTCTGTATTTGCCCATATCCCCCACCGGGCCAGTTAGGGCCTGTTTACCAATGAGACTGTTTCACTCATTTTGAGGCCAGTTTGCCCAAATCAGTGACATCCACACAGGCCTGTATGGTCTGTGTGAGTTTCCAATGGGCCAGAGAGGCCCATATGTGCATCACATTTGGATTACACTTATACGTAGCAATGCGTAAGTGCATACGTATTTTCAAACACCCCCTTAATCCAAAAGTTGTGAAATCTGCATGTTGGTTACAAAGCCTTGATGCTTGTTACTATCTCAAGCCTTAGTCAAGATATCTGCAATTATTGCTCCAGTGGGCATGTACCTCAAGACAATCTCTTTGCAGTTAACTGCATTTCAAATATATTTATAGTGAACATTGATATGTTTTGTTCTTGAATGGAACACTTGGTTTTGCGCCAACGCAATGGCACTCTGGTTATCAGGATACAAAAAAGCAAACTCTTGTAGTATATGTGTATCCTCTAAGACTTTTCTCAACCATTTTGATTCCTGTGAAGCTACTAAGTAAGCTCTATACTCAGCCTCTGTTGATGAAACACTTATTGCTGACACCTTCTTGGACATTCATGACACCAGATTCTTTCCTAAAAAGAATACAAAACAACTTGTTGATTCCCTAGTGTTAGCATCTGCCCAACTTGCATTGGAATAACCAACCAAATCAAAGTTTTCTGACTTTGTAAAAAACAGTCCCAGACTGTGCGTTCTTTTAAGATACCTCATAACTCTCTTAAACGCTGACCAATGCCTCATGCTTGGCTTCTCTAACTGTTGCAAAAAGACACCAATTGCAAAAGCAATATTGGGCCTTGTACGCTGCCCCAAATAATTAATCAATCCAATGGCTGACCTGTAGTTTTTCCCAGATTGAAAAAACTCCAGATAAACCTCATCTGTAGACTTCCCTAAAAAAATATTTTATTGCATGGGAGTACCAAACTCCTTTGCATCCTCTAAGCCATATTTCTTAAGAAGAGCTGCCACGTAATGGCTCTGGTCTGTCATACTGACACCAAACTCAGTCTAACCCTCAGGCCTGATCTACTTTCTCAGGAACTTCAACCTCAGGGCTCAGGGGACTTACATCAATATGTCTCCAGTAACTATATACCTCAGGATCTTCATGCAGTACATATCTACATATAGTCTAACCTCATACTATACACAGATAGACTCCATAGGCTTGCACATACTCAATCTCCCAGGCTCTATTCTACCTCTGGGTCTAACCCATACCTCTGTGGGTTACCTCTCTGTCTAACCCATACCTCTGTGGGCTACCTCTCTGTCTAACCCATACCTCTGTGGGTTATCTCTCTGTCTAACCCATACCTCCTATGTGTTTTTTATTCTTTGGGAATCCTTATGTACATCCTCTTGTAGATTGTATTACATACTTTCTCTACTTAGTACATAGTGTCATGACCCCCATGTGCACTATACATCCTTCAACTGTACTCTCCCAACTTAGACAGCTCAGACCTGGAACCTTGCCCCAATTTAGAAGCAGCCTAATCTAATGTAGTAGCGTACCTGATCAACCCTCTCTGTTACTTAGACTGTTCCCATGACATCATATGTATAGCCTGAGCCCCAATCACTTGTACCTCTGTTGTAGTTCCAACCTCTTGTCTATTTAAACAGGCCTCCTCTCCCCTCTTCCTGATGGTTCCCCAAGAAATCAGTTTACTACTTCTTACTAGGAGATCTTTCCCAGCAAGTGTCATTCAGAACTCTTCAACCCAATCCTCCTCTGCTCCTTGTAGCCTCTTTTCAGTAACCTTGCCCCCAAGCCTACTGTGGGTAGAGACCCCTCTGTGCCAAGCCCTGCTTGCATGTCAGCAGCCCTTGTGACATTAAACTGATTTCTTCCCCAATAACTCCTTCTTCACCAACCACAATCCCTATCCCTTTTAGACAGCATCAAATCTTGCTATTGAGTTGTGGCAATTTTTGTTTGCTTTATTTCTGTCCCAACTTTGAACTTGGATATTTGATTTGTGGCCATTTTGATTGCTTCCCTTACCTTACTGTCAAACCTACTCAAAAGACCCAGCTCTCCATCCTCTAAGTATCACTTTGACGCTTTGACGCTTTGACCCTTTGACACTTTGAAACTTTGACACTTTGACACTTTGACACTTTGACACTTCAACACTTCAACACTTTGACACTTTGACGCTTCAACACTTAGACAAGTTATAGTAACCATTATTTGACTGTCCCATAAAGGTTATCAGAGGAAGAAAAATTCCTTTTAATCATTTTATTCTTGCTCCAAGGTGAAGAACAACTTTTGGTTAACTAATTATTCTTAGAAGTAAGAATGCCCCCACAAAGTGCTCTTTTTTCTCACATTTCTAGCCCAGCAGTCACCCATAGCTCCAGGGGGAGAGGTTCCACTGAACCTACTGACCATTCTACCCCTAGATCTTGTGGAACAGGTAGGACTTTTTCAAACTTGGCTGCACCAGTGGTTACCACTTCCACTCCTATGGATACAGGTTTATTGGAACCTATTCCCCAAGTATCCCTTTCTACTATTCCTTCTTCTGACAATGCTAGCCTCCACAGAGTCACAGGTCAGTTTCCAAGCCCAGGTTACCATGGTTTGGACTCTCCTGCCTATAATGCAAGCATGGTCCCAATCCCAGGAGGAGGTGATGAAGATGAAGAGGATGAGGACTCAGGATTTGATTCCAGAATCTTGAGTGGCCTGGGTTCACCATCCCCAGAGGGTAATCCTAGTCAAACTTCTAATGCAACAGCAGTTCCTTCACCTTCCCCACACACCAACCTTCCTTCCACCACTCAGGTTCCTTCAACTGACCCTTCCCTGCTGTCCATTCTTCAGAAAATGACCACTGCAATGACTCATCTTTCTAAACCTGCTGACCATGGACCCTCTGCTTACTTTAAATCTCCATCTATCAATGCCCCAGATAAATTTGATGGAACTAACCCAACCAAGCTTAGACCCTTCCTTCAAGCTTGTGAACTCATCTTTGCAAATGATGAGAGAGTTTTTGCTAATGACAGAAAGAAAGTATTTTTTACAGTCTCTTACCTTTCAGGAAATGCCAGTTGATGGATCCAACCCTATCTTGCTCACATTGGTAATCATGAGCCAGATTTCATACTTAACTCCTGGCTTCTATTCACTCAACAGCTTCATACCCTTTTTGGGGATCGTCTGGAAATCCAGTGTGCTGAGAAGGAGTTAACCCTTCTTACAGATGAAAGACAGTGGTTATGCTACTTACTATATCACTGAATTCAGGACACTTACGACCAAGGTCTCTGGATGGGGTGATAAAGCCTTTTTCTTCCATTTTGAACAGGGTCTCCCAGCCAGATTACTGGACCAACTAGCTGGTTATGATGGACCTCAAGAAACCTTGCAATACCTAATGGATATTGTTCTTAAGTATGACACTTGTTACCATGAAAGGATCCGGGGGAAGTCCTTCATTCTCCCTCAGACCTCAAGACCTGGACCCAGTCTTGCCAATCCTCAGAAATATCAACAGACCAGCCAACCAGGTAGGTTCAAGGGGAAAGAAAAGACAACCCCTACTAATTATACTCCAACCTATGTTCCCAATCCCAATGTGGGAGAGGATGGAAACCTCAAGGCTGAAGAAAAAGCTAGGAGAGAAAGAGAGGGTTTGTGTAACTACTGTGGAGGAACTAAAAAAATTAACCTCTGCAGGAAATTTCCTGATTTTAAGCCTTGCCAGAAGCATAATCCTATGAAACCCAAACAGGGAAAAGACTAGGTGATGGGAATGTGGTACTCCTTGACCATCACCCTCCCAATATTTGAGTATAAACTTTGGAAAGGAAAGACTCTAACCCTCCTTCTAAAGACTTACGTTTTGTTTGCTTGTCCAATAACCAGGCTTACAGTGTACTTGTTGACTCTGGAGCAACTCAATCTGTTATTTCAAAAGCTATGGTTTCAAGGTTTTCTCTGTCACCCAAACCTCTGACCACTCCTATCCTCTTATTTACCTTCAGTCCTTCTGAATCACCTTCCCAGGAAATCACCCATAAGTTTTCCTTCAATTTCTCTTTGCCCTCTTTTCCCAACTTAGAATGGGATTTCTTGGTTGTTGATAATCCCCCCAAAGAAGAAATTATTCTAGTTATTGACTTCCTCCATTTCTGGAACCCAGAGGTAAATTGGCAACTGGGATTGATCACCCCAAGACACCAACCAACTTTGGATCATTCCTCTTCCGTTTAACTCTCCTTGGCCACTACTTCCTTCCCGCCAGTGAACCTGCAGGTCACTGCTCCTGTCCCCTTTTCGGAATCTATGCACTCACAACACTTTCCTTTGAGTTCAAAAACTACTTCTGTGAACAGGATATTCTTTGGAAATTCTCTGAAATTCTTGGAGGATATGGAGGATGATCTATCCGTTCACGTTTTGCGTATGATTATTTGCACTTCTGACTCTGACCCAAAGCAGGCTACTGCAGAAGGTTTGGATGAAGATGAGGAAACTGATGAAATTGAAATTGTGATGGACAGAGTTCCTGATGCTTATCATGCCTTTTTAGATTTTTTTTCCAAGGTCAAAGCTGATAAACTCCCTCATCATTGCGCTTAAAACCATCATATCAAACTGGAAGGCCCTATGCCTCCAGTTGGGCCTATCTACTCCCTCAGTCACCATGATAAGGAGGCCCTACAAGCCTATATAGCGGAAAATATAGAGAAGGGTTTCATTCGCCCCAGCACTTCCAGCACTGGAGCACCTGTCCTCTTTGTAAAAAATAAGGATGGTGGGTTGCAATTGTGTGTTGACTATTGCAAAATCAATGCTGTGACTCAAAAGAACCAGTATCCCATTCCTCCCATGACTCACTTATTAACAGTCTTTTCTGGTTCTAAAATTTTTTCCAAAATTGACCTCAGGGGTGCTTATAATCTCCTTCGAATTAAGGAAGGGGATGAACATCTTACAGCATTCAGAACTCAGTTTGGGAGTTTTGAATATTTGGTAATTCCTTTTTGACTCACCAATGCTCCTGCCTCTTTTCAATTTCTTGTTAATGACATTTTTGCAGACCTTCTGACCATCTGTGTGGTGGTATACCTTGATGACATTCTTATTTTTTCCAAAAACTTAACAGAACATACAGCTCATGTGTGTGAAGTCTTGAACAGCCTTCAAAAGAACAAGTTATATGCAAAAGCTTCTAAGTGTGAATTTCATGCCTCCTCAGTGGACTATCTAGGATATGTAATTTCCAGAAGTGGCATTGAAATGAAAAACTCAAAGGTCCAGAAGATCTTGGACTGGCCATCACCAACAAACAAAAAGGCCTTGCAACAGTTTTTGGGTTTTTTCAATTTTTATTGCAGGTTTATCATTAACTATTCCAGAAAGGTGCACCTCCTCACTGCTCTAACTGGAGCAGATACCATTTTTCCTTTATCCCCAGGGGCTCTGCAGCAGTTTGAGGACCTCAAGGTAGCCTTTAATAAAGCTCCTGTACTCAGACATTTTGATTTTTCCTTACAAAACTTTTTGGAGACTGATGCCAGTGACTATGCCCTAGGGGCTGTCTTGACCAAAGTCTCCCTTGATGGATCCAAGCACCCAATTGCTTTTGACAGCAGAAAATTGGGTAGTGCTGAACTGAACTATGAAATCCATGATAAGGAACTCCTGGACATTGTATGGGCCATCAAGATCTGGAGAGCTTACTTCCTCAGTCTTTCTTTTCCCTTTGGAGTTCTCACTGACCACTTGTCTCTTAAATATTTCATGACCTCCAAAGTATTGACTCGTCGCCAAGCCTTTTGGGCTGAGTTTCTGTCTGAATTTGACTTCACTGTAGTCTATAGACCTGGAAAGCAATCAATAGTTCCTGATTTCTTGTCGCGTCAAGACAACGTTTATCCCAAGGGGGGGATGCCCTATGCAGAAACGAATCCAGCAAATGTCAAACAAATCTTGAAACAGACTGACTTTGAAACTTCTAGAATTTTCTTTATCTCTGCAAAACAGGTTGAAAAACAATTGGAAACCTTAATTCAGTCCCAGATCTTCAACAAATCAACCCACCAGATTATTCAGAAGCTACATAAAAAGGAACAAGTAAAGATTTATCTTATAGACCCAGACACTGGACTCCTTATTTTCCAAAATAGGATAGAAATCCCCAATGAGGATGAACAACTCCAATTTGAAATACTTTGACAAAGACATTACTCTCCTCTCTCCGGCCACCCTGGACAAGACAAAACAGCTGATCTAGCCAAAAGAGATTTCCATTGGGAAAATATGAATTCCTTTATCAAAGATTATGTTTCTTCTTGTTACCTTTGCAGCAGAAACAAAGCTAGTCACCACAAAAAGTTTGGAATCCTCCAACCCTTACCAATTCCAGATTCTCCCTGGACTTCACTCTCTATGGACTTCATCTCACAACTGCCACTATCCAATGGATTTGACTCAATCCTTGTGGTAGTTGATTGTTTTTTAAAAAGGTCACTCTTTATTAAAACCAGAACTGATATCTCCTCTGTGGAGTTAGCTAACCTACTAATTTCTCATGTTTTTACTTGAAATGGCCTCCCAACTGCTTTTTCAGTGACAGAGGATATTTATTTGTTTCTTCCTTTTGTAAAATTGTATGTGAAAAATTGCAGCTAAAAAGGAATCTTTCCACAGCTTATCACCCTGAAACAGATGGACAGATGGAACGAGTAAATCAGATCCTAGAACAATTTCTTAGGATGTATGTCAGTTATCACCAAGAAGACTGGGATACCTGGATCCCCCTTGCTGAATTTGCTTACAATAATTCCACTCACACTTCTACTAAGCAATCTCCTTTTTTCACCATCTATGGACAACACCCCAACTTTGACAGTCTCCACGTAGTAGATGATCAACCTGCCTGCCACTAAATAACCCAGATTCACCAGAATCAGAAGTTATTGGGTATTGAACTGGAAAAGGAAGTTAAAACCTACAAAGGATATGCTGACCTAAAAAGAAGTGACTTTCCTGCCTCATTTGCTGTTGGAAACAAAGTTTGGCTCTCTTCTAAAAATATCAAAACTAATTTTCCAACTCATAAGCTCTCAGAGCGATGGTTAGGTCCTTTTGTGATTACAGAACAGATTGTAAAAAGTTCATTCAAGCTTCAACTCCCTCAGCAATGGTCCACCATTCACCCTGTATTCCACTCTTCCTTACTCAAGCCATATCAGGACAACTCACTATCCTCTAGGTACCAACCACCAACTGAGCCAGTCAAAATTGATGGTGAAGAAGAATGGGAAGTGTCTCAGGTATTGGATTCCAAACTTAAGAGAGGGAAATTATTTTACTTAGTTGAATGGAAAGTCTTCCAGAATGATGAGGAACGCACTACTTGAGAACCTCACTCTAATCTTACCAACTGCCCTACTTTACTTCAAGACTTCCATACACTCTACCCTTCAAAACCAAAGACATTGTTAAAATAAAAACAATATAAACCTTATCTCCTTTTTTTTTAAAAAAAAATAATTAATATCAATAACATGATAAAAAATAAAGATTCTTTCTCTCTTTCCCTTTTTCAACCTTAACAAAAAAAAAAAAAAAAAAAAATGACTCCCCTCCAAAGAAAATATAAATAAATAAACAATAAAATAAAACAAATTTCATATAAACAACTTTTTAGATAGCTTCACACATCAATTCTTCGAACTCTTTCACCCTAGACATCCAAGTATTTACTAACTTTAACTTGGCAACTTGATAAGAATTTGGCCCCCTTATAGTAGTCCCTACTTCAAAAGTATGTCCAGCTGAAGCCAAAATATCAGCTAGTCTTTTCTTTATCTCTAAAACTTTTTTCTTTCTAGCTTCTAAAAATCCATACTTCTCCTTTCTTATCTCACTACCCCAACCCTTCTTTAAAAATTCCTGAAAATTTGAATTTAAAGTCCTAGAATTCCTACTATAAATCTCCAAAGAATGATTGATTTGATGTTCATTTAAAACAGAATCTTCCCTGAATCTTTTTCCTTCTATCATCTCCAATAAACTTTCTCCATTATCCAATTCCTCCAACCAGACTTCAGTTTCACCTCTTTTTTCAATTCCTTTCTTTCTATTCCTCCTGTCTTCCACCACCTTCATCTTCACCTCCAAATCATTCATCTTTTTCCTTAAATCCTATAACTCCAAAGAGTCATCTGACCTGCCCCCTTCTTCAACAATGATCTCTCTACCTTTTCCTTTGCCTTTCTCTTTAATAGCTTCTCTATCTTCATCCATATCACTCAATTCCATCTCCAAACTCCCTTTGGCGTCTTCATTGTTGTCCCCACTTCAACAATCCACTTTGAAACTTTGACCGCCTTCTTTGACACTTTGACAGACTGCTATGATGCCTCAACGTTTGACGCTTTGATGGGTTACTTTGACACATCGACGTTTGACGCTTCAACGGTTTGCTTTGACGCTTTGACAGTTTGCTTTGACGCTTCAACGTTCAACGCTTCAATGGTTTTCTTTGACGCTTTTACGGGTTGCTTTGACGCTTTGACTTTTGACGCTTTGACAAACCCCTTCCACAGTTTCCTTTGACGGGTTTGACGGACTCCAGAATGCCCTTTTTTCTTACTCTTTTCGGACAGACCTCTACCACCTCCTCGTCCAAATCTACGTGAGGAGCTCCCCATCGTATAAATGCCTCACTGCACTCCTCCTGCGGACGCCTCGACGTACCATCTATGGCCAAATTGCCAGTTTGATGCAGCGCCTCCCTCTTTTCTTGCGTTTTCTTCAACCTCTCCTGCATCAAATGGAATATTCCAGACTTTTATCAGCACTCCAGCACCTCCAATACTAAATCCAGAAACACTTACCTGAAGATTCATTGAGTCTGGATGAATACCCCAGAGTCATGGAATCATCATCTGGAGCCTCCTTCACTTCAAAGGGTTGACTATTCTCCAGGACCCATAAGGTTGGCCCCAAGGCCTTTCTGCCTTGCTTATACATATCACACATTCTTCCATACTGCCTACAAATCTCACATTTGGCAGAATTATGTTTGATACTGGTAGTGCGGATTCTTCCAAGCTTTATGCACCTATCACAACTTGGGTAGTATTGTTGGACTGGATAGTAATTGTTGGTCTTCTCCATTGGATAGGTAGCTGTAGGTGATCTGGTGTAGGGGGATAAAGGTGGTCATGGGGTGGATGGTGGTGATGGTTGTGGGTAAGGGGAAGGAAAACTCAAGTTAGACATGGCTGAAGGACAACCTAGATGGCCTCTTCAAACTCTCCATTTATGGTCATCAGGAGATGCCCTCCTTTTCACCAGGGGGTACTGTCATACTGACACCAAACTCAGTCTAACCCTCAGGACTGATCTACTTCCTCAGGAACCTCAACCTCAGGGCTCAGGGGACTTACATCAATATGTCTCCAGTAACTATATACCTCAGGATCTTCATGCAGTAAATATCTACATATAGTCTAACCTCATACTATACACAGATAGACTCCATTGGCTTGCACATACTCAATCTCCTAGGCTCTACTCTACCTCTCTGTCTAACCCATACCTCTGTGGGTTACCTCTCTGTCTAACCCATACCTCTGTGGGTTATCTCTCTGTCTAACCCATACCTCCTCTGTGTGGTTTATCCTTTGGGAATCCTTATGTACATCCTCTTGCAGATTGTATTACATACTCTCTCTACTTATTACATAGTGTCATGACCCCCATGTACACTGTGCATCCTTTGACTGTACTCTCCCAACTTAGACAGCTCAGACCTGGAACCTTGCCCAAATTTAGAAGCAGCCTAACCTAATGTAGTAGCGTACCTGATCAACCCTCTCTGTTACTTAGACTGTTCCCATGACATCATATGTATAGCCTGAGCCCCAATCACTTGTACCTCTGTTGTAGTTCCAACCTCTTGTCTATTTAAACAGGCCTCCTCTTCCCTCTTCCTGATGGTTCCCCAAGAAATCAGTTTACTACTTCTTACTAGGAGATCTTTCCCAGCAAGTGTCATTCAGCACCCTTCAACCCAATCCTCCTCTGCTCCTTGTGGCCTCTTTCAGTAACCTTGTCCCCAAGCCTACTGTGGGTAGAGACCCCTCTGTGCCAAGCCTTGCATTTCAGCATCCCTTGTGACATGGTCTCACTTAATACCATTCTTGCTCTTACTGACTTTCATTTCTGGGCACCTGTTGCGCCAGACCAAGATCTTTTTTCTTGAATTCCTTTTTGAGTGTCTCCATGAATCTCTCTTTACCATTTCCAATAATGATAATTTCATCAACCCATACAAACAGTATTGTAGCGTATTACAAAAAGACAAGGGTCAGCCTCAGATGTCTTGAAACTAATCTGTATCAGTTTCTCACTCATGGTATTATACCACAATCTGGCTGCTTGCTTCAATCCATAAAGGGATCTACACAGCTTAAGGACGTTGTGGTGTCATTATATAGCCTTGTGTTGGGAACTGCATCGCGGCCTGCGCACTCAGCATCTGGTAGGTTAGGCTCAGCAGTGGGGGTGCGCCGGTTCTCAGCAGTAGCCGCTGCGGGCTCAGCTGCAGTTGCCCCAAGGCTCAGCAGTGGGCGCAGCGGATCAAGCACACGGCTGCAGGCCGGGCCTGACTGGGGGAGACGGGCCGCAATCCGCTTGGATATCCGACTCACGGATGGAGCTGGGCCAACCAGTTTCTCGGGCGGTTAGTCGGGGGAGGAAAAGGCAGGGCGACAACGGGGCTATATGCGTGGACAACCGCGCGCAAGTGCGGGCCGGCCACAGGATGGGAAATCCACGACGGCGCGTCGGGCGGATACGGGCAAGCGCGGTGAACTTTGGGTAGCGCGCGGTGGAGGGCCGGGCCACAGAAGGACAAACCAGATTTTCCGAATGGCAGGCAAGCTGAAGGGATAGGGTATGGGTATGGGTTGGGGGATGGGTTAGGGTTCTGGGTCTAGGGTTTCTTCTTCATGGTTGTCAGTTTGTCTTTGTGCTTGTACTTAGGTTAGGGCTGAGGGGAGGGGATATAAGATACCTCTCCCCTCAGCACGGGTTGGAGGGAGACACACACACATGAAGGGGGAATAGGGAAAAAGGAAAATTAGAATCTCACTCACTCTCTCTCTCTCTCCCGGACAAGGAATCATCCTTCAGTCTTACAGACGCTAGAACCATTGAACTCCGTGACTTGGGACAACTTTGTGAGGGATAACCTCTAAAGTTTCCACAACGTATTCCCCTTTATCTGCTGAAAGAAAAATTCTGAAAAAGATTTTCTTCACGTTTTCTGGTTCAGTCTTTACTAACCATTCACAAAAACCATCAGGGATGGACATATAAACAGTCTCCTCCTCTCCAAGTTTTGCATTCAAGTATGCTCTTACAAAATCAGCTTGTCTGATTTCTTCTCCCAACTCCACTGCCACAGCAATGATGTAACTGAAGGTGGGCAGCCTTCCAGTTGGTGAGAAATTTTCTTGGTAATTGATACCCTCTATCTGCTTGAAGCTCTGTGCAACACATATAGCTTTGAATATTTTCAAAACTCCATTTGTGTCAAAATTTTTGTTTAACACCAATCTAGACCCCACAATGGTCTTTCCTTTTGAAACAGAATCCCGCTTAAACACTTCAAAGACACTATTATTTTCTAGAGAATCAAATTCCTCAAAAATAGCACTCTTTTTCAGTTGGCTCTCTCATCAGAATTCATTTATCCTGAGGCAGCATAATGGGACTTCAATTCCCCATACCTATCAACTGGTACTCTAACCCTACCACTCCTTCTTACTGGAGGTGGAGGCTCATCAGGTTCCAAATTAACGGACTTCCCTGAAGCAGGCACTGAACCCTCAGGTGGCACGTCTGCCATCTCTTCATCTTCTGGAACCATATGTTCCTCAGCCTTTGCTGGTGAAATAGGTGCTTTTTCTATTTCTTTCTGACTTATTTGCAACAACATCTTCACTCCTTTTGAGTGGAAAGGTACTTTAATCAAATTTTACATTGCTACTAGGGATAACCTTTCTTGTCCCTGGACAATAGATCCTATACAATTTACTTATTAAATCATAGCCTACAGGTGCCCCTGTTCTGGCTCTAGGGTCTAATTTTTGAACCATCTCATTATGGTGGACACTATAATACACCAAGCAACCAATTGTTCTTAGGTGTGATGTTTTGGGGTACAACTTCCAAAACTGATAATGATGACTCTTCCCATTAACACTTACAATTTTATGCAACAGACAGACTGTACACATCAACTCAGCCCATAAGAACTTTGGTAGACCAGATTGAGAAATAATAGCTCTGACCTTGTCCAGTAAATTCCTACCATTCTCTCAACTATTCCATTATTTTGGTGGAGTACCTGCAGTAGTGACTCTATCAATGATAGCATAATATTTTAATAACCCCTCAAACTCTTTACTCCCAAATTCACCACCTCCATCAGTAATAAACCTCTTGATCTCCTTCATTAGACCATTCTGTTTCCAGAATTTGAAGATTCCAGAAACCTCCCCTGAGGTCTGATCCTTAGATCAAATTGGTTTAACCCAAACATAATTAGTTGCAGTATCAACTAAATTGATGAAGTATCTTGCCCCACCAAGGGACTCAGGTGTGAATGTCCCAGCCAAATCAATGGAAAATTCCTCTCTTGCAACATCAACGCAAGCTCTACTCTTTAAGAACACATTTCTAGTCATAGCCCCTAAGGTACAATTCTCACAGTTGCTGTCCATTACCTTATGGCCACTTCTATTTTGAGCAACAATGCTCAAAGCTGAGATTTTTAACAAGCTTGCACACAAAAGCTTGTTCCAAACCTGTCCACTAAGGACAGTTCTCCCATTCATATTGATAACAAAATTATCTTCTTTAAGATAACAAATCTGGAAACCTTTTTCCCACAACACTCCAAGGGACACAATGTTATAAGGCAAGTCTGGTAAATAGAACACTTTCTCAAAAGAAATTTTGAAACCCAAGTGATTTGCAAGAAGAACTTCTCCAATTCCTTTAATCTGAATTGTTCTGCTTTTCTGACCAATATTTACAACTCCATCATAATAACTAAGATTTGAAAATAAATTTGGTTCAAAGAACATGTGATCTGTACAGCCAGAATCAATCAAAACAAGAAGATCCTCCTTCAATCCTCTTAATAGGAAAGAAGCTTTATCAGTCACTGATAAGTTTTCATCTTTGAGGTTAAGATTAATCACTTTGTAATCAATCAATTCCATTTCTTGATCCTCATCAATTTTGGCCTTCTTTTTAGGACCTTCTTCCCCAACAACCATTTCCATTGGACCATCAAACGCCACCATTGAAATGTTTTCAGTAGTGAGATTGACCTCCTTGTCATTCTATTTGGACTTCTTCCTCTTCTTGGCCTCCTTGCAATCCTTAGCATGATGCCCCTTCTTCTGAAAATTATAGCATAAGACCTTGGGCAAATCCTTTTTTGCCTTCTTGCATAATTTTCCAGTCTTTCTAACAAGGGCTATTCCAGAACCCCCCTTCATCTTGAACTGAAGATCATCCTTTTCAATCCTTTTCAGCACATCCTCCTCCCTAGGTAGGGGATTCAATTGAGAAATAATTCTGACTATATAATCAAACTCCTTTGGTAGCTTCTGAAGAATTAAGAGTGACAAACACTCAGGATCCATGCTAAGTCCTGATGACTTATACTTTGCTATGCTAGACCTAGCCTCTGCAACAAACTGTTTACAATTTGAATATTTTGACTTAAATAGTTTATTGAAAGCTATACAATTATGGTGAAGAGAATCACCAGCATACTTGGACTTAAGCAACTTCCAAAGGATTCTGCCCCTCCTCCTCTCATCTTCCCTAAGATTATTGGCAACCCATGTCACATGATTCTAATCACTATGCCTAAGGATGAGATGATAAGACTTTTTCTCCACTTCTGAACTGATCAAAGTTTCATCTGCATCCATTATCTCCCCACAACAGATTTTCCCCAGCTCAATATCCATAAGGACAGCCCAAGCATTATAATTCTGACTGTTCAGAAATATCTTGGTGGAGTTAACATCAGGGATATAGGAAATCTTCTTGGAAAACTTGAGGTCTTTAAGGTTCTCCAGAGTAAGGTACAAGGGTCTAGATGGCTTGGAAGTAATGATGATGTTGGTACTGGTAATGATTTATAATTATGGCCAGAAATTAGCTTAGGCAAATGAGCAGTATTTAAAGCAAAAGAAATTATGGAAAACTTGTGTCAATAATTGCTTGATGGGCTCTCACAATGGGGCAACAATTTGGATGATATTGTTGATGAATTTGATTGGATGATGAATGGATGCAAAACAGCAGGGAGAAGAGCTCTTTAAGTACAAAAAATTGGCCTATTGTGAGCCCATGATACAAAAATCCAAAAGGCAAATTTTCCTCCCCAAAAGACCTCCACAGGCTCTACAGGCCTTGTTACTTGGTTTGGGCTACATCAGCCCACATGGCATCAGTCCCTGTTCCCTTACAACCATCCCATTCCGGTTGTTTCTGTTGTTGCAACCTCAATGGGGCTGAACCAGCCCCTGTGCTGTTCAATCCCTGGACCGGTTTTCTGTTACAACCGGTCCTATTGCCTCACACACTGGCTGGTTGCCTCATGCAACCAGCCCCTGGCCATAAATATTGCCAGGTGGGACCCAGGAAACACCTGGGTCCGGTCTCAGACTCACATGGGGGGGGGTGACCAGCGGACATGCGGTCCCCCCCCCTCTTTCTCTCAGATCCCTTGGGGGGGCAGTCAATTCCCCCTAACAGGGGCCCTGGGGGTCAATACCTCCAGGACGTTGTCAATGGAAGTGGGCTGGGGGTTGGTAAAATCCCGTCAGCCTCATCGCTTGTCCTCCTTGGCAAAGGGGGGTGGGAGAGCGCACCTGGTCTCTGCTTTCCTTTGATGGTGGAGGGTTTATCAGATCCCCCCCACCGCGGGTTTCTCTCCTTGCGGCCGGCCTTGTCATCCTTTGGGAAAGGGGGTGATGAAATCCCCACTTTCCTGACTGACCGCCTTGTTGTGGTTGGTTGCTGGCTGGTTCAACCCAGCCAGCCACCCCCTCCCCCTTGCAATGGCAAGCAAGGGGAGGGGAGGGAGCCAGGGCCACTGGCCCTTGCTCCTGCGGCGGTGGCTGTTGTTTGCAACCGGCCAGGTCCACGCAGTGTTGCACCCCGCGGGATCCCTTGGCCACAGCGACTACCCTGCGCGGGCAGTTGGGCCCCAGGTGGGCCAAACCAAGGGATACAAGCGGCCCCAAGCAGGCCACGGCAGGGGCAGCAGCCCCAAGCGGGCTGCAACACGGGTGGCGGCGCCACTGGGCGGCCCCGAGCCCAAAACCTGAGACAAACACACTTTGGCGGGCCAGACCCTCTGGCCAAGTATGTCCAAAATAAACCTTGGGCCCAATTATTCCCATACAAGCCCATATGGCTGTATTTGCCCATATCCCCACCGGGCCTGTTAGGGCCCGTGTACCAATGAGCCTGTTTCACACGTTTTGAGGCCAGTTTCCCCAAATCTGTGACATCCACACCGGCCCATATGGTATTTGTGAGTCTCCAATGGGCCGGAGAGGCCCATATGTGCATCCCATTTGGATTACACTTATACATAGCACACGGGTAAGTGCATAAGTATTTTAACACTGCTGTCTTTTAATCTTCCTCCACCTTTGGTTGCCACCTCTCTTCCCCAAAGCTGCAGACGTTCATTTGATGCTTCTCAGTTTCTGCTTTCATCTTTGTCATCCAATTGTAAATAGTCTACAGGGCCCTTTTGCCCATTAAAGGAGGGGATCTCCCCTTCTTTTTCCCATCTACCATCTATTTTATATCCCTCAGAATTAATCTATCATCCATTTGTTGTATCAATCAAATAATTCCATGGGGCTCTTCCCCTCAATCCAAGTAATCCATCATCCTTATCCTTGGTATATCCTAATTTATTGCCCCTTGTTCCTTGAGCCACCATACTCAAAACTCTGATCCACCCCTCTGTGGCCCTGTTGCTTATCACCAACCAATAGCCTTGCTGGTTGAAGAATAACCAATTCATATGGATTCTTGAGTGTGTTGTATCACTATTTAATCCCTTTTTCTGACCTTAATGGTCTTGATCATTCTTTAATTTTTTTTCCAGAACCAGTAACTTTTGACTGAGAGGTTTTATTAAGCTTAAACCTTGAGTGTTAAACCTCCCTGTATTTTGTCAAACTTGCATTTAACCACGTTATTATTGAGTTACTTGAGAATTGTTGGGTCATTCTTGTTTTAATTTATTATTTCTTTTCTTCTAGAGCTTCATAAGACAAATTTCACTGTTTTTTACAGCCACCCACAGTTATCTGGTACCCTTCAAGCGCTGGATTCCAGAGAGTTGGGCAGGTTCATTGAGAACCTGGAGGTTGGTTGGGATTGAGTTTATGTTTCCTAATCTTCTTCTGAAAGCAGATTTATTAGCTTGTGGGTGTTGTAAGACTCCAAACGGTGCCCAGCCAGAGGCAGTTCTGTGGAGTGGAGAAGTACTTTTTAGGCTGCCCTCCTAAGAGTTACAAAAATATTCATATGTAACCAGAATCAAGGTCCAGAACCTTATCAAATAAGAATCAATGGAAGGGATGAGTTTGGAAGTATTCAGTAGAAATGGAGAACAACACTATCTGAGGAAAGATGGTGTGGGACAAGAAGTGAACAAATAATTCAAAGTTTGTTCAGAGTTCAATGGAAACAAGGCAGTTTTTAGTAAAAAAGCCCACAAGCTAATAAATCCGATTTTCAGCAAAAGATGAGGAAAGATCAACTCAATCCCAACCAACATTCAGGCCCTTAATAAACCCACCCGACCCTCTCCAATCAAGCACTTGAATGGTACTAGATAACTGTGGGTGGCTATAAAAAAAAATCAATTTGTTTTATGAAGCTCTAGAAGCAAAGCAGTAACAAATTCAAACAAGAATGACCCAATACTTCCCAAGGGATTCACGATTAGCATGGGGGAATTCAACTTTAAGAAAATAAATGGCGGTTTAACACTCCAGATTTAAGCTTAAAAAAACCTCTCAGACAAATGTGACTGGTTCCGGAAAGACAATCAAGAGAATGATGAGCACCAAAGTGGTTGGTGAAAGTGATTAATTAAGTTGCTTAACATACTCAAGAATTGAACCCAATGAATTTTTCTTTAACCAGAAAGGCTATTGGTTGGTGATAAGGATCAGTTCACAGATGAAAGATCAAAGGATTGAGTATGGAGGCTCAAAGGATCAAGGGGAAATCAAAAGATATACCCAGCATAAGGATTCTCAGACATGGGGAAGGGCCCCCAAAGATGGATTATTTGATGATAGCTGATTCATGCTGCAAAAAGGAAGAGAGAGAGACCCTCCTTTTATGGAAAAGAGCCCTGTAAATTACTTACAAGAGATACTACAAATGAGAGCAGAATTTTTTTTTTTTGGGAGAGTCCATCCTTTTATGGACAGGGGCCCTTTAGACTAGCTAAAATAGATACTACAAATGAGAGCAGAATTCTTTTTTTTTAACAAATGGTAATGAATAAAAATTTTGGTGACAGAAAGTTCCTGACATTTGAGAAGAAAGAAAAAAAATGATTGGAAAAACAAGAATACAAGCCCACATCAACAATGACAGCGGGCAGTTGGATGGAAGGTGGCAACAGCCATTGCAGACCATGAGCAACAGAAGTTGCAAGTGGCAGCCAAGTGCTGCCTGGGCTTTTCCAAGAGTGACGGCTGGTAAGCAAGAGTCCCAACAGCTGCAAGAAACAGCTTGCAGTTGTCAGGAAAAGGATTGATAGGGTGGGATGGGAAACAGTTCCAATTGCTGCAAGCAGCTGCTTTCAGGCTGGTCAGGTGAGCAATCCAAGGGCAATGTCACGCCTCCAAATTAGGAATTATTGTCTTCATCACTTTGACATGTCCTCTCCTCAGTACCATCTACCTCAGTCTTAAAGAGTGACACAAATAAAGCACAACATCAATGGTGCAATACGGTACTTCCTCTGGCTCGCGTTGACCTTCCAATCTCCGCAACCAACTCAGTATATACTTGCAAACTTTGTGGTTAACTCCATACCGGTTGGCCATCCATTATGAGATCCAATCTCCTTCCTTGGCCAATCAACAGCCTTGGACTTCCATCTTTGGTCACGCACTGTTCGTTAGTTTGCATCTACGTCTAACCAAGCCATCATTAATGTACAGTTTGCAAATGGACTAGTCCCTACCCTTCATACACTATTACTTCTCATTTGCATTACCTTCAACATCACTTGCTCCTGTCCCAATTCATCATAGAATTGTACGCTTAGATTCTATTGTCTTGCACCTATGCTATGACCTTGGATATGTACTACTGCTTCATTTCCTATTTCATTCCTGTCATTCATTGCCTCACCGCTTCAACTGTAGTTAGCTCATCACCAGGTTGTATCTAGTCACTTCAGATTACCTTATAAGGGCTATCCCCTTGCCTGATAATTGTCTCCTCAGTTAGTTAATTTAATACGTTCTTGCATTTTGCTACAACCTAGTTATCACATTGGACTCAGGTTGAGTTTCCTTCCTTGGAACACATTCCATTCCTCTCGCCGTTTGTTGAGTGGCATAACCAAGTTTGCACTTTGCAACTGAGTCTTGCTACTTGCACTTGCCCTCGCACTCAGCATTCCTTTGCGCTCACAATCATCTAAGAATTGCCCTAAAGTATGTGGGGTGGTCGTGTGACAGTAAATTAACTAACTCAACTCATCTATTGTAGCTTGCTAACCTATAGTAGACTTCTTTTTCCAATGTCACGTACTCGCTCAACCTGGAATGCTTCCCTTGCCCCTTATAATGATGAGATCCATTGGGTAGGGAGAACCAGCGCTCCTTGGGCCCAACAACCCTTAGATCCCTTTCCTCCTTTTAAATCACCATCTGTTGAACCCCTCGATGATCCTTGGAATCCTCCACAGGATGTTCCAACGGACCCTCTCACGGAATTTGCAGATTCAAATCATTCTTCCAATGAAACCTTGACTCGTGGTAGACCAGGGGTTCGCACTATTGCTCCCAAGCCAGATGCTCCGACACTGCTTTTGACTTTGATCCAGGCCCTCACTCATGGGGCCCAGCAATTTAGTCCAAGTACTCCTAGCTTTTGCACTGCGGGCATGAAGCAACCCAATCACTTTAAGGGAGAATACCCTCATAAGCTTAGATCCTACCTACAGTCTTGTAAAATCATATTTTCAAACAAATCCAACAATTTCCCTTCCAATAGGCATAAGGTTATGTATGCTTTGTCCTTCTTAGGAGGTAGAGCCTTGCAGTGGTTCAAACCATACCTCAAACTTTTGTCCAACAAAATTCCAACGTGTATTCTCAACAACTGGGACAGGTTCAAGCAACAACTGTTCACCCTGTTTGGCGACCCCAATGAAGTTTGAAAAGCCAAATACAAACGTAATAGTTTGGTTATGAAGGAAAATAGTAGAGCTTCCGTTTATATTTCTCATTTTCAAAACTTGCAGTCTTGCATCCAGTGGAACAAGGACGCTCTTCTATTCCGTTTCCAAAAGGGTCTAACGGCATGCTTAATCAAACAGCTTGCAGTCGGGGGTCATAAGACAACCTTGCTTCAGCAGCTAATCAATTGAGTGATTGAGCTTGATAATTGCTATCACGACAAGAATCGCTCTTTGCAAAACAACCATGGACCGTCCACCTTGGCTCAGAGGGTGGAAAACTCCTCAAAGCAAAACACAAGGAACCCAAAACCATCCAAACCAACCCTGACTTCAAACTCCAACTCAAAAGGGAAAACCATCACCGACACTCCAAAGTTCTTGGACAAAGAAACTGGGATGCCACGGAACAAGGAACGGCTACAAAGGGAGAAGAATGGGCTGTGTGTGTATTGTGGAGGAAAACATGATGTTGACAGTTGTGCAAAGCGGTTAGCGCATGAAGCGTCTAAGCAGTCAAAAAATTAGCTTGTAGTTTTTCTGATACTTGCAAGGAAAACTACACGTTATCTAAATCACCACGAGTAAATCTTTGCACTTGCGAGTCACTAGGTGCTCCTAGTTTGAGATTTAGCCTATTCCATTCTGACAACACCCCTTCTCAAGTATTACTTGACTCCCGCGCTAATGTTTCCTTCATCACTGAATCTTTTGCCACTTCCAAAAATCTTGTGCATTCCAAGATAGATAAATTTCCTATCTATTAAGTAAGTAGTGCAACTGAACCCTCTTATTGGATCTCCCAAAAGGCAAAATGGACCTTTGAATTCTCCAATTTCCCCAGCTATGAATGGGATTTATTTGTCTTGGCTATACCCGGAATGGATGATACCATTCTAGGCCATGATTTCCTAGTTTACTGGAATCTGGATGTGAATTGGCAAGAAGGAGTAATTAAACTTCAAAACTTTCACCCCCAGAAGGCTAATATTTCCATCAATCAGGAATGAAAAAGCCTACCTGACACTGTCATTGAGTTGGATGACACTTTTCTGCCAGGAGATTTGCAATATCCTGACCTCCATTCCCAAATTCCCTCTTCAGATTCAGGAGTTATTGCTTACCTATCCAGCTTACCTCTTTCCTGTTCCTTCAAAGAGAAACAGACACCAACCAAACGGTGTATTTGAGCTCCCTCATCCTCTTGCACCATGCGAGCACCTCAAACCCAGTGCTCAAAGATGACAAGATTGAAGATTTAGAAATCATTTGAGAGTCTTTACCTTCAGTTTATCATGACTTTGCTGACGTCTTCTCAGCTGCAAGAGCAGATAAAATGCCTCCATTCCGTCCTTAAGAACACAAGATTGAGCTTACTGGCCCACCTCCGGCACCAGGACCAGTTTACTCTTTCTTGACGCAAGAATCAATTGCGCTTCAAGACTAAATTGCGGAAAATGTAGCAAAAGGATTTCTTCGACCAAGCAATTCAAATACCGGTTCACCTGTCCTATTTGTTCCAAAAAAGGATGGCGGACTTTGCCTTTTTGTTGACTACAGGAAACTGAACCAGGTAACCCGGAAGAATGCCTATCCAGTACCCCCTATGTCACATCTCCTGACCCTCTTCCATTGAGCTGCTTATTTCTCAAAGTCAAACCTTTGAGGTGCCTATAACCTAATTTGCATTAGGGAAGGTCATGAGTATTTGACCGCAATGAGAACCCGGTTTGGCAGTCATGAGTATACCGTTATGCCTTTTGGCCTCTGTAACGCTCCTTCCACTTTTCAGAATTTTGTCAACAACATTTTCTCTGATCTTGTACGTAAATACCTCGTGGTATATCTCAATGATATACCAGTCTACTCAAGGAACCTCAAAGATCACATTGCACATGTGCAAGAGGTGATGCAGCAACTTTGCAAGAATGACCTGTTTTCCAAAGCCTCTAAGTGCGAATTCCATTCCTCTTCTTTTTGGTTTCTAGGTGTCGTAGTCTTGCAGCAAGGACTATCAATGGACCCAGCCAAAAGCAAACGCATATTGTCTGGCCCCCACCTTCTTAGGTTAAATACCTTCAAGTTTCCCTTGGTTTCAGTAATTTTTATAGGAGGTTTATTGAGCGTTACGCCAAGAAAGCCGTGAATCTTACTTACCTTCTTCAAAAAGACACTCCTTTTGTTTTCACCAAACAAGCTGCTTTGGATTTTGAAGCTCTGAAGAAAGTGTTCACCACTGCTCCAATACTTGCTCACTTCAACAAGCTAGCTTGCACTATTGTCGAAACAGACGCAAGCTACTATGCGATTGCAGGAGTAATCTCCCAGTTCTCTTCCTCCACTTCTCTTTTTCATCCTGTAGCTTTCAAGTCTTGCAAGTTGCTTGCTGCAGAGCTTAACTATGAGATTCATGACAAGGAACTTCTTGAAATTTTTTATTGCTTCAAGAAATTTTGTTCATACCTTTTGAGCCTTAGGGAATCCTTTGAGGTTTTAACTGATCATAACTCTTTAAATTATTTCATGAGCTCAAAAGTCCTCACATGTAGACAGGCACAATGGGCCGAATACCTCTCTGAGTTCCACTTTACAATCATGTACCGTCCTGGGAAACAAGTGGTATTTCCCAATTCTTTCTCATGTCGGGACAACGTTTACCCAGGGGGGGGAGCACCTTTGCCAAAAACAACCTTGAAAACATTAGGAAACTCTTCTCAACCCAATCTGCCCAACTCAGTTTGATCATCGCTCACTTACAAGATTTAGCTTCTGAACTCCAACAAGCTCAAGGCAAAAACCCCAAGTGCATCAAACTTTGCAAAAGTGTGAACTTATTAGATAGTAGTTACAGTATCAATGATAATGACTTTTTAGTCTATGATAATTGTATATTAGTACCAGATAATTCTTGCATTAAGTTAGATATTTTTGAGTCATGGCACAATTCTCCGCTTGCTGGTCATCATGGGAAGGATAAAACCTACCAATTGATTGCACAAGACTTCTACTGGCCTGGTATGACCAAAGAAGTAAAAGACTATGTTAGCGCATTCTATGATTGCAATCGTAACAAGTCCTCAAAACACCCGAAGTATGGGCTGCTTCAGCCACTTCCAATTCCGCCTTGTCCTTGGCACTTGCTTTCTATGGATTTCATCTCTCAATTACCTTATTCTAGTGGATATGATGCTATTCTAGTAATAGTACATTGCTTCTCAAAGATGGCTTTATTTCTGTGCAGTAATGTGACGACCTCTTCAGAAGACTTAGCTAGCTTGTTCATAGAATATGTATTTTTGAAACATGGTCTCCCTGATAATATAGTTAGTGATTGTGGATCTCTGTTTGTCTCAAGCTTCTGGACCTTGCTATGCCAACATTTGAAGATCCCTCCCAATTTATCAACAGCTTACCACCCAGAAATGGATGGGCAAACCAAGTGAGTTCATCAGATTCTTGAACAATATCTTTGAATGTATGTTGCCTATTATCAAGACAACTGGTCACAATGGCTCCCACCAGCCAAATTTGCCTACAACAACTCCACTCTTTCCTCCACCAAACAGTTTCCCTTCCAAACTCTTTATGGTAGAAACCCAACTTTCTCTTCCCTTCACGTAGCACCTTCTCAACCTGCTACTGATTACCTTGAACAAATTCAATTCCCTTCAATCGCAACTTCAAACCAACCTCAAACCAGCGCTATAAGGAGAAAGCAGACCAATCTTGCACTGCGGCTCCAACCTTTGCAGTAGGAGATCAAGTGTGGCTTGATTCTCGCAATATTTGCAGCACTTGCCCAACTTGCAAACTCTCCAAAAGAAAGCTTGGCCCCTTTAAAGTAGAATCAGTCATCTCCCCTAACTCCTTTAAACTTACTTTACCTGAAAAATGGGAAGATATCCACCCGGTCTTTCATGTGTCTCTCCTAGAGCCAGCTCGAGTCCTATACCCGGGCAAGACTCATCCACCTCCTGAACCCGTCACCGTCCTCGGAGTGGGAAGTAAGCCGTATTCTGGATTCCAGGTTACGCAAAGGAAAACTTCAATACCTCCTTGAATGTTCTGGCTTCCAGTCTGACGAAGATCACACCTTGTGGGAACCATCCCATCACCTTTGCAATTCACCCAATCTGATTAAAGGTTTCCATGCAAACTACCCTCGCAAACCTTGACAATCATGATTCCATCCCATCCAATTGCATTAAATTCCACATTCCATCCCATCCAATCCCATTCCCTTCCATTGCACATTTTATCCCATCCAATCTCATTTCATTCTGCATTCTATTTCATCCAATCTCATTTCATTCCACATTCCATCTCATCTAACTCCATTTTATTTCACACCAACATCCCATCAGTCAACTCCTCCATCTCATTGTGCTATTTTTTTTTCTCATTTCCCTCTCATTTCTAGAAAGTAAAACTACATTCCTTATTAAAAAAAAAGAAAAATATTTAAAAAAAAAAAAAGAAAAAAGAAAAAAGAAACAAAAAACAAAACATATATTTATAATTAATAATTACAAAGTTTCTTTTCATTCCTTCTCCGCATCCTCCCAATTTGCAGTCAATTCTGCAACCATGGATCCAAAAGTATCCAGGTCTTCATCATTGATTAGTGCGGACATCCTTCAGAGAACTAGCACTTCTGTTACGATATGCCTCTCAAAGATTTCCTTGCACCTTGCAATCTGAGCTTGCTTCGGACAAGCATTCCATCCACCTTCCTCCAAGAGCTCTTTGTACGCTCTCTTCCTTTGGCCTCCCAACAAGCCTTTTCCAATTTCGTCCGTAAGCCGCCTTGCATCAGTTTTGACAGGCCCTACAACTTGCACCGGATCCGCTTTGCCTCAGCCCTCCAGTCCTATTGTTCCATAAACTCCATCTCTTCCATCTTCATTTACTTCTACCTCTCTTCCTCAATTTCCGTCTTCTCCATCATCCGCTCCTCTTTCCACTTTGTTTCTTTCCTCCTCCCTTGCTTCCTCAGTTATGATTCCAACCAGTTCTGCACAGGGCACCTCGTCTCACACCTTGGCATTCATCTGGGCCCCCGGAAGTTCAGTCGGCGGTCCCCAGTAAGATGGTGGTGGTGGTGGTGTGTTTTTAGTATATCTTTGGAAACGGGGCAACACTTGCAAAACAAGCAAAATTTAGTTACTATCTTTATGATCATTAGTCATTCCAGATTAGTACTCACCAGGAACTCGAGTCCCCAAGTATTTGATCTCCGTCAACGGTGGTATCTCGTAGTTAACCCTTGGCGCGGACCCAGGACTCCGCATCTCCCTCAATGACTCCGTGGGACCCTCAAAAGTCAAATCAACATTTATAGGGAAATTGCAGGCAATTTTGCAAAGGCAACATTTCTTGCACTTGCCTCAAAGACCTCGGATGGAAATACTAGGGACACATTGCTCCTTTTGACAAATACAGTTGTTGCCATTGCGGGACAACAATGACAACATTTTTTATAAATTATAAATCTATTGAGTAATGAATTAAATAATGTGTAAGGGTATAAAGTAAATATTAATGACTTGAAATCAATGGAAAAATTTATCTGAGCGCTTGCAGGAGCTTGCGTCTTTATACCCGGGCAACTGTCATGCCTTGCACTTAGGAATTATTGTCTTCATCACTTTGACATGTCCTCTCCTCAGTACCATCTACCTCAGTCTAAAAGCGTGACACAAATAAAGCACAACATCAATGGTGCAATCCGCTACTTCCTCTGGATTGCGTTGACCTTCCAATCTTGGAAAACAAATCAGTATATACTTGCGAACTTTGCGGTTAACTCCATACCTGTGGGCCATCCATTATGAGATCCAATCTCCTTCCCTGGCCAATCAACAGCCTCGGACTTCCATCTTGGGTCACGCACTGTTTGTTAGTTTGCATCTACCTCTAACCAAGCCATCATTACTGTACAGTTTGAAATTGGACTAGTCCCTACCCTGCATACACTATTACTTCTTATTTGCATTACCTTCAACGTCACTTGCTCCTGTCCCAATTCATCATACAATTGTACGCTCAGATTCTATTGTCTTGCACCTAGGCTATGACCTTGGATATGTACTACTGCTTCATTTCCTATCCTGTTCCTGTCATTCATTGCCTCAGCGCTTCAACTTTAGTTAGCTCATCACCAGGTTGTATCTAGTCACTTTGGATTACCTTATAAGGGCTATCTCCTTGCCTGATGATTGTCTCCTCAGTTAGTTAATTTCATACGTTCTTGCATTTTGCTACAACCTAGTTATCACATTGGACTCAGGTTGAGTTTCCTTCCTTGGAACAAACTACATTCTTCTCCCCGTTTGTTGAGTGGCATAACCAAGTTTGCACTTCGCAACTGAGTCTTGCTTCTTGCACTTGCCCTTGCACTCAGTATTCCTTTGCGCTCAAAATCATCTAAGAATTTCCCTATTGTACGTGAGGTGGTTGTGTGACAGGCAATGGGACGTTTTGTGGTGACTTGCAGCAGCTCAAAGGGCCATGGGTGATGAGCGCAGATGTGCGGGTAGGAGGATTGGATGGTGGGGGTTCTTGGATGGTGGGATCTTGAGGATGGCTGACAGCAATACCCCTTGGGAGAAGAGTGGCTATTGGTGGGGAGTTTGAAGGAGGGGGAAATGACCCTCTTCCTGTGCTTAGCCAAAAGAAATTTGGGTTCCAATTGCAACAAGCAGGAGTTGAACCAAGAATGTGGGAATTTGGGCATTCTGGAGGGGGCTTCCTGGACTGCTAGGACAGGAGCAGTTGGGAGGAAAAAAAGAGGAAGACTATCCATAGCAATTTTTTTTTTGAATTTTTAAATTTTGCCACCTTTTCTTGAGGTGCACCAAATTGGTCACCAAAGAATTTTTACTTACAGCTGCCTTGTTCCATTGAACTCTGAAAAAACTTCAGATTCTTTTGTTCAAGTCTTTTCCTGCAACATCTTGCCTCAGATAGTGTTTTCCAAAGCTACCAATTACTATCCAACTCATGCCCTTAATGTTGATTCCTTATTCACAAAGTTCTGGACCCTTATCTTAGTTAAATTTAAATAATTTTAATAACAATCAGGAGAGAAGCCTACACAGCACCTTTCCCCTCCACAGAAATGCCTGCAGCCAGCACTTTTTGAAGTCTTACACCACCTGTCAGATCTTTTGTGAAAAGGGGGCTTGCTTTTCCTGCATATCTGGAGCCTGGAATCTCAGTGAGGAAATCTATTCTCAAACCAATGGAATGTATCATATTTTTTGGCATCTAAGTTTGAGGGCAGGAGCTATCTGCTTGAGAAATTAGACGGTAAACTTCTTAAAGATAAGGCAACAGTGTTGGGTGTGAAGAAGTTTTTTGTGCAAGGATCCACCTTGTTCAAAAAAAGGTTTGGGGAAAATGCTGGCTCTGTTGATGCAAGCACAGTTTAAGGAGGTTAGAACTGCTTGGTTGACTTGAAATACTCAACCTCTGGGGAGCCTGCCCCACCCAGCCTCTCCGGTGTAAGACTCCAAACGGTGCAAGGCCGTGGCAGTTCTGTGGAGGGGAAAGGTTCTGTTTAGGCTTCCCTCCTGAGTGTTACAAAAATATTTAAATGTAATAGGGATCAAAGTCCAGAACCTGGTAAACAAGGAACCAAATGTAAGAGGATAAAGATGATAGTAGTCAGTAGCTGGGGAAACAACACTATCTGAGGCAAGATGATGCCGGGGAAAACTTGAATAGAAGAAGTCAAGGATTGCTCAGAGTTCAACAAGACAAGGCAATTTTAAGTGACAACGCCCACAAGCTAAAAGCTCTGGTTGTCAGCAGAAGCTTAGGAAAGATGAACCTAATACCAAACAACCTCCAGGTTCTCAATACACCTGCCCAACTCTCCACAATCAAGCGCTTGAAGGGTACCAGATAACTGTGGGTGGCTGCACAGGACAAAGCTAATTTTTTTGATGACGCTCTAGAAGCAAAAAAATAACTGATTCATTCAAGAATAAACCAAAACTTCTCAAGGGCCTCAAGAATAGCGTTGCGGAATTCAACTTCAAAAGAAATGAAGCAAGGTTTAACAATCCAGGTTTGAAGCTCAATAAAAAGCTCTTCAGTCAAACGTGACTGAGTCCAGAAAGATAATCAAGGGATGATCAGGACCAGTAGGGTCGGATAAAGTGTAAAAATAAAAAGAGCTTAAGCTCGAATGAAGTAAAAGATCAAAAAGAAATGAGTGAATGAGGCTTGTAACGTCAAGCGTAACGGACCTGAGATCAGGAGGAAAAGGACACTCCGGTTAATGTGTTGGCTGAACAGATACTTGAATTCCACTTGAGAGCACCATGGTTTAAATAGACTAAATACATGATTGGCCAACAAGTGGTTGAGAACAAAATGAATAAGGCAAAATTAACATAAGCAGTTTAAGTGACATGGTAAGTGAAATGTCATGCTTGGACAGTCTGACAATCACTACTAAGAACACAGCATAGTTATATTTTAACCATTATTTTAATACTTCAATAACAACAATAATATAAATAAAATCAATCCAATCAATAGTACTTTAAACTCCAGTGAAAGTCACATAAATGAAAACTCAAACTCTAACACACCCGCTTGACTTGCACTGGAGGAAGTTACTGTCCTAAAAAGGAATCTAACTCTTTTTCTTCAATTAACATAATGTTCTACTAACTGTTGGAATAATTCTACATAAAGGTTAGTGACTGATTAATAAGATGAGCTGAATGACTTGTAATTTTCCTGGGGCATATTTGAATACAACTGCTATTTTCAAAGTATAATCTCTACTGTTTTCTGGAAAATTCTTCAGTTCAAAAGTGAATGACTTGTCAGATGCGTTGGATTTGTTCAAGGTTGGGTTTAATTATGTGGAACAGACTTGTTTGAGTTGGTTGATTTTCGGAGTTGAGTACTGGAATACATAATAGATTGATGGATGATTGATGAAAGAAAATATAGGATGAGCTTGAGTGGACACCAGAAGATCCGGCCAAGGTCTTGTGGGTAAGGTACTCATCGCAAAGTTGAGGGGCGTCGGACTTGCGGGGTTCAACATGATTTTATGAGTGATCTAACCAAAACTCTGGTTGGCTGTTCCTTTTCAGCCTTGAACAAGTTACTTGAGACTACTCGGCGGCCAGTGCTAGCCTTCTCCAACTGTTTGCGAGTCGGTCCATCAAGGTTTTCAAACAAAGCGCCGGTCATTTGAGGCCATATTGCAGAGCAAATCCAAGATGCTTCACGCGCCATTTCACAGACTATAGGGGTTGCATCAGCCAAGGATCGTTTAAACGCCTTCTCGATTAATCCGAGTCCACCTCCCGAGTCAATCTGAGAGTTGGATTGCTTCCCGTGACACTCCAAAAACTCCTTCAAGCGGGCAATTCCGGCAAGGGGAGCTTTTACAGTCTTCTCCTTGACGCAGACCAAAATGTACTGAAGCAGAGAAGGGTGAGAGGCAACCAATTTGATGAGGGCCAAGACTGCGGCCTGTGAGGCCTGAAAGACAATTTTCTTTGTTTGGGATGCCATTTGGAGTAATGGGGGAAGAATGATTTCAATGAGCGGATTGAGCGCTTGACCAAGTGAGCTGAGTTCAACAAAGGCATTACAGACTCCGACGGCCATAGTCGTTTGCAAGGATGACAGAGACTTTAATAAGCCCTCTGAGATAGACTTGAGACCGATGATGAAATCAGGAGTGTACTGAGTGTGGACGTTAATTGTGATCATCCCACGGAGCGTGTTCAGATTTGCTTCTTGAGCTTGCAAATTGTGCTTGGCTTCTTTACCTTCCCAAGGAGGCGGCATCTTGGCAAAGATAGATTCCAATTCGCGAGGACCCAACACAAAGACCGGATGGATGATTCCGGAGGCAGGTGAAGAGTCCGAACCGGGTGGAGCAGACTGTGACCTAGCGTTGAGGGTCCAATGAGAAGTGGGTGAGTCTCAAAGGGTCAGAGGATGATAACTCAAAATTGATGCTTGTCATCTGATGATGATGATCCCGGCTTCAGACCTGGTTCTGGTTCGCTGGGATATCTGGATTGTTCAATTGAAGTTGATGGCTGATTCCTAGTGTCAAAGAGAATGGATGGAATGAGCTTAATAGTCAATGACAAGGCTCATCCCCATCTCACCCCCTTGCCAAAAGAGTCAAAGACCAATTCCCGGATGAGACTATTGAAGGCAAACAAGTTAAATGAAAGACTGTTGACTCTGGTTGAGCATAGGCTTTTAACCAAGTAAAAATAAAAAGAGCTTAAGCTCAAATGAAGTAAAAGATCAAAAAGAAATGAGTGAATGAGGCTTGTAACGTCAAGCGTAACGGACCTGAGATCAGGAGGGAAAAGGACACTCCGGTTAATGTGTTGGCTGAACAGATACTTGAATTCCACTTGAGAGCACCATGGTTTAAATAGGACTAAATACATGATTGGCCAAAAAGTGGTTGAGAAACAAAATGAATAAGGCAAAATTAACATAAGCAGTTTAAGTGACATGGTAAGTGAAATGTTATGCTTGGACAGTCTGACAATCACTACTAAGAACACAGCCTATTTATATTTCAACCATTATTTTAATACTTCAATAACAACAATAATATAAATCAATCAATCCAATCAATAGTACTTTAAACTCCAGTGAAAGTCACATAAATGAAAACTCAAACTCTAACATAAAGGGATCAGGAGTGGTGTAACACACCCAAGGATTCAATCAGTCAAATTCTTCTTCAACCAGCAAAGCTATTGGATGGTTATAAATATCAAGGATCAGGGTTTTTGAGTATGGAGGCTCAAGGATCAAGGGGCAATCATGGATATACCCAGAATTCAGTCTCAGATAAAGGGGGAATGAGACCCCACAGATAAATATTTCAAGATGGTAGTGATGATTTTCTCTCTCTAAGGTACAATATGATCCCCCCACAAAAAGGCAGGGGAGAGCCCCTCCTTATATTGGCAGGAGGCCCCTGGTTAGACTATGTACAAGTGATTGTACAAATAGAGCGGAATTTTTTTTTTTTTGATTTCATTGATCAAGCGGGCCGGTTAGAAATCCGGCCTCCCTGACTGGGGTGGGATCTTTCTCATCCCTTCACCTCTCTTGCGTCCGTCCATGGAAGGGCGCGCGTGACAACACCGGAATCACCCACCCCTCACCCAAAGGCAAAGGGGGTGGAAAGAAAAATGAACCAGACTGCCGGCGCATGTCCACAGGAGGTAGACAACGCTTTCCACCCCCACCCAAAGATGGAAGGGGGTGGGAGAGTCCCAGGAGGAAGGTGAGCCGGTTGGCCAGAGTCTTATTGGAGACTTTGAGTTGACGCATTGAACGGGAAGTACAACGTCAATTTTGACAAACTTGGCTTTCTTTCAAGAAGGAACCTTAGTAGTGGATGGTTTTTGTAGTTGGGAAGACAAGGCAGGGCTGGAGATTGAGTAGGTTTGGAATCGTAAATAAAATTTGATCCAGAGGAAATTTCCTGGACCGCTTGAGATTGGGGGTTGTGGTTGAGCTTGTGGCACAAGTTGATTGAGGGACGCTTTGGGTTGATGTGGATGAGGATAGGAGATTGTAGGATTGGGAAGATTCTCTGTCAACAAATGGGAGATTTAGGTTTCAAGGAGTGAGAGGTGAGGCCTGAGTGAGGGGGTAGGGACTGATGATGGTTTTGGGGCATCCAGGTGACCATCATCATCAGGGAGATCTTTGAAGGGACCCCAGATCAAACAGCAAGCGTGATTGGTGCAGATGCAGAACTTCCATCAATCCAAGGCTTCCACCAATTCATCCTCAGAGGGCTTGTTGTTGTGGTAAAAGGTGGGAGTTTGGATAGGAAGGGTGTGAATGTGGTGGGGATATCTCGGGCCAAGCAGGTCTCGTCCCACGCATTTGGCCAAAAGGAAGGGGGGGATGAAGAGAGAAGGCAGCAAACGCAATGCCTAGGTGATGAGACCAAAAGAGGCCTGTCCTAGACCACTGGGACAGAGGAATGTTTGACAGGATGAGGAAATTGGAGGAGTGATGCTGATAAAAAAAAATTCCAATTTTTTTTTTTTGGAATGACACC